>CP139504.1:130453078-130883765 GCA_021014915.2 Artemisia tridentata subsp. tridentata
TTTCCCCCACCAAGCCCTATTATAATGCTATAAGTGCAAAGAGCCATGCAAAACCTCACCATTTGTTACTCTCTTAGGTAAACAAATAACTCCACATGAATCAATGAGACATTAATAAAAGACCTTGTGTTGGTTGTTTTGCAAAAATCGATCAAACAAATTATTAGAGTTATGTCAATATTGATAATTGTCTCGGTGATTGTACATCAAATATACCACGACTAAACAATAAACCATAGAATTCCAAGAACAAATTTTCAAAAGAAAACTCGATGAATGAAGAGAAAGTTGTTAAACTTCAGCTTTTGTAGATGAATTGTGATGACGTATGGTCCGCATCCGGGTCACGAACCCGACCAATGGACGCTACTAACACTCAAGCCCATCACGAATGGGCTCAAGCCCATCACGAATGGGCTATCACGATAACGGTTTGGGCTTACGATGGCCCAAACCCGAAGTTATCTATGGTCTTGATATAGGATATCTCTTATTTATGGGATATGTATCAAACGACCGGTTTAGGCGGGATACGCCGAGGAGTGAGGAACACGAAACCAACAAGGATTTCGTGTGTATATAAAAGGTCTCTCGACTCTCATTAAAGGTACGACTTAATAACCCTAACTCTTCAACTAAACCCTAAAACCGATTACTTACTCTCACGCCGGAGGATAATTGTGGGAGACAATCCCACGATAAGCCTAACGGTGTCTTTTTGTTTTCTTAGTGCGCAGGTCTCAAGCATTAAGATCTAATTGATACGGAAACAAGGAACGCCCAACTTTTGTATCAACAAGTGGCGCCATCTGTGGGACCAAACACTAAGAACTCTACGAAGAACTAGAATGACGAAGCACGGAAACCAAAATCAGCGGTGTAATACCTGAAACTCAGAAACATGTAAAATGACCAAAATGCCCTCACTACTTAAGAATTTAATTACAAGTTATTATAAGTACCAAAATAATCCGAATAATATTAAACAAAATACATATAAATTAAAATAAAGTTAAGACAAATTTTGTAATAATTTTATATGTCCAAAATAAATTACATGTCACCACAAAAATATTCAAAACCGATTATACATTTGTTTTAATATATTTCGGTATATTTTAAATTAATAAAAAGAGAGGATAATTACAACTAAATTAGGATATGATCAAGTATATTAAAAATCTGATTTTCTTAACAAACTTGGGCCAATCCTTGAGCTTATCATCCCTTTAGAACCGGATCTTCACATCCCATATATTTTATATATCTTTTTCTTCCTAATTCACTTTGCCGAGAAAACAAAAACACCAAAACAATTCGTTTTCATTCCATACGAATTTTCTGAGGTCCAAGAGCAATTTTCCTGAGTTCATTGTCGTGCTAGGAAGCCAAGAAAAATAGCCACTCGATTTATAGAGGCCTGAATCTTTTATTGTCAAATTTTGTTCACAAGTGAGGTAAAAATTCATTCTGATTCCTACGACCCTTGTAAAATTTGTTTTCTATTTTTCCTGAGTTCCTTACATCATATATGATCTTCAAAAATTGATTACAAGGTTTGTTGGTCGCGTTTTTGCTCGTGGGGAATTATTGGTTCTTGTTATCCATTCGAGAAGTGTAAATTCGTTCAGCCCTTTCTACGCGTCCCATATTGGGTTTGGTATTTTTTTCACGTCTCTTACATCATATAAGGTCTAAATAAAATGTTAAAACCGAACCATGCATGCTATATGAATTATTTGCGAATTAAACCTTAAAAAAATGTCATAAAACTCTAAATAATTATATACGAATTTTTTGGGCATGAGCACTATTTTATGTGGACTCTATATAATATATAAGGTCTCAGAAAAATGCTAATTCGAATTGTTGAAGCTTGGATCTTGTTTTGTGAATTTGTGTTGTAATCGCTAATTTAGAAAATAAAGAAAGGAAATAAAATAAAAAAGGAAAGGAGTTAGGGTTAGGGTTTTGGTGTGAGATTCTGGTCATAAATGATGTTTAAGGTTGTTAAGAATGATGGTGTCATGATTGGGAATTAATTCTAGGGTTTGTATTATTTTGTGATGTTTTTATTAAATAACGATTTAAAAATAAAAAGTATAAGGGCTGTTTTGTAATTTTTAAAACTCATGGGATATTTTTGTAAGTTATTTGAGGCCTGGTATAATTCGTATAAAATATTAAATGAGGGGTCCATATGTAAATTTTGTATTTAAAAGGTTAAATGGGTAAATATATACAATTATTAATCCGATTTATAATTAATTAAACTTGAGGGACTAGAAATGTAATTTCTGGAAACTTGTAGTTATTTTGAGTAAATAATAATATTAAGAGTATTTTGTGTAATCTTGAGTATTTATGGGCCTATTGTGTAACTATTATGGAATTATGATTTAATTTATAAGTTTTGTAAACTTAAGGGACTAATGGTGTAATTTCTGAAATCTGAGGGGCTGAATTCGTACAATAGATAATTTTGATATAACATTCTGTAATTTAGTAAAATAAGATGCTTGTTTGGTAAATATAGATATTAGAGGGATTAAATCATAAATTATGTAAATATAAGGTTTGTTTTGTAAATATTGTAACTAGAGGGGTATAAACTGTAAATTGTAAAACTTAAGAGATTAAAGTGTCATTATGAATGAAGTATGTATTAAATCAGTAACTTATATAACTCTGAACTATGTATACTTGTCATAATTACCCTTAAACTTTTGTAACTTGATAAAATGTACTTTAATTCTATAATAATCTTGAAATAAGAACTTAACCTAATCTGTAATATTAATAACTTACTAAATCTGGAAAGTAACTAAAAATAGGAAGTTGTTAAAATGGAAAGATAACTGAAACCCCTTTGAAATTCTGTCCTCTACTCCTTTAGGTTTGAAGAGGGAGTGGTTTGATCCTTGTCAGTTTTGCTACTCTTGTGTTCTTGCATTCATAATAAGGTACAGATATTCTGCCCTTCTCTAGTAAGGTGCCTTCGTTCTTTTGATTTCGTATTTTGATTCTTTTAGGATTCCCTATGCCATTGCTATGTTCCCTCCTGTTTGTGCACCTTTCATGTGATCGTTTATTTGTGAACCCTTGATGTGTTCCCTTGTTCTGAATCTTTATTGAATCTCTTTGTTTTGACCTATTGTCCTGAATCCTGATATGTAAATCTTGTTTTGAAACTTAATCTGACATACTTGTAGAAAACTTGATTTGATTTTTGACATAAACCTTAATCGGTTAAATCCTTATTTGAACATAATTGATTTTGGAACTATCTTTAAAATACATATGAAACCGTGGGAGAAAAGCTATTTTAAAAGAAGCAACACTACTTTTAAATGAAAATTACTAAAAGTTTTGGAAGGCCATTTTGAAGAAAACTATGTTGTAAGATCTGTTGTTATGAAAACCATTTTTTAAGGATTGTTTAAATGGACTTTTAAATAGAAACCTTTTTAAATGAACTTTTGCTATGACCTCTAATTATGAACTTGTGAAAACTCTTTTCCGAAAACCTTTTGATATTGCCCTTTGGAACTGAACTTAACTTTGATATAAAAACTCAATTTGATAAGCTTTGATTTGAACTTTGACTTTTATTTCGGAACTATTTGACATGAACCTTTTGCCATGTACCCTTAAGATATGACTTTTGATTATTTTGATAGTACGCCTGACCTTTGACTTACAGTTTGATATTACGAGCCAATCACTAGGCATGAGGGTTTCATGTCCATGTCATTGACGCACCTCTGACATGACTCTAGGGCAGGAGAGTGATGACCTGTTCCGTCCCTTATTTATTATTTGCTATGGCCATTATAATTATGATTATTGATTTGTCTGTGGGGCGTATGGGTGCACTCTAGATTTGACCTGCCATCTGTTATCTGTTTATATTTTATGACTATTATTATTTGTTTATTATATCTGGTGACTGATGGTGTGTGCGATACACGTCTTTCACATAATCTGGGAGCTGATCACTCTACACAGGTTTGTTTTATTATATTGGTATGCTATGATATTATTTGTTATCTGGGCTCGTGATAGATTCCTGTTTTCCTTATTCTTGAACCTTATTTATTTTAGTCTTATTTTGTTTCATTGAATTCCATTCCTTATTCCTATTCCTTCATGTGATTTTATTCCTGTATGGTATGTATTTCCTGATCTCCTTTGTACTGCTATTCGTTATCGCTTCTTGTTATCCATATATCTGTTCACTAAGCTCTCGTAGCTCAGCCGCATTTCTTTTCATGCGGCAGGTTTTAGTAGGAAGCTGGGATTGAGGGAAGAGTGTACTTTTGGACTTAGAGGATTTGATAGCTACGCTGGATTAGAGTTGATTTGAAGATAGTATATCTTAGAAGAGTTTTGGAAGTTCTAAATTGTAACCATGTAGATTCAGTATTTCTTTTGTAATCCTTTGAGATTTTTGTATTACTGAAGATGTATGCTTTGTTTTGATCTGATGTGAATTCATTATTGTGATATCTTTACCCTTGTCGGGTTGGGGTGTTACAATTTATGGTATCAGAGATAACAGGCTGCGACTCGTAATACATTTACCCTTGACCTGTGAATCCTGGACCACTAAGTTTCCACTGTAGGTGCTCGTAGGACAACCTTTGAGAATTTGCTTTAGGATTTCCCTATAGGAACTTAAATTCTGACCAGTGAGGAATGGGTAGATTATAAGTGATGAAGCGAAAAGTGTACCACTTTTAGGGGGTCATTTAAGCCCTAAATCGTATTTATTTGATCAAATATTGCCCTAAATCGTTACTTTTGTCATTTTAGGTACTTTGGAGAAGAAATCTGGAAAAGGAAGCATTTTGGACGTTTTTGGAGCATAAAAGTAAGGTTGCAAAAATCGTGAATCGGTAGTCGGGCGGTCGACCACCTTGTAGCTTGTAATCGGTCTAGGCGGGATTAATCGGTGATTAATCAGATTGGTATTACTGACAAATTTTAGTTATTTCCGGCAAGTTTTGTGTATTTTCGGTGAGTTTTAGGTATTTCCGGCAAGGTATTTTCTAAAAAACAACTTGTAATAGACTTAAACAGTTACTATAAGTGATCAAAATAAGTTTACAGTGAGTTTTGGGTACTTCCGGCAAGATTTATAGGTTTCCGGAAAGTTTGACCACCATTGACCGCCGTTGATCGCCGTTGACCACGGTTGACCTATTTGTTTGACCCAGTTACATAAATCGGCAAGGTCGGTGGCCTTGTAGCACCTAATCGGCGATTAATCGGCCTTGTAGACCTTTTTTTGCAACACTGATAAAAGTGAAGAAAACGACAAAGTCTCAAAAATATGCTGGAAAGTACATGTGACGGCGTCAAGCTCTATTGTGACGCCGTCAGCCCTTGATAAGCCAGAGAAATTTTGGAAGATTAAAGGGGGACGGCGTCAAGAAGGTCGTCAAGCCTTGATAAGCCAGGGATGATTTTGGAGGATTAAAGAGGGACGGCGTCAGGAAGACCATCCGGGAACCCTAGCCACGGCGAGGTGACAGCGTCAAGATCTATAAAGTGACGCCGTCAGCTACTAAGTTCTATATATAGTTTTGCAATTTTTTGTCATTAGTGTGCAACTTTGTGAGGAGAAACCCTAAGACGAATTTCTGCCATTTTTTAAGGGTTTTCATACCCTTGGATCTCCCATGTTTAATTGAAGATAAGTAATCACTTAATCAATCAATATGTCTATGTGTTGTTTGATTATATCTTATTCTTGTCTTTTGATTAACATGCTAGGCTAGATTTATCTTGTGTTTGCTTAGATCTAATGAAACCTAACTATTGATTATTAGTTGTTAGTGCGTTATTAATTGTATTGGATGATTGTTTATCGATGTTAGGCTTAAGAAAACTGGCTAACCTCCTATACGGTAATTTGCTTGAACGTCTTAAGAAACATGAACCAATGCGTACTAGGTTTATATGGTTGTATTTAATGCATGAGCGAATTCTAGTGATCCCATGTTAGGAGCTTCCTAGCCGGCTCGACATAGGAGTGAAGTAGGAGCTTGTAGAGTTGGGGAAGTACGTACGCTACCCCACGATTGGTATTAAGGAATACACCCGTCATCCACGCAATTAATACACACTAATCAACCGGTAAAAGATTGTTAGGGAGTAAGGAAATCTAAGTAAACACATTTCTCTCCATATAAGTTTCACAACCTTTTCATTTTCAGTTATTTATTTTATTTGCATTTGTAGTTATTTGGGTTAGTTGACTAGCAACTAATTCCGCCCACTCCTTCAAACCCGAGATTTTACTTGCTTTCATAAAAATATAAAAATACAAAAAGAATCTTCTCTCACCCTTAGACCTATTAGAGTAGTTTTTCAATCCTAACGACACTATTCCCCTAGAGAACGATCAATCCCCGGTACTTGCCACTTCACTATACTACATGGGTCAGGTACACTGCCTGGTGGGGATTGCAAGCCTCTTGAGATCCCTCGAGAGGTAAAACCTGTTGTAAGGTCGCAAAACCACGCATCAAGTTTTTGGCGCCGCTGCCGGGGAATAGTTATTGTTTAGGTTGAATTTTTATTTTATTAGGTCTACTCACTAGATTCCTTTCTAGTGAGATTTTTATTTTATTTTTCTAGGATTTCTTTAGTCTATCTTTTTTCTTCGTTTCTTTGTTCGTAACCAATACCATCCGACATCATGGAAGGTGGTAATATCCTCGATCTCAACAACCCACCACCACAACAACACCTACCTCCTAGAGCCCGTACCTTAGGAGACTACTCTCGTCCTAGCCACCATGGCTATCGAAACACCATTGAGCTCACTCAAGGAGCCAATGTCACTCCCTTGCGATCCGACACCATCCGGTTGGTGCAAAGCGGATGCGCATTCTATGGACTTCGTTCCGAATATCCTAATCAACATCTCAAGGACTTTCTCAAAATTGTTGATTCTATAGACCTTGATGTTGCCACTCGAGAGACGACCCGACTGTGTCTCTTTCAATTCTTTCTGCGGGACCAAGCTAGTCAATGGCTAGAGCGTCTACCCGCAGGATCCATCACCTCTTGGGATGATCTCACCACTCGTTTCCTTGCTCAGTTTTTCCCACCAGGAAGAACTACCAAGCTAAGGAATGATATCTTGATGTTCCAACAACGTCAAGGCGAAACCCTCTACGAGGCATGGACTCGATTCAAGGACTTACTCCAAAGAGTCCCTCACCATGGCATAGAACTTTGGCTCCAAGTCCAAATCTTCTATGACCATATCAATCTCTCCACGAGGCAAACCATTGACCAATCGGCCGGTGGTAAGCTACGTGATCTAAGTGCGGAACAATCATGGGCTCTCCTAGAAGATCTTGCTCTTTATGACAACGAAAGTTGGAGTGATCCCCGTGATTTTAATAAAACGGTCAAGGCAATATCTTTGCCTTCGAACAATTCAAGCACTTCCGACCGTAGGATCATAGAGCTTGAAGACCAAGTCAAGTTTCTTATGAAATCCTACGAGGCTCCTAAACCTTCAAGCCAAGTGAACAAAATCACTTCTTCATGTGAATTATGTAGTGGTCCCCACGACACTCGTGATTGCATGGAACTCCCTGAACAAGCTTTTGCGGACTACGCATCCTCGCGTACCGATGGAGCGGGAGACAAGTGGTACACTTTCAAACCCGAGCCAAACCCCTACGGTGATTCATACAACCCCTCATGGAAAAATCACCCAAACCTTAGGTGGAAACAAAACCAAAACGCACAACAAACCAATTCTTCCAACCCACCTAATCGTTTCCAATCAAGCGGTTCCAACTCGAACCGTACTTTCAACAACAATCCTTCCAGCAATGGTAGTACCAATAACTTTGAAGGATTGATGTCCCAATTTATGGCATCTCAAGAAGCTCGTTTGGCCAAGTTTGAAGCCGATTTCAAACAAAAACAAAGAGAGATGACCAATAAAATTGACAACTTATTGAAAGCCCTCAATAACCAAGTGCTATCACCTCCACATAAGGACGCTAGGAACACAAATAGAGGACCCCAAGTAAAAGACCCCTCTTCATCCAAACACGTCCACTTCGTCAACATTGTCACTATTAAACCAATTGATAGGAATGAGGATAATGGTGAACCTGAGGATGAGGTTAAGAAAGTCGAGGTTGATAAAGAAGTTAGGAAGAGTGAGATTGAAGAAGTAGATGATGATGAGGACTACTTCAATAGGCTACCCACTAAGGAAGAGCGCGCATATCATACAAACTTATTCGATGACCCCGAGACACCATACTTCCTAGGTAGACCAATTATAAAAATGGGCGACCCTTCTAATCTCAACATACCATGCAACATCGGACATTTGCATGTGTGGAAAGCTTACATCGACCTTAGATCGCCCATAAACATCATGACTAGAGCCCACTACATCTTGATAATGAAAAATCAACTTGGGTATAGGATGTTCCCTGATAAGGCTTGGATGAGTAACTTCACGGGAAGAGTTAAGGGATTACCGGTTTATGTAGGAAACTTCACCTATGTCACCGACTTTGTAATTGTAGAAGATATCCGCCCAATAGTCGATGCATCCTTAACTCAAGTGGTTTTTGGAAAACCATTTGTTGAGGCCTCTAGAATGACTTATGAACCTTTTTTGGGGATAGTCAGATTTATGGATGAGACCGATGAGGTAAACTACCAAATGCCATATAAGATAGAGCAATTCCAACACTTGTCAAATGTTGAGAAGGAGCTTAAGCAAGCGGTCTACTATAGGAATGATGAGGATAGAAATAAAGGAGTAGACTATGTTATGGAAAGGATATCCGGTTTGTACAAGGATTGTTTGAAATTAGGACCGGAATATAAAACCGGAAATGAGAATGGCCTAGGAACCGTGACCAATGATGGAGTCACGTAATGTACGTGACTTTGAGTCTAGCTACAAGACTCGTTAATAAAGAAAAGCGCTTCTTGGGAGGCAACCCAAGCTTTATTTGCTTTGTGTGTTTATTTGTTTGTTTGTTTGATTTTATTTGCTTCTGTGTGTAGGTTTAATTTTTATTATTATTGATTCATGTTCAAAACTAAATTGTGAAAATGCTTTATCTTGTTTTTAACTTCGTCTTAACTACATATAAAGGTATTTTGCAAAAGTTAAGTGTAAGGGAAATCCAAATCGGTTTATTAGAACAAATGAACATGAATCATAATAATAATAAATTAACATGCATATTAGTAATTGTTTGAGTCAAATGCTTGTATCGAGTCATAATGATGTTTTGCAGGATTTCCAGGAAGTAAGGTATAGGTTTTTCCAGAAATTTTCCAGAAACTTAACATGAGAATTCTGTCAGATCATTTCTGACGGCGTCAGGCATTACAACCTGACGGCTTCAGGTTTTAATTTTCTGAAATTTTTGAAAGTTTTGTTTTCATAAAAAGTTTTTATTAAATCTCTAACTTATAAACTCCAGGAATCTGCAAAATTATCATTCCACAAGCATTATATCCTTATATAGAATTTATCCCGCCGATGTTATGCAGGTTTTCGTGTTTGTTTTCTCAGGTTTAACAGGTTATTTTGGACAAGGAGATGTATGTGGAATCAAGCTTTTGGCGATGCTTTAGTCTTGGAGCTTCTACATTCTCTTGAAAGAAGATCTAACCATGTTACCTCTTTATCCACCAAACAAATCAGGGGAGTATTTGATTTCATTCTTTTACCTTATTTACTTTTACATCTTGTTATTTGAACATTGGGGACAATGTTCATCTTAAGTGTAAGGGGGGGGGTAAAGTACGATACCTTAGAGAATGCTATTACGCTTGATTTTGTTTGTTTAATGGTAGATGTGTAATAAAACTGAGATAAATACCTGTTAGGGCAATTTTAGTGCCAAATTTAAATTTTTTTACAACATATAGGAGTGAAACTTTGATCTTAATGAGCGTCTCATGGATAGGAGTTATATGACTAGCACGAAACCGTACCACTAAAAAAATTTCCACCCCCAAATATGTGAGGTTCGCCCCTAGAATTGGTAGGAAAAGCATTTATGCTATGATGTGTGTACCGGTAGCACTTAGATTCTAGAACTTGCGTTAGGACCATTCCGAGGCCACAAGTGAGACTACATTCGTGTAGTTAGATTTACTACATGATAAGAGGCATTAGGATTAACCCATTGTTTTACACCTGTGTTTTTGTTATAATTACATTGGCTACATTGGTCAAGTAATTCTCCCACACCCTTTGCGTTGTACTCATTTTTAGTACACGATAACCCTAGTACACCCCTCAGAGCCTATCTTTTCATTTCGACCTTTAAGCATTTTACTTAAAGGAAGAATTTGTTTACACCCCACTTAAATGTACACCCAAATCGCCTTAGCCTACCTTGTATGCACTCATTTTTAGTGCATTATTGTGACAACATTTGTTTAAACCCTTAGTTAATTATCTAATTGATTACATGGTTGCTAAGTCGAGTCATATCCTTGTACATATTGTTTTGGGACGATTGAGACTCATGGGTAAAGTACTAGTGTAATGGAGTAATGGGGAAGAACAACATTATTACCCCCATATGTGTTAAATATTTTAAAAGTACTCCAAGTGTTTCGATTATCTTAATTCGAGTCATTAGAATAGTTATTTGTAAAGTTATGTAAAAGTTCAAGTGTAAGGGGAATGCAACGCCCCTATGATGTATTATTTTGGATGGTAGGGCAAGAGTGTATGCAAAAAAAAAAAAAAAAAAAAAAAAAAAAAAAAAAAAAAAATCAAGAAAAATACAAAAAAATGAGAAAAAGAAAAGTAGAAAAAACATACGGACTACCATCCCGTTTCATTTTATGTTTATTTTATGTTTTTGTTATTTTGTTTTTAGCTTAAGTCGAGTCTAGTCTTGGCTTAGCAACGCCATATTGTACATGTAATTAATCAAGATCTTTAACTCGCAACCAGTAAAATATCCCTTATCCAACAAATCCGTGTTTATCATATCCCTACACCTAACGTTATAACCCGTTTAAAAGCCCTCTTTGATAGTTTATCTTAGGTGCTTACGCCTAGTGGAGGAGGTTTTTGATCCTTTCCCAAGCCTATGGTAATCTATTTGCTATGACAGGTAGTGAGAGATATTATCCATTTTCATTTATGAGATTTATTTTGATGACACATGAGAGATGTGAGTATCTAAACACTACTTGTGAGGTGCTAGTCTGTAATCTCCGTGCTTATTATGATTAAAGTGGAACGACTATTTGTTGTAATTACTTTTATATTAGCATTAAATGACCCCTAACTTGTATTTTGATTAGAATAAAAGCGCATTTGCTTGAGGACAAGCAAATCTCAAGTGTAAGGGTATTTGATGAAGCGAAAAGTGTACCGCTTTTAGGGGGTCATTTAAGCCCTAAATCGTATTTATTTGATCAAATATTGCCCTAAATCGTTCATTTTGTCATTTTAGGTACTTTGGAGAAGAAATCTGGAAAAGGAAGCATTTTGGACGTTTTTTGAGCATAAAAGTGAAGAAAACGACAAAGTATCAAAAATATCCTGGAAAGTACATGTGACGGCGTCAAGCTCTATTGTGACGCCGTCAGCCCTTGATAAGCCAGAGAAATTTTGGAAGATTAAAGGGGGACGGCGTCAAGAAGGTCGTCAAGCCTTGATAAGCCAGGGATGATTTTGTAGGATTAAAGAGGGACGGCGTCAGGAAGACCATCCGGGAACCCTAGCCACGGCGAGGTGACGGCGTCAAGATCTATAACGTGACGCCGTCAGCTACTAAGTTCTATATATAGTTTTGCAATTTTTTGTCATTAGTGTGGAACTTATTGTGTGTAATTTTGGAGGAGAAACCCTAAGACGAATTTCTGCCATTTTTAAGGGTTTTCATACCCTTGGATCTCCCATGTTTAATTGAAGATAAGTAATCACTTAATCAATCAATATGTCTATGTGTTGTTTGATTATATCTTGTTCTTGTCTTTTGATTAACATGCTAGGCTAGATTTATCTTGTGTTTGCTTAGATCTAATGAAACCTAACTATTGATTATTAGTTGTTAGTGTGTTATTAATTGTATTGGATGATTGTTTATCGATGTTAGGCTTAAGAAAACTGGCTAACCTCCTATACGGTAATTTGCTTGAACGTCTTAAGAAACATGAACCAATGCGTACTAGGTTTATATGGTTGTATTTAATGCATGAGCGAATTCTAGTGATCCCATGTTAGGAGCTTCCTAGCCGGCTCGACATAGGAGTGAAGTAGGAGCTTGTAGAGTTGGGGAAGTACGTACGCCACCCCACGATTGGTATTAAGGAATACACCCGTCATCCACGCAATTAATACACACTAATCAACCGGTAAAAGATTGTTAGGGAGTAAGGAAATCTAAGTAAACACATTTCTCTCCATATAAGTTTCACAACCTTTTCATTTTCAGTTATTTATTTTATTTGCATTTGTAGTTATTTGGGTTAGTTGACTAGCAACTAATTCCGCCCACTCCTTCAAACCCGAGATTTTACTTGCTTTCATAAAAATATAAAAATACAAAAAGAATCTTCTCTCACCCTTAGACCTATTAGAGTAGTTTTTCAATCCTAACGACACTATTCCCCTAGAGAACGATCAATCCCCGGTACTTGCCACTTCACTATACTACATGGGTCAGGTACACTGCCTGGTGGGGATTGCAAGCCTCTTGAGATCCCTCGAGAGGTAAAACCTGTTGTAAGGTCGCAAAACCACGCATCAATAAGGTATTTTGTTTAAGTAGCATTGCTTCCGCATCACTCTGATTCGTGCCTTGCTTTTGGTTAAAGCCTATTGAAATCACACTTGGAAAATTAGAGCTTATGCCTTGCACCACCTAAGAATTGAACCTAAATAAAACCTGAAGCATTGAAAATTGCATAGTGGTCATCCGACACTATTTGATCCTTGCTTTCAGATTCCGACTCCAACCTCCGAACATTTTGTTAATCATCCTGATGCCTCTTCGGGCATTCTAAGAATTCCCTTGACAATGATGTACTTGATACATTCCGTCAGTTGTTTCTTGCTTCCGATGATCATCTATGAAACTTTTGGCACTATTTAATTTCGTCCTAACCATCCCTGTTTCCATAAGAAGTCTAGTGTTCTTATAAGGATTGATTGACTGATCATCTAATATTGACGACTATCCTCTTATGTCTCACCTTTGGCGTTTAAAACAATTTTGAAACCCCTACCATGATTACCGATTATTCGCAACCTACCTGCCATTTGTGCTAAACAGCTAATAAGATTTCACACCTTGAATTGTTCGCCTATATATCTCAACTCAATGATGAACCATGTACCTGACTTTGACATATGAGCTACCCGTCTCGCTTGACGACCGTATTCAATTCACGAATCCATTTACTTTTGATATATTTGATTTTGGAGATCTTTGGTTATTGATGAGCCGACTCTTCGTAAGAGCTACCATAAAACTACCGTAATTGAAATGTGACCCTTAAATCTGCTCCACCCTACTTTTACTATGATAACCTTTAACCGCTCAGATATGTTAAGCTTAAAACTGCTATGGAAATACTTATCCTGATCTCTTTTGATCGTCAAATTCTCCTGACACCTATTAGTATCCATCATTAGAAAGTTTTGGCATTGGAAGTTTTGTTGTACAAAATTTTCTGGTGCTTTCTGATGAAACTTTGGGTATCTCTCCTGATTGAGAAGTAAAATTGACTTTGAACCGATATCAACCGACGAACCATGATTGAGAGATTGAAGAAGCTGATGAGACATGTTTTTTTCCACCTTGAATACCCCTATCAAATTATGAAGAAGAAAGAGAAAATTTTGCGTCAGCGTATCAACAATCGTAAACCTAACCGTAATTTTAAACCGTAATCACTTTTCAATTCTACGTGTCACTGATTAGATTGTTCTACCTTGAAACCCTGTATCAGACAACCTCATTTAATGTTTGAAGGACTGAAGAAGCAACCACGAGAACTCCTAAGATAGGAGATGACTAACTGAGAGCAACTTCCGTAAAGTATTTTAGTTTTATTCGTAAAGATTGGTGATACGAATTAGATATGAAGTATCCCCTGAAACGATTCATGAAAACTGTTTTCTTACTCATTGTGACCATTGTGAGTCTTAAATAATGCCAATAGTATTGGTTAATAAGAATCATGTTTGCACAAGTAATTGGACAATTGTCATAGTAGGACAACATGTTTGTGCTCTGAGACTAACGAGGAACATGTAGACCATTTTCGTATTAAGAAATGACCCTTTGTTCTGGACGAGTAAATTTGCTTGGCTTTCAGAGATTGTAGCAGACAATACTACCAGGCATCCGGTGACGACAGCAATCAGAGTTGGCGAATTTCGATTTGCGCTAGGAGACCTGTCAAAGACACACAGCCTTACTTCTCTATTCACTTTAGTTGTACTAAGATGAATTGAGAGTAGAAGCAGGCTCGTGAATGGGAAATACACAGCGACTAGGTCAGAGATTCATGTTACCACACCATGGTCCAAGAAGAAGTACCGAAGGCCTGAGGGATCGGGCTCAAGTTATAAATCCTTTTCACCAGATGACCATATGGACAAACATAGACAGACTGCCTGGAATCGAGAGAGATTTAAGAGCATGTATTGAATGGATGACGTAGTTCACTTCCGTTTGACCTATTTAAATTTCGGTTACCTGATGATAAAATCCTTTGAATGGTTTAGGTTCTCTATTGGTAATTCCGCCTTGTGTTCATTCCGCATATGTAGGACGATGGCTTCGATATGTCAAATCTGACGAATGATGGATGACCTGATGCTTTTGATGATGTTCCCAAATTCTGATAAACATTCTAGATCGGTTCCGTTAACTCCTTCGAGTGATTCGTTCTCCTCTTAGTTAAGGTATTTGATTTTTGTGACCTCTGAGACCGTAGGAAGACTAGGTGGGATAAGATAGATTAGTTTGTTCACGACTTGGAATCAAGTATGACCATCATGAGGGCATATTTAAATGATGCCAGTATTATGACGTCTGGCCAACGTGATAATACTTACATCATATAACGTGCACTTGTTGTGGGCATAGGGTATTACGAGAAGTGCCTTAGGACTTTAGAAATCCTGATAACTGTTTGAGATCATCTGCGTTAGTGAGACTTTAAGTTCATTCTACCTTTACTCGTAACCTGCTTTCGCCGTTATACAAATTGATACAGCTGGATTCTAGTCACGCCTTCTGCCGACCTCCGGACTCCCGATAAAAATCTTAGGTTCTAGTATAGAACTTCTATCAATTGATGTGATCGTTAATCTATTCATGTACGTTCTAATCTGACTTGTCAAATCAATCCCTGTGGAAGGCATATCCGTCAAAATCCTGTGTAATTCTTACATCTCTTCCGAGAGAATCCGATTATTATCTATTAGGTCTGGTATGTCTTTGTTTAGTTCCGTTCTATTTTCTTTCTGCTTCCTGCAAATTTCGAGGACGAAATTTTTTTGTTAGTGGGGAAGAAGTTATAATACCTGAAACTCAGAAACATGTAAAATGACCAAAATGCCCTCACTACTTAAGAATTTAATTACAAGTTATTATAAGTACCAAAATAATCCGAATAATATTAAATAAAATACATATAAATTAAAATAAAGTTAAGACAAGTTTTGCAATAATTTTATATGTCCAAAATAAATTACATGTCACCACAAAAATATTCAAAACCGATTATACATTTGTTTTAATATATTTCGGTATATTTTAAATTAATAAAAAGAGAGGATAATTACAACTAAATTAGGATATGATCAAGTATATTAAAAATCTGATTTTCTTAACAAACTTGGGCCAATCCTTGAGCTTATCATCCCTTTAGAACCGGATCTTCACATCCCATATATTTTATATATCTTTTTCTTCCTAATTCACTTTGCCGAGAAAACAAAAACACCAAAACAATTCGTTTTCATTCCATACGAATTTTCTGAGGTCCAAGAGCAATTTTCCTGAGTTCATTGTCGTGCTAGGAATCCAAGAAAAATAGCCACTCGATTTATAGAGGCCTGAATCTTTTATTGTCGAATTTTGTTCACAAGTGAGGTAAAAATTCATTCTGATTCCTACGACCCTTGTAAAATTCGTTTTCTATTTTTCCTGAGTTCCTTACATCATATATGATCTGTGAAAATTGATTACAAGGTTTGTTGGTCGCGTTTGTGCTCGTGGGGAATTATTGGTTCTTGTTATCCATTCGAGAAGTGTAAATTCGTTTAGCCCTTTCTACGCGTCCCATATTGGGTTTGGTATTTTTCTCACGTCTCTTACATCATATAAGGTCTAAATAAAATGTTAAAACCAAACCATGCATGGTATAAGAATTATTTGCGAATTAAACCTTAAAAAAACGCCATAAAACTCTAAATAATTATATACGAATTTTTTCCGCATGAGCACTATTTTATGTGGACTCTATATAATATATAAGATCTCAAAAAAATGCTAATTCGAATTGTTGAAGCTTGGATCTTGTTTTGTGAATTTGTGTTGTAATCGCTAATTTAGAAAATAAAGAAAGGAAATAAAATAAAAAAGGAAAAGAGTTAGGGTTAGGGTTTTGGAGTGAGATTCTGGTCATAAATGATGTTTAAGGTTGTTAAGAATGATGGTGTCATGATTGGGAATTAATTCTAGGGTTTGTATTATTTTGTGATGTTTTTATTAAATAACGATTTAAAAATAAAAAGTATAAGGGCTGTTTTGTAATTTTTAAAACTCATGGTTTATTTTTGTAAGTTATTTGAGGCCTGGTATAATTCGTATAAAATATCAAATGAGGGGTCCATATGTAAATTTTGTATTTAAAAGGTTAAATGGGTAAATATATACAATTATTAATCCGATTTATAATTAATTAAACTTGAGGGACTAGAAATGTAATTTCTGGAAACTTGAAGTTATTTTGAGTAAATAATAATATTAAGAGTATTTTGTGTAATTTTGAGTATTTATGGGCCTATTGTGTAACTATTATGGAATTATGATTTAATTTATAAGTTTTGTAAACTTAAGGGACTAATGGTGTAATTTCTGAAATCTGAGGGGCTGAATTCGTACAATAGATAGTTTTGATATAAGATTCTGTAATTTAGTAAAATAAGATGCTTGTTTGGTAAATATAGATATTAGAGGGATTAAATCATAAATTATGTAAATATAAGGTTTGTTTTGTAAATATTGTAACTAGAGGGGTATAAACTGTAAATTGTAAAACTTAAGAGATTAAAGTGTCATTATGAATGAAGTATGTATTAAATCAGTAACTTATATAACTCTGAACTATGTATACTTGTCATAATTACCCTTAAACTTTTGTAACTTGATAAAATGTACTTTAATTCTATAATAATCTTGAAATAAGAACTTAACCTAATCTGTAATATTAATAACTTACTAAATCTGGAAAGTAACTAAAAATAGGAAGTTGTTAAAATGGAATGATAACTGAAACCCGTTTGAAATTCTGTCCTCTACTCCTTTAGGTTTGAAGATGGAGTGGTTTGATCCTTGTCAGTTTTGCTACTCTTGTGTTCTTGCATTCATAATAAGGTACAAATATTCTGCCCTTCTCTAGTAAGGTGCCTTCGTTATTTTGATTTCGTATTTTGATTCTTTTAGGATTCCCTATGCCATTGCTATGTTCCCTCCTGTTTGTGCACCTTTCATGTGATCGTTTATTTGTGAACCCTTGATGTGTTCCCTTGTTCTGAATCTTTATTGAATCTCTTTGTTTTGACCTATTGTCCTGAATCCTGATATGTAAATCTTGTTTTGAAACTTAATCTGACATACTTGTAGAAAACTTGATTTGATTTTTGACATAAACCTTAATCGGTTAAATCCTTATTTGAACATAATTGATTTTGGAACTATCTTTAAAATACATATGAAACCGTGGGAGAAAAGCTATTTTAAAAGAAGCAACACTACTTTTAAATGAAAATTACTAAAAGTTTTGGAAGGCCATTTTGAAGAAAACTATGTTGTAAGATCAGTTGTTATGAAAACCATTTTTGAAGGATTGTTTAAATGGACTTTTAAATAGAAACCTTTTTAAATGAACTTTTGCTATGACCTCTAATTATGAACTTGTGAAAACTCTTTTCCGAAAACCTTTTGATATTGCCCTTTGGAACTGAACTTAACTTTGATATAAAAACTCAATTTGATAAGCTTTGATTTGAACTTTGACTTTTATTTCGGAACTATTTGACATGAACCTTTTGCCATGTACCCTTAAGATATGACTTTTGATTATTTTGATAGTACGCCTGACCTTTGACCTACAGTTTGATATTACGAGCCAATCACTAGGCATGAGGGTTTCATGTCCATGTCATTGACGCACCTCTGACATGACTCTAGGGCAGGAGAGTGATGACCTGTTCCGTCCCTTATTTATTATTTGCTATGGCCATTATAATTATGATTATTGATTTGTCTGTGGGTGTATGGGTGCACTCTAGATTTGACCTGCCATCTGTTATCTGTTTATATTTTATGACTATTATTATTTGTTTATTATATCTGGTGACTGATGGTGTGTGCGATACACGTCTTTCACATAATCTGGGAGCTGATCACTCTACACAGGTTTGTTTTATTATATTGGTATGCTATGATATTATTTGTTATCTGGGCTCGTGATAGATTCCTGTTTTCCTTATTCTTGAACCTTATTTATTTTAGTCTTATTTTGTTTCATTGAATTCCATTCCTTATTCCTATTCCTTCATGTGATTTTATTCCTGTATGGTATGTATTTCCTGATCTCCTTTGTACTGCTATTCGTTATCGCTTCTTGTTATCCATATATCTGTTCACTGAGCTCTCGTAGCTCAGCCGCATTTCTTTTCATGCGGCAGGTTTTAGTAGGAAGCTGGGATTGAGGGAAGAGTGTACTTTTGGACTTAGAGGATTTGATAGCTACGCTAGATTAGAGTTGATTTGAAGATAGTATATCTTAGAAGAGTTTTGGAAGTTCTAAATTGTAACCATGTAGATTCAGTATTTCTTTTGTAATCCTTTGAGATTTTTGTATTACTGAAGATGTATGCTTTGTTTTGATCTGATGTGAATTCATTATTGTGATATCTTTACCCTTGTCGGGTTGGGGTGTTACAAGCGGACTCCGCAAGCGAAGAAAACGCATACGACCTACAAGGGAAGAAGCAGCAAACTGATGCAGCCGCTAAGCAGGCCTCTGGGACAACCAGTGCGCCCAAAATCCTAGGATCATACTCATATCTGGCTTTTACTGCAGTAGAACCGCTCGCAAAGACTACCCATGCTACTACAACAACCACTAGCGCGGTAGATCTACTGCGCACTCCTTTCACCATGTCAGAATTAGACCTCACTGAGCCGCCAAATGCGCCTATCCGAAACAAGGGTCCTGATTTGAAAACAGACATCCTCGCGCTAGAAGGTGTCGCGCCTGAACTAGCGCCAAGTGATTTCGTGTCCCAAAACTACGAAACCTTGGCTGCGCTTATGCGAGAGGAAGCGAAAAAGAGGTCAAGTCAGAGTCTGCAAGCCCGGCTCAACTTTGACCCTGAGCATGAAGCATCCCCACCGCGTTACCAAAAGGAAAGGCGCGAAAAGGATAGCCGCCGACACCCAGTGTTTACTAGGATCGGAAGGAAAGTTGCGGACGATGAAGCAGCCGACTTACAGTCTATGGAGGAGCATGAAGACGATGGACGGCGCACCAATGTCCACGCTAGACTTGGCAGTCGCAGGATCCACGATAGACTTGGGCGACGATGCTCCCCAAGCGAAAGCCCTTCAAGCTCGGATTCCGAGGATAGTCGGCGCAAGCGCCGCAAAAGGGTAAGCTCATCCTCAAGTGACTCCTCGGACAAAGAAACAGGACACTGGAAGTCCAGGGGAAAATACCGCGACCAGGATGACGAAGATATGTCTCGTCCCTGGCGCCGCCAAAAGGTTGACGCATTCACTCGGCGCATCAGTGATTTTTCAGAAGATAAGAGAAGGCGCATGCCCGCTAATGTTAAAACTTATGATGGGACAGGTGATCCTGATGACCACCTAAAATTTTTTGAATCAGCAGCAACCATCGAAAATTGGCCACAACCTGTGTGGTGCCACATGTTTAATTCTACATTAGTAGGGAATGCGCGAAACTGGTTCAGTAAGCTTCCACGTAGAAGCATCGATGGGTTTGAAGAGTTGCGGAAGGCGTTTCGTTTGAACTTTACTCAGAGGAAGAAGTGCGCCAAGAACCCTGTCGAGCTCGCTAGGGTAAAACAGCGCCAAGGGGAATCCACAAGCGCTTTTATGGAGCGCTTTAAAGACGAATGCATACATGTCAAGGCATGCCCCGAAATACTAAAGATCTCAGGTTTTATGAACGGAATCAATAACCCAGAACTTATCAAAAAGTTAAATGATAGGGTTCCCCAAACCTTTGACGAACTTATGAAACGCACGAGGTCCTTCATCCAGGGAGAAGCTGCCGCTGCGGATAGCAAGAAAGGCTACTCAAACTATAGGTCACAAGAGCAGCCAAGGAGACAATCCAATGACCAGAGTAGCAATCGCAACAAAAGCTACCGCAGTCAGGGGGTGGACGAGAGAATGACAAGTATACCCCACTAACGAAGACTCCAAAGGAGATATTTGCGACGGAAGGCGCGAACTTTCCGAGACCCCCACCGATGCGCACCCCAGAAGATCGGCGCGTAGGGAACGGGTACTGTGAGTATCATGGATAGAAGGGCCACACCACCAATGAGTGTGTCTGATGCGTGGTTTTACGACCTTACAACAGGTTTTACCTCTCGAGGGATCTCAAGAGGCATACAACCCCACCAGGCAGTGTACCTGACCGATGTAGTATAGTGTAGTGGTAAGTACGGGGGATTGATCGTTCTCCACAGGGAATAGTGTTCGTTAGGTATGAAAAATTACTCTAATAGGTCTAAGGGTGAAAGAAGATTCTTTTTATGTTTTTTTATATTTTTATGAAAGCAAGTAAAATCTCGGGTTTGAAAGAGTGGGCGGAATTAGTTGCTAGTCAACTAACCCAAATTACTACGAATGCAAATAAAATAAAATAACAAAAATGAAAATGTTGGTGAAAACTTATGTGGAGGGAAATGTGTTTACTTAGATTTCCTTACTCCCTAACTATCTTTTACCGGTTGATTAGTGTGTATTAGTTGCGTGGATGACGGGTGTATTCCTTAATACCATTCGTGGGGTGGCGTACGTACTTCCCCAACTCTACAAGCTCCTACTTCACTCCTATGTCGAGCCGGCTAGGAAGCTCCTAACATGGGATCACTAGAATTCGCTTGTGCATTAAATACAACCATAAAAACCTTTAGTACGCATTGGTTCATGTTTCTTAAGACGTTCAAGCAAGTTACCGAATAGGAAGTTAGCCAGTTTTCTTAAGCCTAACATAGATGAACAATCATCCAATACAACTAACAACACACTAATAACCAATAATCAATAGCTAGGTTTCATTAGATCTAAGAATACACAAGATAAATCTAGCCTAACATGTTAAACAAAAGACAAGAATAAGATAGAATCAAACAACACATAGACATATTGAATGATTAATTGATAACTTATCTTCAATGTAACATAGAAGATCTCAAGGCAAAAAGCCTTGAAAGAGCTGCCAAATTCGTCCTAGGGTTTTCACACACAAAGTTCCCCAATAAGTTCCACACTAATGACAAAGAATTGCAAAACTATATATAGATTTTTGGATCTGACGGCGTCACGTTATGGAGTGTGACGCCGTCACCTCGCCGCTTTTAGGGTTCTCGGATGACCTTCTTGACGCTGTCCCTCTTTAGCTCTCAAAAATCCGTTCTGGCTTATCAAGGCTTGACGCCCTCAGACTATGAACGTGACGCCGTCCCTCTTTGAATTATAACGTGACGACCTTGATCAGATTAAAGCGTGACGCCGTCAGAATTTCCATGCAATTTCTCTGGCTTATCATGAGTAAATTTCACATCCACCAATTTTGCCAAGCCATGACGCCGTCCAGGGTTAATCCTGACGCCGTCAAAGGTAACTTCCAGCAAGATTTTGAGACTTTGTCGTTTTCTTCACTTTTATGCTCCAAAAACGTCCAAAATGCTTCATTTTCCAAATTTCTTCTCAAAAGCACCTAAAATGACAAAAGGAACGATTTAGGGCAATATTTGATCAAATAAATACGATTTAGGGCTTAAATGACCCCTTAAAAGCGGTACACTTTTCGCTTCATCAAATACCCTTACACTTGAGATTTGCTTGTCCTCAAGCAAATGCGCTTTTATTCTAATCAAAATACAAGTTAGGGGTCATTTAATGCTAACATAAAAGTAATTACAACAAATAATCGTTCCACTTTAATCATAATAAGCACGGAGATTACAAACTAGCACCTCACAAGTAGTGTTTAGATACTCACATCTCTCAAGTGTCATCAAAATAAATCTCATAAATGAAAACGGATAATATCTCTCACTACCTGTCATAGCAAATAGATTACCATAGGCTTGGGAAAGGATCGAAAACCTCCTCCACTAGGCGTAAGCACCTAAGATAAACTATCAAAGAGGGCTTTTAAATGGGTTATAATGTTAGGTGTAGGGAAAAGGAAAACACGGTTTTGTTGGATAAAGGATATTTTACTGGTGGCGAGTTAAAGATCTTGATCAATTACATGTACTATACAATGTTGCTAAGCCTAGACTCGACTCAATCTTAAGCTAATGAAAGAAAATAACAAAAACATAAAATAAACATAAAATAAAACGGGATGGTAGTCCGTATGTTTTTTCTACTTTTCTTTTTCTCATTTTTTTGTATTTTTCTTGATTATATTTTTTTTTTATTTTATTTTTTATTTTTTTTGCATACACTTTTGCCCTACCATCCAAAATAATACATCATAGGGGCATTGCATTCCCCTTACACTTGAACTTTTACATAACTTTACAAATAACTATTCTAATGACTCGAATTAAGATAATTAAAACACTTGGAGTACTTTAAAAATATTTAGCACATATGGGGGTAATAAATGATGTTCTTCCCCATTACTCCATTACACTAGTACTTTACCCATGAGTCCCAATCGTCCCAAAACAATATGTACAAGGATATGACTCGACTTAGCAACCATGTAATCAACTAGATAATTAACTTGGGTTTAAACAAATGTTGTCACAATAATGCACTAAAAATGAGTGCATACAAGGTAGGCTAAGGCGATTTGGGTGTACATTTTAGTAGGGTGTAACAAATTCTTCCTTTAAGTAAAATGCTTAAAGGTCGAAACGAAAAGATAGGCTCTGAGGGGTGTACTAGGGGTATCGTGTACTAAAAATGAGTACAACGCAAAGGGTGTGGGAGAATTACTTGACCAATGTAGCCAATGTAATTATAACAAAAACACAGGTGTAAAACAATGGGTGAATCCTAATGCCTCTTATCATGTAGTAAATCTAACTACACGAATGTAGTCTCACTTGTGGCCTTGGAATGGTCCTAACGCAAGTTCTAGAATCTAAGTGCTACCGGTACACACATCATAGCAAAATGCTTTTCCTACCAATTCTAGGGGCGAACCTCACATATTTGGGGGTGGAAAATTTTTTTAGTGGTACGGTTTTTGTGCTAGTCAATATAACTCCTATCCGTGAGACGCTCATTAAGATCAAAGTTTCACTCCTATATGTTGTAAAAAAATTTAAATTTGGCACTAAAATTACCCTAACAGGTATTTATCTCAGTTTTATTACACATCCACTATTAAACAAACAAAAATCAAGCGCAATTGTATTCTCTAATCGTACTTTTACCCCCCCCCCCTTACACTTAAGATGAACATTGTCCCCAATGTTCAAATAACAAGATGTAAAAGTATAAAGTAAAAGAATGAAATCAAATACTCCCCTGATTCGTTCGGTGGATAATGAAGTAACACGGTTAGATCTTCTTCCAAAGAGAATGTTGAAGCTCCATGACTAATGCATCGCCATAAGCTTGATCCAAAAACATTTCCTTGTCCAAAATAACCTGTTTAACCTGAGAAAACAAACACGAAAACCTGCATAACATCGGCGGGATAAAATCTATATATAAGGATATAATGCTTGTGGAATGATAATTTTGCAGATTCCTGGAGATTATAAGTTATAGATTTAATAAAAACTTTTTATGAAAACAAAACTTTCAAAAATTTTCAGAAAATTAAAACCTGACGCCGTCAGGTTGTAACGCCTGACGCCGTCAGAAATGATCTGACAGAATTCTCATGTTACGTTTCCGGAAAAATTTCTGGAAAAACCTATACCTTACTTCCTGGAATTCCTGCAAAACTTCATTATGACTCGATACAAGCATTTGACTCAAACAAATACTAATATGTATGTTAATTTATTATTATTACGATTCATGTTCATTTGTGTTCTAATAAACCGATTTAGATTTCCCTTACACTTACCTTTTGCAAAATACCTTTATATGTAGTTAAGACGAAGTTAAAAACAAAATAAAGCATTTTCACAAATTAGTTTTGAACATGAACCAATAAGAATAAAAATTAAACACACATACGGAAGCAAATAAAAACAAACAAACAAATAAATAAACACACAAAGCAAATAAAGCTTGGGTTGCCTCCCAAGAAGCGCTTTTCTTTATTAACGAGTCTTGTAGCTAGACTCAAAGTCACGTACATTACGTGATTCCATCATTCATAATGACGTATCCCTGATAGATATAATCCTTGTTATCAGGGTGGTGGTGTCTCAATCGCTTGACATTCACAATCACATCACCTCCTCCCTTGCTGGTCAAGCTTACTACCCCATCATGGTGTAGACTTTTAATTGTGAATGGTCCGTACCACCAGGGACTTGGTTCATCGGTAGGTGCTTTTGTTTCTGAATGCCTTAGAAGCACTGAGTCTCCTTTTGTAAATTCAGCGGGGTTATTAGGCTGCTCACCAGCCTCAATATAATCGTTATTTCCACCCTTACATTCTCTAATCTCATTTTCATTGTAATTCTTAATCCTTGCCTCCCATGCAAGGATTTTCTCTCGAACATTACCACGGATTACATTGGGGTTAGCCTCAATCTTCTTTTGTAGAGCAACATCTCGTATATGACGTGGAATCGTCGGGAAGTTTATCGTCTTCTTCCCCTTCTTCATTTGGATGGTGCTTTTTTCGTAATTGATTTGTGCCCTAGTGGTCGCGAGAAAGGGTGCCCCAAGGATTATTGGCATATTCATGTCATTTCTTTCAATAATCATGAAGTCGACCGGATATAGGAATCCGGCAACGTTGACCAACACATCTTCCGCAATTCCTAACGGGTACTCGTAAGAATGTTTTGCAAAGGAGAGTTTAGTACGGGTGATGGATGGCAGTTCATCGGTTAACTGGACATAAACGGATAAAGGCATCAAATTTACGTCGGAACCTTGGTCAGCTACCGCATCCAGATACTTGAGTTTTCCAATGCTGCATGGTATTTCGAAGACCCCGTAGAATTCCTGCTTTTCCACTAACTTTTGTCTTATGAGGCACTCATACAATTGCCCTCCGGGTAATGTGTCGGATTCATCATCCGGTTCCATCCTCTTGGACTCCTTGTTGGGTAGATGAGTACGTCGATAGTTTCCCACCCAATCGTTTATGGTTTCCTTGTTTATTTCGTGCTTCAAGTAATGCCTCACTTGTTGTGACTTTGGTGGTTCTTCCAATTGGCGCTCCTCAGTGGGCGCCTCCTTTCCCTTGTCGGAATCACATGTGTAGGCATTGGTGTTTCCGTCTTTAAGTGGGACGAGGTCAATTTTGTTAACTTCCATAGTTATCAACTTTCCTCTTCCATCATTTTCGCCCTCTTGGACGACGGAGACGGCATTAACACATTTAGTGTTGGGAACTTCAACATCTTTCCGCAATAGCACATTTTTAGGAGCCTTTGTATTTGCGTATTCTTTCAAAAGGTTCATCATCTCCGCCATCTTCTCTTCCATTTCCTCCTTCTGTTTGTAGACGGCTTCCTCAAATTTCGCCAACCGTTCGGAGTGTTTTGACATGTATTCTCTCATTCGAGCTTCGAATGTTGGACTAAGTTCCTGAGGTGGTGGGTTGGGTGGAGCGTGCTTATGGAAAGGTTTAGTATTTTCCCTACGGGGTGATTCGGACAATGGTATTTGCTTAACGCTTGAGACCGAGTTAATTGTTGCTTTTTGTGGACTTAAGGGTCTCTTTTGCTTTTCCATAAGATATGCAACCCTTTTCTCAAGTTCACTTACGCTTTCCTCAGTAATTTGATTGGCTGTATCGGGTGACGAATATGTCTTGACCGCCGAGCGTACATCGTGGGAAACTTGCCACAATTCATCATCGTCGGATGCAAGCTCATCAATGATCTCCCATGATTCCTCGGCGCTTTTGTCGCGCAATCTGCCCCCGGCGGCTCGATCGATGGCACGCTTGGTGTGGTAATCAACATGGTCATAGAAGATTTGGATTTGAAGCCATAGATTTATGCAGTGATGAGGGACTTTTTGGAGTAAGTCCTTGAATCGAATCCATGCCCCGTAGAGGGTTTCGCCTCGACGTTGTTCAAACGTCAAGATATCCTTCCTTAGCTTGGTAGTTCTTCCCGGTGGGAAAAACTGAGCAAGGAAACGCGTGGTGAGATCATCCCAAGAGGTGATGGATCCTGCGGGTTGACGTTCTAGCCATTGACTAGCTTGGTCCCGCAAAGAGAATTGAAAGAGACGCAGTCGGGTCGTCTCTCGAGTGGCAACATCAAGGTCTATAGAATCAACAATTTTGAGAAAGTCCTTGAGATGTTGATTAGGATCTTCGGAACGAAGTCCATGGAATGCGCATCCGCTTTGCACCAACCGGATGGTGTCGGATCGCAAGGGTGTGACATTGGCTCCTTGAGTGAGCTCAATGGTGTTTCGATAGCCATGGTGGCTAGGACGGGAGTACTCTCCTAAAGTACGGGCTCTAGGAGGTGGTGGTTGTTGTTGTGGTGGTGGGATGTTGGGATCAAGGATATTACCATCTTCCATGATGTCTAATGGTAATGGTTACGAACAAAGAAACGAAGAAAATAGATAGACTAAAGAAAACCTAGAAAAATAAAATAAAAATCTCACTAGAAAGGAATCTAGTGAGTAGACCTATAAAATAAAAATTCAACCTAAATAATAACTATTCCCCGGCAGCGGCGCCAAAAACTTGATGCGTGGTTTTGCGACCTTACAACAGGTTTTACCTCTCGAGGGATCTCAAGAGGCTTACAACCCCACCAGGCAGTGTACCTGACCGATGTAGTATAGTGTAGTGGTAAGTACGGGGGATTGATCGTTCTCCACAGGGAATAGTGTTCGTTAGGTATGAAAAATTACTCTAATAGGTCTAAGGGTGAGAGAAGATTCTTTTTATGTTTTTTTATATTTTTATGAAAGCAAGTAAAATCTCGGGTTTGAAAGAGTGGGCGGAATTAGTTGCTAGTCAACTAACCCAAATTACTACGAATGCAAATAAAATAAAATAACAAAAATGAAAATGTTGGTGAAAACTTATGTGGAGGGAAATGTGTTTACTTAGATTTCCTTACTCCCTAACTATCTTTTACCGGTTGATTAGTGTGTATTAGTTGCGTGGATGACGGGTGTATTCCTTAATACCATTCGTGGGGTGGCGTACGTACTTCCCCAACTCTACAAGCTCCTACTTCACTCCTATGTCGAGCCGGCTAGGAAGCTCCTAACATGGGATCACTAGAATTCGCTTGTGCATTAAATACAACCATAAAAACCTTTAGTACGCATTGGTTCATGTTTCTTAAGACGTTCAAGCAAGTTACCGAATAGGAAGTTAGCCAGTTTTCTTAAGCCTAACATAGATGAACAATCATCCAATACAACTAACAACACACTAATAACCAATAATCAATAGCTAGGTTTCATTAGATCTAAGCAAACACAAGATAAATCTAGCCTAACATGTTAAACAAAAGACAAGAATAAGATAGAATCAAACAACACATAGACATATTGAATGATTAATTGATAACTTATCTTCAATGTAACATGGAAGATCTCAAGGCAAAAAGCCTTGAAAGAGCTGCCAAATTCGTCCTAGGGTTTTCACACACAAAGTTCCCCAATAAGTTCCACAATAAGTTCCACACTAATGACAAAGAATTGCAAAACTATATATAGATTTTTGGATCTGACGGCGTCACGTTATGGAGTGTGACGCCGTCACCTCGCCGCTTTTAGGGTTCTCGGATGACCTTCTTGACGCCGTCCCTCTTTAGCTCTCAAAAATCCGTTCTGGCTTATCAAGGCTTGACGCCCTCAGACTATGAACGTGACGCCGTCCCTCTTTGAATTATAACGTGACGACCTTGATCAGATTAAAGCGTGACGCCGTCAGAATTTCCATGCAATTTCTCTGGCTTATCATGAGTAAATTTCACATCCACCACTTTTGCCAAGCCATGACGCCGTCCAGGGTTAATCCTGACGCCGTCAAAGGTAACTTCCAGCAAGATTTTGAGACTTTGTCGTTTTCTTCACTTTTATGCTCCAAAAACGTCCAAAATGCTTCCTTTTCCAGATTTCTTCTCAAAAGCACCTAAAATGACAAAAGGAACGATTTAGGGCAATATTTGATCAAATAAATACGATTTAGGGCTTAAATGACCCCTTAAAAGCGGTACACTTTTCGCTTCATCAGTGTCCAACTGCGCCAACTAATTGATAAGCTAGTAAAAGAAGGCAAATTGGACCATCTAGTTAAGAACATCAAGGATGGAAGAGACAAACAGAAGACCGGGGGCAAGAAAGAAGCACCTAAGGACAAGGCTGACACAATCTACATGATACAATCATGGCAGCGAAAGACTAGGCAAAAGGTCAGCCAGAAATTTTCTCATGGAAGCGAAATCTCTTTTCCCACCTTAGCTGCGGACAACGCTGTGGCGGAACCGCTCACCATCGAGATAAATGCGGGGGGTCACGATATCCACCGCATGTATGTTGATGGAGGGGCATCTGCAGACATAATGTATGAGCATTGTTTCAAGAGATTGCGACCTGAGATACAAAGACAGTTAAGCCCAGCCACGACGCCGTTGACTGGCTTCACAGGAGAAAAGATATGGCCCATGGGGCAACTTCGACTGCTAGTCGCTGTTGGTAATAAGGAACATTCCACGACAGCCTGGATGAATTTTATGGTGATCAGATCTCCTTCGCCATACAATGGCATTATCGGAAGACCAGGAATTTCGGCAATACGCGTAGTACCGTCCACAGCACATGGGATGCTCAAATTCCCGGTAGAATGCGGCATTGTCACCATCTACAATAATGTTGCGCCACCAAGAGAGTGTAACACGATTACATGTGAGACGACGCACACCCCAGAACAGAGCGCAGCTAAAGTACCAAATCTGAAGGTCGCAATTCATCCTGATTACCCGGAACAAGAAGTATCGATCGGCGGATCGCTGTCTGATAAAGGCAGAACTGCCGTGTGCGCACTCTTGCAAAAGAATCTGGATATCTTCGCATGGGAACCAAAGCACATGACTGGTGTGCCACGCTCGATTGCAGAACACAAGTTGAAAATCCGACAAGGATACTCCCAGTACGGCAGAAAAAGCGCGGCCAGGCTCCAGAGCGCGCAAAAGCCATCCTAGAGGAAGTACACAAACTTGTTGACGCAGGTATCATGCGAGAGGTCTATTACCATGACTGGCTCTCCAATCCATTGATGGTCAAGAAGAGTGATGGTAGTTGGCGGATGTGCGTGGATTTCACCGATCTCAACAAAGCATGTTCACAAGACTGCTACCCACTACCAGAGATAGACTGGAAGGTAGAATCCTTATGCGGATACCCCTTTAAATGTTTTTTAGACGCATACAAAGGGTACCACCAAATCCAAATGGCTAAAGAGGATGAGGAAAAAACAGCCTTCCACACAAGCCAATGTGTCTTTGTTATACAAAGATGCCTTTTGGCCTAAAGAATGCGGGCGCCACCTACCAGCGATTGGTAGATAATGCATTCGAAAAGCAAGTGGGCCGCAATCTAGAGGTCTATGTTGACGACTTTGTCATAAAAATCCATATCGAAGACGAATTGGTCCGCGACATTGAAGAAACATTTAGAACACTACGAAGGATCAACATGAAGTTAAATCCTAAGAAATGTACTTTTGGCGCTACAGAAGGCATGTTCCTAGGATACTTGATTGAACCTGATGGCATTAAACCATGCCCAGAAAAAACAGAGGCTGTCATCCAACTCCCTTCACCACGCACGTTCAAAGAAGTCCAGTCTCTAAATGGAAAACTAGCCGGGTTAAACAGATTCCTGTCTAAATCCGCAGATAAGTCACTCCCCCTCTTTAAAACACTCAAGAAGTGTACAAAAAAGGGAGACTTTCGTTGGACTACGGAAGCAGAAGAAGCTTTCACACAGCTTAAGCAACATATAGCAGCGCTTCCTAAACTAGTCGCACCCCGACCATGGGAGGAGTTAATTGTCTACTTATTTGCGACTCATGGAGCGGTCAGCGCAGTGCTACTGACGGATAGGAACTCCGTACAAACACCGGTATATTTTGTAAGCAAAGCACTCAAGAAGACAGAGATTAACTACAGCTCAATGGAGAAGTTGGTCTTGTGATGCGCGTGATGTGTCGTTGCGGTTTAGCAGTTTTAATGCCTACTCAAGTTTTAAATTTATATTTAACCGACTTATCAATAACACACACACTTAACGAGCAGTGTACCCGGTCAGTATGAATATAATGGTAAGTAGAGTGTCGATCACTAAGAGTGGAACGTATTATCTCGTTATTCTAATCAGTATTTTAATATCCTAACGCAAGGGGGTTTCAGCCTGAGAGACTGGCACGATTTGTTTGCATTTAAATAATAAAATAAACCAATAGGCACGAATCAGCAAGTAGCACACACGTACACAGATAGATACTCGAGACAATAAGAGGGCTGTCCTTATGATTAAGTAGTTTGTCACTTGTTTTATTGATAGCTTTATATGAAGTGTATGTAGTTAACCCTTTCTCGTTGGTCCTATTCTTATCGGCGAGTAAACCCTTAATGATTACTTATGTCTAAAAGTTATTCCTAAGTGATCAATTTAGTAATAACCGTGGGAGCCACATTATGTCCCGCAGTCAAATGTCCGCAAGCCACTAATAGACACAGAGGTTATCAATGCACTAATAAGTAGTAACCAAAGACATCAACATATAAACTTTAATTGATGGGAAAGCAAGTATTAAAGGGAGTGCAATCTTTCGTTGTCACATTACACAAGCCACCAATCCTGATGAATTAAAGTTTGCTAACACAATAAAACAAAACTACTTAATGAATTAAACACATGCAGCACCTTCTTACGGCTCTTGTATCTTTGATTTGGGTGTGTCTTGTGCTGCCTCCTTGACTGAATTCGTCCTTTGTTTCTCCTGTTCGGACTTAGGTTATAATAATGCGTACGAAATTCGTCTGGTCTTGGGGTATTTATAGTTTCTGTCTGAGGGAAGATGCGGCGCATCTAGTAAGTAGATGCGGCGCATGTACTTAACTTCGCGTGGGGTCCAAGATTATAATATTCAGGAATATTCGTACACCGCCAGAAGATGCGGCGTAACTCCATGATTAGATGCGGCGCATGTCCTCTTGTACCTTGGATCGTATCTGGTGATATCTTGATAGAGATGCGGCGCATGTCATGAGTGAGATGCGGCGCATCTGGAGCAGATTAGTCTTGATCTTCTTCATTTCAGTAGACTCTTTACTTTATGCACGTTTTGCTCCATTATTAGTCCAAAATCGCTAAGTTTCACCAAATGCTTGTTTTTACCTGAGAATTACAAAAGTAAACGATTAAGTATCAATCCTCATACATAATATAGTAAAACAAGTCAATTTAATAGGATAAATGATAGTAATAAAATGTACTTATTTGAGTTCATCATCTTGGCGTTAGTATTTGCCGCCAAAAGACTGCGTAGATATTTTCAAGCACACCCAATAGCGGTGATCACAGACCAACCTATCAAGCAAGTTATCTCTAAACCTGACACATCGGGACGATTACAAAAATGGAGTGTGCTGCTAGGCGAGTATAACATCTCTTATAGACCACGCACTGCGGTTAAGGGGCAAATATTAGCAGCCTTCATCATCGAAAAACCAGACACCGATGCTGCACCTCCACTGAGCGAGGTAGAACTACAAGAGCCATGGGTCCTGTTCACGGATGGATCTTCATGCGTGGATGGGTCGGGCGCAGGCCTTATCCTCACCAATCCAGAAGGAATGGAATTCACTTACGCACTGCGCTTTGAATTCACAGCTACGAATAACGAGGCAGAGTATGAATCCCTAATCGCTGGATTACGCATTGCAACTTGAATGGGTGTACGTAACCTAGAAGCAAATGTAGATTCCCGATTAGTAGCCAACCATGTGTTGGGCGAATATGTAGCTAAAGAGGATAACATGGTTCAATACCTCGACAAGACCAAGTCACTAATTCAAGGTTTTGACAGGTTTACTATTAAACAAGTCCCTAGAGGTGAAAACAAAAAAGCGGATGCGCTAAGCAAAATCGCATCTACAAGCTTTGCGCACCTGTCAAAACAAGTGTTGGTGGAGATCCTAAAAAATAAATCCATCTCGGAGATGGAGATATCCACGGTAATAGAGGAGGAGAATCCTACATGGATGACCCCTATCATCGAATTCATAAGTAAGGGCAAATTGCCCGAGGAGCAGAAAGACGCTCGACGGATATGGCGCACAGCGCAGAAGTTCGAACTTCGAGATGGTATCCTATATCGGCGCTCATTTCTACAACCATGGCTTAGATGCGTTGGACCTCTTCAGGCAGATTACGTACTCCGAGAGATCCACGCCGGTTCATGCAGTATGCACTTGATGAACTCAAATAAGTACATTTTATTACTATCATTTATCCTATTAATTTGACTTGTTTTATTATATTATCTGTGAGAATTGATACTTAATCGTTTACTTTTGTAATTCTCAGGTAAAAACAAGCATTTGGTGAAACTTGGCGATTTTGGACTAATTATGGAGCAAAACAAGCAAGAAGTTAAGAGTCTACTGAAATGTACAAGATCAAGACTATTCTGCTCCAGATGCGCCGCATCTTACTTATTACATACAGCGCATCACTATCCAGATTTCACAAGATACGATCCAAGATACAAGAGGACATGCGCCGCATCTGATAATGGACATACGCCGCATCTTCTGGCGGTGTACGAATATTCCTGAATATATTAATCTTGGACCCCACGCGAAGTTAAGTCAATGCACCGCATCTACTTATTAGATGCGCCACATCTTACCCTCAGACAGAAACTATAAATACCCCAAACACCAGACGTATTAAGAGTTCCGAAGTTCGATAACATACGAAGACCGAAGTACAGAAACCTAGGACGAATTCAGTCGAAGTAGCAGCACAAGACACACCTAGAACGAAGATACAAGAGCTGTAAGAAGGTCCTGCATGTGTTTAATTCATTAAGTAGTTTTGTTTTATTGTGTTAGTAAACTTTAATTCATCAGGATTGGTGGCTTGTGTAATGTGACAACGGAAAGATTGCACTCCTTTAAAACTGCTTTCCCATTAATTAAAGTTTATATGTTGATGTCTTTGGTGACTTTTATTAGTGCATTGATAACCTCTGTGTCTAGCTGAGCGTTGATCGGGTCGCCATGCCTCTGCCCTCGCCTATTTATTAGATCGCCTATGCATTCTATCGTCTGTAGAAAAGTAGGAAGAAAGATAAATAGGATAGTCATAAGTAATCATTAAGGGTTTACTCGCCGATAAGATTAGAACCAACGAGAAAGGACTTAATCTCGGTGCGTTGCATCGAACTATACACTTCATATAAAACTAGCAATAAAACAAGTGACAAGCTACTTAACTATCAGGACAGGTCTTCTTATTGTCTCGTGTATTTATCTGTGTACGTGTGTGCTATTCGCTGATTCGTGCCTATTGGTTTAGTTTATTATTTAATTGCAACCAAATCGTGCCAGTCTCTCAGGCTGAACCCCCTTGCGTTAAATTAGGTTGTATAGCTAACATAGATATTAAAATACTGATTAGAATAACTAGATAATACGTTCCACTCTTAGTGATCGACACTCTACTTACCATTATATGCATACTGACCGGGTACACTGCTCGTTAAAGTGTGTGTGTTACTGATAAGTCGGCTAAATATAAATTTAAAACTTGAATACTGCTAAAACCACAACGACATACCGTGGGTATAAATTAGAGCACTCGCACGCACGCATCAGCACTCAGGACCACGGTCCGTTGTAGCACGAGCCTTGCAGTCAGGATACTACTGGCCCACTATGCATCACGATGCGCGTGATGTGATAAAGAAATGTAACGACTGCCAAGTTCATAGACCCATCCCGCGCAGACCACAACAAGAGCTAACGCCTATCACTTCTCCATGGCCATTCTATAAGTGGGGTATCGACATTGCGGGTCCCTTCCCTGTTGCAGCAGGGGGACTGAAATTTCTTATTGTGGCAATAGACTACTTCACTAAGTGGATTGAGGCAAAAGCAGTGGCGACAATCACAGGTAATCGAGTAAAACGATTCGTTTGGGAAAATATTGTATGCTGCTTTGGATTACCTGGGGAAATCGTTTCGGACAACGGAAAACAATTCTGCGATAACCAGTTCAAAGACTGGTGCGCAGAACTAAATATCACACAACACTTTGCGTCAGTCAAACACCCACAAACCAATGGTTTGGTTGAGCGCGCAAATCGTAGTCTAGGCGAAGGAATTAAAGCGCGCCTGGACAAACACAAAGGAAGATGGGTGGATGAATTGTCGCATGTCTTATGGGCGCACCGCACGACAATCAAAGTTAGCAATGGAGACACTCTCTTTGCTCTTGTCTATGGGACAGAAGCTGTCATACCAGCTGAAATTGGGATGCCAACTATTCGTACCGCGGAAGTTAATCTTGCAACCAATGACGACGAACGACGTATCGACTTGGACCTATTGGAAGAAAGGCGTGAACGCGCAGCTATACGTGAAGCAAAAGCCAAGTCAAAAATGAAGGGATACTACGATGCTAAAGTTCGAAGCACCTCATTCAGACCAGGCGACTTTGTATATCGCGCTAATGATGCAAGCCACGCAGAAGATACAGGTAAACTTGGACCGAAGTGGGAAGGAACTTATGAGGTCGTTGAAGCACTAGGTAAAGGCGCGTACAAGCTGCGTGACATGGATGGCCGTGAGCTACAACGCACATGGAATATTTGCAATCTCAAGAGATGCTATCTTTAGGAAAGGTTACGACCCAACACACGGACACCCCCGCACTTTAGTAAGTGTGATTGGTTCCGAAACAGTCAACTTAAATCAACCACGGATGTGGTCAAACAAAGTCAAACCAATCAAGAACACAATGCAATAATCCAAGGAGTATAGTTTTATCCCCGGGTCGTTTAAGTCCCAGCGAAGTGTGAAATTGTGCTTAAAAATGGATCGTGATCAAGTGTTATTGAACAGAAAAGGGATTATGGTTTTGATTACACTAATGAGATAAGAAAATAGCTTTAACCAAGCTATATAAACAAGAACTGGAAACCAAATTACTTAAAAACGTTTAAAACTAAAAGACGTACGTTTAAATTTAAATAAACGTAAACGTACGAAATAAAAAGTGAGTTTTAAGAAATAAAAAGCCTATGGATATGAAATTTATATTTTTACAATCCTAATAATAAAAGAAAATTATTGGAAAAAGAAAATTATTTATTTAACTTATTAATTAATTATTATTAATTAAAAACTATTTAATATTTATTTAAACTAATTAAAATTCTAATAAATACTAAAAGATCAAATAAAAATCTGAAAATTTTTCTATAAATACTTTAAAGTGACAAGAAGCTAAGAAAATTATAAAAATGAAAATTACTTAATTAAAATTTAAAAAGATAAATTCTATTAAATAGAAGCTATCACTTTATTTCTATTTTTGATTTTCTTAAGATCTAAAAAATATTTTTATATTTTTCCTAGATTACAAATGATAAAAGAAAATTATGAAAATTGGAATTATATTTTTCTGATTATTTTTCTATTTATTATGATTTAAATACTATTAAAAACTAATTAAAATGATTAAAAATATCAAAACTATTCAGAAAATTATGAAATTTTCTGAGTAAATCTAAAATATTAATAGAAAGCTATGAAAAATAAAATGAAAAGTTTAGTAAGCCAAATAAGCAGAAATGGGCAGACAAGCAGTTTGGAATAAGCCCAAATATAAGCAAATAAGCACTAAACTTAACCAACTGATTAGGACAGACTAAACCAACTTATGTGAGCTCAAAACAACTTATTTCAAACAACCAATCCAACAAATAAGCACAATCAACACCTTGACTGCTTTAAAATCAAGACAGAAACATGCAGAAACAGGCAAACTTCCAAGGTAGATTAAGCTATGAAATAAGCTACTGAGATGCAATATTAAGGGGGCAAAACTTAGCTTAGCTTATGAATTATCTTAAAAACACAAAAGCCCCATCAGGAACTAACCAATTGAAGTCCAATTTAATGCTAGATCAGCAACAAAAAAGAACCAGGTCTGCTGATCTTTTGACTTTTGCAGAAAAGAACAATGGTTGACTTTGGTGAGTTTCTACTGATTCTATGCTACTGAAATGGAAGTAATAAGCTACAATGAGAGGATTTGAGGCTACTTTAACAACTATAGAAAGGATTTGAATGATCTTGGATCTCTAAAAACCCCAACAGTTAACTGTGGAGGGGAGTTCTTTGAATTTTGACTTTTGAACAAAAGACCACTGGATTTTATTGTTTCCCTGAACTATTATGAACTAGTATGACTTAATACAACAACAAACACCAACTAGTATGCTCAAGATTACCAAATGATCAGCAAATCCAAACACCCTTAATTTGACTGATTTTTGTGATTTCCAAAGGATTTCACTGATTTAGACCAAGCAATTGATTCAAAGGTTCATATTATCAATACATGGGACTAAATAAACATTAACCAACAACAATAACAACATGAAACTCAGAAATCATAAAATTGCTAAATTGACTGTCAAAAGTGGAATTCAAAGCAACTATGGATTTCAAAGAACACACTAACTGTTTTAATGTATAAATTTACTTAACAATAACTAAGAAACACAGAAACATGAAGATCAAAGCTTAAAAATAACTTAAAGAGTAAAATGCAAAATTCCTTAAAAATGCTTACAACTGCTTTCCAGCTTGAAACCAAGAACAAGGACCAAAGAAACACTCCTATAGGTTCTCCACATAACTACTAACCCAAGGGCAATCCAAAATTTCCCTTGCTCCAGCCTTTCTTCATCATTCCCTGTACTTTGACTTTAGTTGACCTGATTTTGTATTTTTGAATTTTCTATTACTAACTGATTTTAATGATTACTAATAGCTTTTATAAGCTATTTAGGAGCTTATATGAACCTGTGAAGTCCAGAAACAACACTAACAACAACATTCAACATACATGAGATTTTTGAAATTGAGAAAAATGCATAAACTGAGATTGAACTAAAGACTTGAAATTAATTATTAGAAAAGATTTATATTACACTGGAACAACTAAATTCAACACTTGAAAGATTAAAATTACACTGAGAATTTAAATTTAACTAATTTCGACACTAAATAACTAAAATTACTCTAGATTGTCTCTCACTTCCTTTTTCTTCTTTCTTTATAGACTCTTATCCCTTAGTCGACATCTCTGAGTACTTCCCACCACCTTTTGACCTTTGATTTAGCCAATTTCATCTCAATTGTCCATTTGGCATTTTTGGCGGGAAATCAGGATAAAAGTAGTTTGAGCAGGTTATCTCAATTAAGGAAATTTGGGTGTTTGTGGAGGTGGAGGGGAGAGATTAGTGACTAGGGGTGCAAGTGGAAGGGTGAGGTGGATGGTGGTTTGAAACAGTGAAGGTGGTTTGGTTTTGGCGGGGTTTAGTGAGGAAGAAGGAATACCAGGGTTGGTTTGACCCTGGTTTGACCTGGTATTTTTATTTATTTAAGGGTTGGGCCGGGTTAAGGTTTAGTGGGCTAGGGGTATTTTTATTTTGGGTTGGGTTTAGTTTAATAGGGTATTGGGTTTAGATAAGCAGCTAGGGTCCGGATTTGGTTTATAGAAAATAAGCACAAGGACCAATTATGTAATTTCTGCAAAGTAGAGGGGCTGAACCTGTAACAATTTCAATGTTAACACAAGGACCATATTTGCCATAAATAAATAGTACAAGGGTTATAATTATTTATTTTCTATTTTAAATAACCCAGGGACCATTTTTGACACTTTTCAAAATTGAGGGACCTTTTTGTAATTTTTGCTCAAACAATCATTCAAGGACCAAATTTGACAATTAAGATTATTTTAGGGACCTTGAATGATAAATTCCACTTTTTTAGATTCTAGGGACTAGATTTGCCAAATTCTGAAAGTTCAGGGACTAAAATGCAAATTATGCCATTTATTGTTTGTTTTTCCCTGAAACTTATAAAAACACAGTCAGATGATATTTTTATACATTTTTAGACTTTTTAAAGTGTTTTTGACTGTTTCTGTAGCTCAAATGTGAAAGAAATGATGAGTATTTACACACTCATCAATCCCCCATACTAAACTATTGCTAGTCCCTAGCAATCTTTTATGAAGTTTTTAATGGATGTATCTCTTTACCAGAAGCCATCACCTCTGGAGTAGCCAAATGTTTCAGTTCAAGTAAGAACTATGGTACACTGATAACCATGTGATTTTGAGCAAACCACCAGCTGTAAACGGTTTTGGTTTGTCTTTACCAGAAGCCGTTTGCTTCTGGACTAGCCAGCTCTTAGATAAATTACAACTATTATCTTTGGTGAGCTGATTACCAATTATGGTATTCCAAAGCCTTTACCACAAGCCATAACCTTGCGGGCTAGCCAACTCTTCACTAATTAAAGATATGGTGAGTCGAGAACCATACAATTTTTGGCAAATTGCAAGCCATAAATGGATTTGATATATCTTTACCCAGAGCCGTTTGCTCCGGGATTAGCCAATCCTTATGTGGGTTAGACATGGCGGACTGATAACCATTTTCTGAGTTCTAAGTGAGAAAAAATTTTAAAATTTTGGCTAAAATGGGGGTGCTAGATGGTACATTTGATAAAATTCGCTAGAATTTCCCCCCCACACTTAGAACTGAATATTGCCCTCAATATTCAAAGAACCGGCTATTAAACCAACACTTAGAACGTAAAAGGGAAATACTGAATAGCCATTATTTTTATATACATATTTATTTTATTTTTATTTAATTTGCATTTAAGCCGTTAAGGCATGCAAATTCCTTTTTTTTTTTTTTTTTTTTTTAACTGAGATTATTTACATATATACAACCTGTGGGGCATCTCCCCCACACTTAGGGTGGTAGAAAATAGAAAGAAGTCAGAAATATGGGTGAAAACCCATATGGTGCGGGCTAATGTTTTTGATCACCGAGTCACTAGCTTGACTCGACCCCGAATTAAGTTGATTCCTCCCGAACAGTCAGGTTTATCACGCAAGCTAACCGCTTGTGAACGGCCAACTGTAATAAAGTGCTCCTGAACAGCCCGGGAGAAAAAGCAATTTAAAAGTCTACGGGGAAGTAAGTGGAAGAAAAGAGAAAGAAAACAGAGACACGGGTGAGAACCCATGTTTTGCTAATGTTTTTGATCACCGAGTCACTAGCTTGACTCGATCCCCGCATTCATTGGTTCATGGGGAAAGTTTGAAGATCCGGGACAACCATGAATGGTATGTCCTCTCCAAAGTAGTGTTTTAATCGATGACCATTCACTTTGAAATTTGGTCCGTCATTTTGAGATAACTCAACGGTACCATATGGATAAACTTTTGTAACAGTGAATGGACCAGACCAACGGGATTTGAGTTTTCCCGAGAAAATCTTCAATCTTGAATTGAAAAGAAGGACTCGATCACCGACGTTGAAAACGCGGTTTTTGATTTTAGAGTCATGAATCTTCTTTGTCTTTTCTTTGTAGATCAAAGAGTTCTCGTAAGATTGATCACGTAGTTCATTTAATTCATTCATTTGAACTTTACGGTGATCACCCGCAGTTTGAAGGTCAAAGTTAGCATGTTTCAAGGCCCAGTAGGCTTTGTGCTCTAACTCGATCGGAAGATGACATGCCTTTCCGTACACAAGCTTGTAAGGTGTACACCCGATGGGTGTTTTGTAAGCTGTACGAAAGGCCCATAGTGCATCATCCAATTTATCCGACCAGGATGCACGATTTTCTCCTACAGTCCTTTCTAAAATTCTTTTAATACCCCGATTTGAAACTTCAACTTGCCCACTTGTTTGTGGGTGATACGCAGTGGAAAGACGGTGATTTACACCATACTTTTGCATGACTTTATCAAATTTGTCATTACAGAAATGCGTACCACGATCACTGATTATAGCACGTGGAGTTCCAAAACGGGCAAAAAGAGCTTTTAGGAATTTTACAACAACTCGGGCATCATTAGTGGGTAAAGCTTTTGCTTTAACCCATTTTGACAAATAGTCAACAGCCATGAGAATGTATTTGTTTCCTCGAGATGATGGAAATGGCCCCATAAAGTCAATGCCCCAGACATCAAAGATTTCACAGACTTGAATTGCATTTTGTGGCATTTTATTTCGTTGTGAAATATTTCCGTGACGCTGACAAGCTTCACAAGTTTTGATGAGATCTTGGGCATCCTTATAGATTGTGGGCCAATAAAAGCCGGAATCAAACACCTTTTTGGCGGTGTAGTTTGGACTATGATGGCCCCCCGTGGGTCCAGCATGGCAAGCTTTGAGAATGTCAATAGCTTCCTGTCCGTAAACACACCGTCGGATGACTTGATCCGCACAGATTTTGAACAAGTAGGGGTCGTCCCAGAAGTAATGTTTAACATCCTTGAAGAATTTATTCTTCTGTTGGGTCGACATCCCTTTCACTATGAAGTTACCCGCATGGTAATTTGCGAAGTCAGCAAACCATGGGGTGGTAGAATTTCCACGAAAAGTAACCGCATTGAGTGTCTCGAGAGGAAATGTTTCATTTATTTCCTTGTTCTCGAAAACATCTTGGTGTGGGTTCTCTAATCGGGATAAATGATCAGCAGCTAGGTTCTCAGCTCCTTTTTTTATCACGTATAATGATATCAAATTCTTGCAGAAGGAGAACCCAACGGAGTAATCTCGGCTTTGCATCTTGTTTTGCAAAGAGATATTTGAGAGCCGAGTGATCCGTATACACTACACATTTTGTCAAGATTAAATATGGCCGAAACTTCTCAAAGGCATACACCACAGCCAACAATTCTTTTTCTGTAGTGGTGTAATGAGTTTGAGCTTCAGTCATGGTTTTACTTGCGTAGTGAATAGGCTGAAAATGTTTTGCTTTTCGTTGCCCCAGGACTGCACCGATGGCAAAATCACTTGCATCGCACATGAGTTCAAAAGGAAAATCCCAGTCGGGGGCAACTAGAATGGGTGCCTCAGTAAGCTTTTTCTTTAGTATATCAAAAGCTTTGATGCACTCGGGTGAGAAGATAAAAGGAGCATCTTTTTCAAGAAGATGAGTCATAGGCCGGGCGATTTTAGAAAAGTCTTGTATGAATCTACGATAAAAACCGGCATGACCCAGAAAACTCCTAATACCTTTGACGGTAGTGGGATGAGGTAATTTACCAATGACATCAACTTTAGCTTTGTCAACCTCAATCCCGTTCTTTGATATCTTATGGCCGAGGACAATGCCCTCTCTGACCATAAAATGACTCTTCTCCCAATTTAGACAAAGGTTGGTGTCTTTACACCTTTTCAACATGTTTTCTAAATTGGAGAGACATGCTTGGAACGAATCCCCAATGACCGAGAAGTCATCCATAAAGACCTCCATTGTTTTACCGATCATGTCGGTAAATATAGCCATCATACACCTCTGGAACGTGCCTGGAGCATTACATAAACCGAAAGGCATACGTTTATAAGCAAAGGTTCCATAAGGGCATGTGAAGGTAGTCTTTTCTTGATCTTGTGGATCAATGGGAATTTGAAAGTAACCCGAGAAACCATCAAGGAAACAATAGTACTCGTTCCCTGCTAATCTCTCAAGCATCTGATCCATGAAAGGCAGAGGAAAATGGTCTTTGCGGGTGGCATCATTTAACTTACGATAGTCAATGCAAACACGCCACCCTGTAACCAATCGAGTTGGAATCAACTCATTTTCATCATTTGTGACAACAGTTATGCCACCCTTTTTTGGAACACAGTGAATGGGACTAACCCAAGGACTATCAGAGATGGGATAAATCAATCCTGCATCAAGAAGTTTGAGAACTTCTTGTTTGATAACATCGTGGATTTTAGGATTCACCCTTCTTTGATGTTGGACTGCTGGTTTAAAGTCATCCTCCATTAAAATCTTGTGAGTACAAAATTCAGGGTCAATACCCTTAATGTCGGAGAGTTTCCAAGCAATGGCTTGCTTGTGTGACTTTAAGACCTTTATTAGAGCAGTCTTTTCCTCATCACTTAAATCTTTAGCAATAATGACGGGTAATTTACCATCACCCTCCAAGAATGCATACTCAAGATGAGGCGGTAAGTCTTTGAGTTCGACCTCAGGAAATTCATCAGTTTTCTCAACTGATTTGATTCCCTCATTATGAAGTTCAACGGGAGGGAGTGGAGGAGAATTGTCCTGATTTAACAATGTCTCAAGAAGAAGAATATCTCCCTCCAGATCAATCTCAGCGTCATCAATCCCCTCTAGGAATGAATCACACTTGAGAAAATCATCGATCTCTTCCAAATTGAAATCACTTCCCTCAAACGGAGTGAGAGAAGGGGAAGAGTCGGAAATGCCAGGTAAAGAAGATGTGGTGGTATCCCCACTCACAGAATTATGAGAATAACCAAGAAACTCTTGAGAATACTCCTCTGAAACAATATCAATGACATCGATTCGGTTAACTGATTCAGAATCATAATTTGAGGAGTACCTCGAAGTTTGATCGAGGTTAAAGGTAACAGCTTCATGACCCACACGTAATGTGATTTCATGCTCAAATACATCTATGAGAGCACGGCCCGTTCTCAGGAATCCTCTTCCAAGAATGAGAGGAACCCTGGGATCAGCATCGAAATCAACAACCACAAAGTCAGCTGGAAAATGGAACTTTCCTACTTTCACAAATACGTCCTCAGCAATGCCAAGTGGACGAGATATTGAACGATCTGCAAGCTCAAGAGTCATGCAGGTAGGAGTAAGTTCAGGAAGAGAAAGTTTCTTCCATACTGATTTAGGCATCAGGTTGATGCTTGCACCAAGATCGGCCAAGGCATAGCATTCAACCATTCCTGGAAAGACACAAGGTAGTAGAAACCTTCCAGGATCTCCAAGCTTCTCGGGAAGCTTTTTCAAGATAACTGCTGAGCAGTTCTCATTTAATGGAGTCTTTGCCATTTCAAACAGTTTTTCCTTGTTGCTTAACAAGTGTTTGATTGTGGATGCAAACTTGGGCATCAGAATGATAGCATCCGCAAAGCTTATGTCAAAGTGTAATTCTTGAAAAATTTGGAAGAATTTATCCATTTGTTGACTAGCTTTTTCGCGGAGCTTTTGCTCATTTAAACGTGATGGGTAGGGAATAGAAGTTTTGGATTTAGGGTTTTCAACCGGGGTTTCAGGATGTTCAAAGACAACTTGAGGTTTAGTCTTGGGTTTCGGGACAACTTGAGGTTGGACGTTGTTGGTACCTCCGTTATCAGTAGGAAATACCTGGTCCTTAGTCACCTCAGGCTCACTTCCCACTACCTTGGGGAAAGAAGAAGAAGTGGTAGTGGAAACAGTGGGTCCCTCATATGAAACACCACTTCGGGTTGTGATCGCCTTAGCATCGCCCTTCGGGTTAGCGATCGTGTTGCTCGGAAGTTTTCCTGAGCCCGAAGGTTGATCATTTAAAGATTTTTTAATCTCTGAGATCTGGCTGACCAACAACCTGTTTGTGTCCTCTTGAGCTTTCATGAACTGCCTCAATAACTCATCAGATGATGGATGTTGGGCTGGAATGGCTTGATGTTGATTAGGGAAATTTTGCATTCGGTTATTTTGATTATAACCTTGATGTTGAAAATTCCCTTGATTTGGATTACCATTTCCCTGAAAATGATTTCCCTGATTGGAATTGTTTCGGTTAAAGTTTCCTTGGTGTTGGAAACCTTGATTTTGTCCAGAATTGAAATTCCCTTGGTTTTGATAACCTTGGTTCATTCGAGGTTGATTTTGGTTCCGGTTTTGCAAATTCTGGTTCTGATTAAAACCGGGTGGTCCTTGGTAGGTACTAGCTCGGTATGGTTCCATTTGAGGACGGTATTGATTACCTCCTTGATTTGAAGTACCGGCTATAGCATTAACTTCAAAAGGACTACCATCGGTGGCAGTACAGTCGTAGTATGCGTGAGGGCCACCACAAGTAACACAGACTTCCACTTTCTTCACTTCAGCATGTGAAGGAGTTTGTGTGAAAGTGACTTTCTTTTGGCTGGAGAGAACCAAAGCTTGAATAGCATCCGTGAGTTTGTCAATCTTAGCATCGGTGCTAGAAGTACTCACGGGAGATGAAGTAGAAGGACCGGCACTAGCCTGAGAATGATATGGCTTTGTTCGTGCAGTACGGACCTTAGACTTATTTTCAATAATTGCTAAAGCTTCTTTGACAGTTCTGCTCAAAAAGTTACCTCCTGAGGAGGCATTGAGAGAATCTTGGTCAGATTGGCTCACTCCATTATAGAAAGTGTCGATTTGCATCAACTCGGTAAAACCATGATGAGGACATTTACGAAGCAATTCTTTGAAACGATCCCACGCGTCACTAAACGATTCATCAAACCTTTGTGTGAATTTGATGATTTCATTTTTAAGACTTGTCGTTCTAGACGGTGGAAAAAATTCGTTTACAAACTTTGTAACTAAGTCCTCCCATGTCTCAATTGAACGAGGGGGTTGTTTTTCAAGCCATATCCGGGCTTGTCCCTCGAGAGAAAATGGGAATAGAAGAAGTTTGATTGAGCTAGACGGGATGTTTTTGTATTTGATGGTAGATGTAATCTTGTTAAACCATCGAATGTGAGCATGAGGATCATCCCTGTCAAAACCGTAGAATTGGCTAGAGGTTACAAGATTCAGTAACCCGGTTTTGAGCTCAAAACTCTCAGCTACAATAGCTGGAACAACAATGGCATCTCCATAACCCTCGATGGGTGCTTGGAGAAGCTCATTCATCGGCAAATCTGCCATGACGACAGAATCAGTACGTTCCTCAGATACGACTGATGGAGCAGAACGTCTACGGCGCCTTTGAGGTATGTTTCCAAGCTCACGGAGAGGGCTTGATGACCTAGAAGAACGAGTGCGCATGCACTAAGACGAGTCTGAGAATCCTTTATAGTGGAGGAAACTCAGAAAAGGGTAAGAAGATTCTTTTTGGATTTTTATTTGAACAAAATTTTTCTATTAAAAATCAAGATCGAGAAAAAAACACAAGTGAACTTAAACCAATAATCAACAGGCGTACGGTAGCTCTCTAACTGACAAACGCACAGAGTGGCGGAGAAGCAAAGGTGGGCAGTTACGCTCCTTAAAAACCCGCTTCTTTCAGTCCGACAATTTAATGTCAGACTATCCTAGAACCTCCGTTAGAGTTTGTTTATCAATTAAAGGTGAGCCGATATTCGCAAGTGATACAAAGGCAAGTTTTTATCTTAGGTTTGGGAACTTATTATGGCCGCACCCCCAGTTAGGTAGTGCTCAGTCTTGGTTCTCGATGGTTAATTTTTATTATTTGTTTATTATTTTAACAAAGAAAATGGAAAATATTTTTGATGTTTTTATTGTTTATATGATATTATATATAGAAATAAAAAGAAAATATTTTTTTTTTGTTTTTTATATGGTTTATGGGGAATAGGAATACGATATTTTTGGTGCTTGATCCGTTAAATGAGTTAACTTCACAAGCGTTTTGCTTTATATATGATAAATATACAAGAGAGAGAAGATATTCACAGATTGGGGTTCAAAGACACGATACTGCAAAACGTTTAACACGCAGCACACCTCCCCGGCAGCGGCGCCAAAATTTGATTGGTTCCGAAACAGTCAACTTAAATCAACCACGGATGTGGTCAAACAAAGTCAAACCAATCAAGAACACAATGCAATAATCCAAGGAGTATAGTTTTATCCCCGGGTCGTTTAAGTCCCAGCGAAGTGTGAAATTGTGCTTAAAAACGGATCGTGATCAAGTGTTATTGAACAGAAAAGGGATTATGGTTTTGATTACACTAATGAGATAAGAAAATAGCTTTAACCAAGCTATATAAACAAGAACTGGAAACCAAATTACTTAAAAACGTTTAAAACTAAAAGACGTACGTTTAAATTTAAATAAACGTAAACGTACGAAATAAAAAGTGAGTTTTAAGAAATAAAAAGCCTATGGATATGAAATTTATATTTTTACAATCCTAATAATAAAAGAAAATTATTGGAAAAAGAAAATTATTTATTTAACTTATTAATTAATTATTATTAATTAAAAACTATTTAATATTTATTTAAACTAATTAAAATTCTAATAAATACTAAAAGATCAAATAAAAATCTGAAAATTTTTCTATAAATAATTTAAAGTGACAAGAAGCTAAGAAAATTATAAAAATGAAAATTACTTAATTAAAATTTAAAAAGATAAATTCTATTAAATAGAAGCTATCACTTTATTTCTATTTTTGATTTTCTTAAGATCTAAAAAATATTTTTATATTTTTACTAGATTACAAATGATAAAATAAAATTATGAAAATTGGAATTATATTTTTCTGATTATTTTTCTATTTATTATGATTTAAATACTATTAAAAGCTAATTAAAATGATTAAAAATATCAAAACTATTCAGAAAATTATGAAATTTTCTGAGTAAATCTAAAATATTAATAGAAAGCTATGAAAAATAAAATGAAAAGTTTAGTAAGCCAAATAAGCAGAAATGGGCAGACAAGCAGTTTGGAATAAGCCCAAATATAAGCAAATAAGCACTAAACTTAACCAACTGATTAGGACAGACTAAACCAACTTATGTGAGCTCAAAACAACTTATTTCAAACAACCAATCCAACAAATAAGCACAATCAACACCTTGACTGCTTTAAAATCAAGACAGAAACATGCAGAAACAGGCAAACTTCCAAGGTAGATTAAGCTATGAAATAAGCTACTGAGATGCAATATTAAGGGGGCAAAACTTAGCTTAGCTTATGAATTATCTTAAAAACACAAAAGCCCCATCAGGAACTAACCAATTGAAGTCCAATTTAATGCTAGATCAGCAACAAAAAAGAACCAGGTCTGCTGATCTTTTGACTTTTGCAGAAAAGAACAATGGTTGACTTTGGTGAGTTTCTACTGATTCTATGCTACTGAAATGGAAGTAATAAGCTACAATGAGAGGATTTGAGGCTACTTTAACAACTATAGAAAGGATTTGAATGATCTTGGATCTCTAAAAACCCCAACAGTTAACTGTGGAGGGGAGTTCTTTGAATTTTGACTTTTGAACAAAAGACCACTGGATTTTATTGTTTCCCTGAACTATTATGAACTAGTATGACTTAATACAACAACAAACACCAACTAGTATGCTCAAGATTACCAAATGATCAGCAAATCCAAACACCCTTAATTTGACTGATTTTTGTGATTTCCAAAGGATTTCACTGATTTAGACCAAGCAATTGATTCAAAGGTTCATATTATCAATACATGGGACTAAATAAACATTAACCAACAACAATAACAACATGAAACTCAGAAATCATAAAATTGCTAAATTGACTGTCAAAAGTGGAATTCAAAGCAACTATGGATTTCAAAGAACACACTAACTGTTTTAATGTATAAATTTACTTAACAATAACTAAGAAACACAGAAACATGAAGATCAAAGCTTAAAAATAACTTAAAGAGTAAAATGCAAAATTCCTTAAAAATGCTTACAACTGCTTTCCAGCTTGAAACCAAGAACAAGGACCAAAGAAACACTCCTATAGGTTCTCCACATAACTACTAACCCAAGGGCAATCCAAAATTTCCCTTGCTCCAGCCTTTCTTCATCATTCCCTGTACTTTGACTTTAGTTGACCTGATTTTGTATTTTTGAATTTTCTATTACTAACTGATTTTAATGATTACTAATAGCTTTTATAAGCTATTTAGGAGCTTATATGAACCTGTGAAGTCCAGAAACAACACTAACAACAACATTCAACATACATGAGATTTTTGAAATTGAGAAAAATGCATAAACTGAGATTGAACTAAAGACTTGAAATTAATTATTAGAAAAGATTTATATTACACTGGAACAACTAAATTCAACACTTGAAAGATTAAAATTACACTGAGAATTTAAATTTAACTAATTTCGACACTAAATAACTAAAATTACTCTAGATTGTCTCTCACTTCCTTTTTCTTCTTTCTTTATAGACTCTTATCCCTTAGTCGACATCTCTGAGTACTTCCCACCACCTTTTGACCTTTGATTTAGCCAATTTCATCTCAATTGTCCATTTGGCATTTTTGGCGGGAAATCAGGATAAAAGTAGTTTGAGCAGGTTATCTCAATTAAGGAAATTTGGGTGTTTGTGGAGGTGGAGGGGAGAGATTAGTGACTAGGGGTGCAAGTGGAAGGGTGAGGTGGATGGTGGTTTGAAACAGTGAAGGTGGTTTGGTTTTGGCGGGGTTTAGTGAGGAAGAAGGAATACCAGGGTTGGTTTGACCCTGGTTTGACCTGGTATTTTTATTTATTTAAGGGTTGGGCCGGGTTAAGGTTTAGTGGGCTAGGGGTATTTTTATTTTGGGTTGGGTTTAGTTTAATAGGGTATTGGGTTTAGATAAGCAGCTAGGGTCCGGATTTGGTTTATAGAAAATAAGCACAAGGACCAATTATGTAATTTCTGCAAAGTAGAGGGGCTGAACCTGTAACAATTTCAATGTTAACACAAGGACCATATTTGCCATAAATAAATAGTACAAGGGTTATAATTATTTATTTTCTATTTTAAATAACCCAGGGACCATTTTTGACACTTTTCAAAATTGAGGGACCTTTTTGTAATTTTTGCTCAAACAATCATTCAAGGACCAAATTTGACAATTAAGATTATTTTAGGGACCTTGAATGATAAATTCCACTTTTTTAGATTCTAGGGACTAGATTTGCCAAATTCTGAAAGTTCAGGGACTAAAATGCAAATTATGCCATTTATTGTTTGTTTTTCCCTGAAACTTATAAAAACACAGTCAGATGATATTTTTATACATTTTTAGACTTTTTAAAGTGTTTTTGACTGTTTCTGTAGCTCAAATGTGAAAGAAATGATGAGTATTTACACACTCATCAATCCCCCATACTAAACTATTGCTAGTCCCTAGCAATCTTTTATGAAGTTTTTAATGGATGTATCTCTTTACCAGAAGCCATCACCTCTGGAGTAGCCAAATGTTTCAGTTCAAGTAAGAACTATGGTACACTGATAACCATGTGATTTTGAGCAAACCACCAGCTGTAAACGGTTTTGGTTTGTCTTTACCAGAAGCCGTTTGCTTCTGGACTAGCCAGCTCTTAGATAAATTACAACTATTATCTTTGGTGAGCTGATTACCAATTATGGTATTCCAAAGCCTTTACCACAAGCCATAACCTTGCGGGCTAGCCAACTCTTCACTAATTAAAGATATGGTGAGTCGAGAACCATACAATTTTTGGCAAATTGCAAGCCATAAATGGATTTGATATATCTTTACCCAGAGCCGTTTGCTCCGGGATTAGCCAATCCTTATGTGGGTTAGACATGGCGGACTGATAACCATTTTCTGAGTACAAACATTATAACCACAATCACATTTGATACAAATATGCGTACAATCGTCTCTTTCTAATCAACATTTTATTATGGACTACGAGTTCATACAAGATATAGACTTAACATGCACATGCGCAACAAAATGTTAATCTATTACAAAAAATTACCAAGACAAAAAATCTAAAAGCTATGGGTGCGTCTAAGCCCTAAACCGCCAACATGGTACGCAGCACGACCAGTTCCCTCAAGCTCCTTCAGAAGACCACTATCTTGGGGCGACACTGTCGGTACGCTAACGGGCACTCCATCAGACCTGGAAATATGCGCAGCACCGACACCGCAAAGGATGGCCTTCCCCTTCACACCCTTCTTCTTCGCAAGCCTCATAGCATGGGCCTCCAAAGACTCCTTCAGAGAAATTTCCTTTTCAAGGGCAAAAGGATCCAGGACGTTGCGAGGGCGAGCGAAGATAGGTACCTGCAGCTGCGATTCATCTGGCTTGAGAAAATAGTCAGCTTGTGCCTCCGCGCCCTCCGCTGCATGCCTAGCCAAGGTTAACCCCTCCATAATAACACCTATGGGGTAATCTTGGTCGCGCTCCAGTTGAGCAATGTGAGGAAGGTCTAGCAGCTTCATCTTTTCCATAGAAGTGACAAGCTCATCAAAGGAATCAGCATTATAATCGGGCACTTGTGTGGCAGGCACCTTCAACAATCCGCTCTCAGAGAGCTCCTCTATAGCCTGCGCCTTGCCACGTGCAAGCGCACGCTCCACAACTTCCCCAAAAGCCTCCCGCACCTCTTGGGATTCCAAAGTACCAATGGCAGCAAGGCGTAGCCCATGGCTGATAAGCCACCTGCGCTCAGCGATAGAAGATACCAGATGTGGATACAGCTCTTCGTCATACTCGATACTGAGCTTGCGCAGCTTGATTTCTTGCTTTTCTAGCGACTCCTCCACAGCCTTGCGGAAATCATCTAGTCTGGCGAAGTGAACACTCTTGTTCTGCTCCATATACTTCAAGGCCCAAAGGCAAGTGGCCTTGTACTCTTTTGCGCCAGCGCGCTCTTGGTTCACTTGAGCAAACAATGATAGCCTCTCATCAGCAAGCTTCTGAGCATACACAGTGGTTGGCTCTACCTCAGCCTGAGCATCAGCTAACTGCGCCTTCAGTAGCGCAGTTTCCCTATCCTTCTGCGCACTGCTGCTACCTTTACCCGCATACCTAGCTTTAAGCTGTGCAACCAATGTGGCTTGATGCGCAGCAGCCAAGCATAACTCCTCAATCAACTGGTCCGTAGGTACATCTGCAGAAGCCTTTACCCCAGATCCTTGGCTTCCCTGCGCAAGATGATCAGTCGGCGAGGGACTCGCCTTGGGTGGCGATTCCCCAGCGCGCGCTGCAGCATCACCAGCATCTCCAACACTCCACGCAAAAGGCAAGGGTTAAAGTTATTCTATAATATCAACGCATACTATGCGTTAAAGTTTCAGAGACACAAGTCTAATCACTTACTCGGGGGAAGGAGTTTCCATTGTATCCTGCATAGCAACGGTGTGCGATGCATCTTCCTCTGATGATGATTGCTCACCAGAGATAAGATGGCGCCTTCTTTTGGATGTACCAGCGCCATCATCCCCAGCAGCCTTCTTACGCTTTACCCCTTGGCCAGCGCCCTCTGACTCACTCACAGCCCTAGAAACCCCCACGCTGTCTGATGAATCAGTCTGCGATAGCTCTTCAACATGGATTTGTACCTCCGGAGTGGGAAAACTGCGCAGAGGAGTCGCCTCTAAAACAATTAGGGGTGTATCCTCTGGCTCCTCCTGCACGATCTCCATCGTGCGCCTCGCGGTAGCCTGTAGAATTGGCTCCTCGCCATCCCTTAAAGGGCGCACACCCACAGTCACTTGTTTCGGCCTCTCCAAGCGAACAACACCGAATAGATCCATCTCTGCGCAACAAGCAACAAACAAACACAAAATGAGTTAGATAAGGTACAAAGGGAAGAGCGCTTACAACTAATAAGCGAAGAGGAAGGAAGGACAAGCACCCACCCCGGCTATTTTCGTCCAAAAAAGTTGGCACTTCCTCCGGACTACCGAAGTAATTGCGACTGATCCCCATGTGCACCAAAAACTCCTCTGGATACGCCTTGATCGGTATGCGATTGGCATTAATCGTCTCCGCATCCTCTACGCTATACGTTCTGGGGATGGGGCGCTCATCTCTCGGTAATGATTTTTGGGTATAGAACTCAAAAATCCATGGAAAAAATGCACTATCAACCCAAAAGAACTTCTCCCTCCAATTCCTCAATGCGTCTAACTTTTCCGTATAGCACTGCAGCGGCCCTGCGCGCTTGGAAAAGGACACCCACCCGTTTGACCACGAGGTGTGATAAAACGCGCGGAATAGATGGATTGTGGGTTCAATCGCCAACAGGCGACAATTTACTTCAAAATTGGTTATTTTTGCTGCACCTATACAGTGCAGTTGGGAAATATGAAGACGATAGTGGTTTAGAATATCGCACAAAAATAGGGAAATGGGCACACGTTGGTTAGCGAATTCGAAGAAACGTGTGTATACCCCTACCTTCCCTTGAGGGAAGTTCGCTATTGACGCAGTCGCCACCGGAACCACCGGGTGCAATGCGATAGGGATATAATAATCTAAGGTGAACTGACGAAGTTCGTCCTTAGAAATATCGGAAGTAAAATCGGATAACTGAAGAACCATGGTTAGAATTTAAAGGATTCTGAAGCGCACGCGCTGTTACCTTAAGAGTTCTTGATTTCTTGTTCGCTGTTTAAAGTTTTTAACAATGGCGGCAATGGACGATTTTACTGTGATAAGCACAGTGAAATGGAGATGACACTTTATATAGGGTTACAAGATCGCATGGATGATTGACATGTGTCACCCACTTGCTCTAATCGTGTGGCTGGGAGGACAAAAGGTGAAGCACTTTTTCACCCACCCCTCACGATTTACGAAGGAGATACAGATGTACTTGGACTAGATTAATTATATTGCTTCTTTAGGCGGGAAACACTTGAAACTTCTCCGCTACGCATTCTGGAATACCTTTTTGCTACATTTGTTAGTTTAGCATCAGCAGTCGTTACACTACGCATACTAGACTGGGGGGACATGATGACGTATAGTCCGCATCCGGGTCACGAACCCGACCAATGGACGCTACTAACACTCAAGCCCATCATGAATGGGCTATCACGATAACGGTTTGGGCTTACTGATGCGTGGTTTTGCGACCTTACAACAGGTTTTACCTCTCGAGGGATCTCAAGAGGCTTGCAATCCCCACCAGGCAGTGTACCTGACCGATGTAGTATAGTGAAGTGGCAAGTACCGGGGGATTGATCGTTCTCTAGGGGAATAGTGTCGTTAGGATTGAAAAACTACTCTAATAGGTCTAAGGGTGAGGGAAGATTCTTTTTGTATTTTTATATTTTTTTATAAAAGCAAGTAAAATCTCGGGTTTGAAGGAGTGGGCGGAATTAGTTGCTAGTCAACTAACCCAAATAACTACAAATGCAAATAAAATAAAATAACTGAAAATGAAAAGGTTGTGAAACTTATGTGGAGAGAAATGTGTTTACTTAGATTTCCTTACTCCCTAACTATCTTTTACCGGTTGATTAGTGTGTATTAATTGCGTGGATGACGGGTGTATTCCTTAATACCAATCGTGGGGTGGCGTACGTACTTCCCCAACTCTACAAGCTCCTACTTCACTCCTATGTCGAGCCGGCTAAGAAGCTCCTAACATGGGATCACTAGAATTCGCTCATGCATTAAATACAACCATATAAACCTAGTACGCATTGGTTCATGTTTCTTAAGACGTTCAAGCAAGTTACCGTATAGGAAGTTAGCCAGTTTTCTTAAGCCTAACATCGATAAACAATCATCCAATACAATTAATAACACACTAATAACCAATAATCAATAGTTAGGTTTCATTAGATCTAAGCAAACACAAGATAAATCTAGCCTAGCATGTTAATCAAAAGACAAGAACAAGATATAATCAAACAACACATAGACATATTGATTGATTAAATGATTACTTATCTTCAATTAAACATGGGAGATCCAAGGGTATGAAAACCCTTAAAAATGGCAGAAATTCGTCTTAGGGTTTCTCCTCACAAAGTTGCACACTAATGACAAAAAATTGCAAAACTATATATAGAGTTTAGGGGCTGACGGCGTCACGTTATAGATCTTGACGCCGTCACCTCGCCGTGTCTAGGGTTCCCGGATGGCCTTCCTGACGCCGTCAGAAATGGGCTTGACGCCGTCCCTCTTTAACTTAAACCGTGATGGCCTTGATCACCTTAAAGGGTGACGCCGTCAGACTTTCCATTGTAAAACTCTCTGGCGCGTCACGTGTATTTTTCATATCCACCTCTTTTGCCAAGCCATGACGCCGTCTAGAACAATCCCTGACGCCGTCAAAGGTACTTTTCCAGCCGATTTTGAGACTTTGTCGTTTTCTTCACTTTTATGCTCCAAAAACGTCCAAAATGCTTCCTTTTCCAGATTTCTTCTCCAAAGTACCTAAAATGACAAAAGGAACGATTTAGGGCAATATTTGATCAAATAAATACGATTTAGGGCTTAAATGACCCCCTAAAAGCGGTACACTTTTCGCTTCATCACTTACGATGGCCCAAACCCGAAGTTATCTATGGTCTTGATATAGGATATCTCTTATTTATGGGATATGTATCAAACGACCGGTTTAGGCGGGATACGCCGAGGAGTGAGGAACACGAAACCAACAAGGATTTCGTGTGTATATAAAAGGTATTTCGACTCTCATTAAAGGTACGACTTAATAACCCTAACTCTTCAACTAAACCCTAAAACCGATTACTTACTCTCACGCCGGAGGATAATCGTGGGAGACAATCCCACGATAAGCCTAACGGTGTCTTTTTGTTTTCTTAGTGCGCAGGTCTCAAGCATTAAGATCTAATTGATACGGAAACAAGGAATGCCCAACTTTTGTATCAACAAATTGTTTGTTCCTTAGCAATCCCGTATCATGAGATGATTATTTTACGATGCTACCCAGACACATCGTATTTCTATGATCCTCAGTTGGTTTTGGTTTTGTATTAAGATCACATTGTTAGCAATAATATGCAATACTTTATTATTGAAAATTTTTCTAATGATAAAGTGAATACTAAATCAGTGTTTCGTGTTGTAGTCATTGAAGATGGCCAACATGAGCAACACCCATACCCCCTCAGCACTTACCAAAACCATGACTCCTGAAACCATCGGGGAACTTGAAAACAATATCGTTACAGTGATACATGAAGTGACTACAATAGTTCATCCGAGAGACAACGACATAGCCATGAAAGAAAGAAGGATGGCTATACCTTGTAGACACAACCATGAAAGTTTCATGGGACGTAGGCCAGTCCGCCTAAAGGATTCAAGAAAGATGACTAAACCTATCCGCACATGTGCCCAAAGGATTAGGCAAGATTTTGCACTTAAGAAAAATAACCAAAAGCAAAAACTCGAGAAGAAAAGAACCTTTATCCTCAACGAATGCGAATTTCACAACAACATCTGTACCCGCAATCACCTACAAGATCGCATCGACTACCATCGTCAACAAAGGTCCAGACAAGAAGTTGGGGAGAACAACATAACAACCCTTACTACTGGGGACAACTCCCATGGGAAGCAGCCTCTTTGTCAGAGATGCAAGATGCATCATACCAGACAATGCATTGCAAAATGCGGGAAGTGCCAGAAAATAGGCCACCAGACAAGAGATTGCAAAGCTATGGACGGCAGGCAAAAGCCATTGTCTACAAAATGCCACGGATGTGGTGGAATAGGGCATTACAAGAGTCATTGCCCAAACTACAATGTCAGTTGGAAGGCCAAGGTGGATGCAAGAGAATGAAGACTCGTTAAAAGACCTCAATAGTGTCGAGAAATGACACCTATGTTTAAGCAGAAGAATAATTTCCTGCTGTAATAAAAATAAACCCTAGTTTAAGATTTCCTAAGTTGTATTTCCTTATGTACCTTGCCTTAGATTTGATGGATGTAGCCGAAGTGCAACAACTATCTTTTTACTGTATGAATCTCTACTATGTAATATTTCAGTAATTGTCGTAATCTACGTCTATTTCCACTTCTATTCCACTTTCTCTATTCATAGTTGATATGTAACAATACCTTGATATCACTTCGGGAATTTGACTAAACACCATATCTGATCAAACAAATAGACTAATATCACATTGTAAGAAACCTTCATCTAAAACCTAAATTTATACCAAAGATATCCTAGTATCACTATAGAAATTCCTGATTTATCCTCGGAATATGAACAAAAACTTTCTAATCCTTTTAAAAATAACCAGAGAGTGTCCGACTTTGTGACGGACCCATTATAATTGAACCATATAAAATTCCTTGAAGAAACATAAATATCATAGTAACTGAACCAAGCATCACATCATTTGGTCCTCAATTATACATAGCCTAGCTACCTATGTATAATTTAGGAAGAATCATGTTATAAATGGAACAGTTATCTTTTCAAAGTCTTTAATAACAATTTTCATTCCAAAGTAAGATTTTGAGATAAAATAAACAGTTCATGAACATCACTTTTGGCAAGCCCCAGTAAATATCTACACCTAATTCTCATCACATCTATTCTAGGAAACTGAGAAGAATACAAACATGGAAACCCTAAGAATTCACAAAGAAATTTTTGGAACACACAAGAACGAGAAATTTTATTAAAAACCACGGAAATTAATACATAGCGAGATGATTAACATCGGAAGTGCTAATAATACAATAAACACAATAAAGGGCATAGAATCTTCAATAGGTTGGCCCACCATAGCAACAAAAACCACCACCAACCCAGCGATTGCAAGAGCCACCACAGGATGAATCACCTTGATTATTCTGCGTCGTAAATGCAACAAAATATTAAAAGCCACAACGAAACTAATTCGTAAACATAAAGGTAAATGAGTTTTATTCCACACTTATTAAAGGTTACATAGAAACACAACAAAGACCCATTACAAACAACACTAGCTTAAAAGCTATTACCCCCAAAACTTATCCACAGCAACGGCTAGGATTGTGAGGGGTACGACAACCAACAAGATCCCGATCAAGTGGTCGGAATCTTCGCCGGGGAGGAGAGCTAAACAAGCGGCGGCGAAGATGATGAACATAGTTGCGAAAAGGATGGCGAACGGCGGCATTATTATTTTGGGAGAGATGGAGTGAAAAAGGTAAAGTGGGGAAGGAAAAAGGGGAAAGTAAATAGGGTATTTATAGGGAAAAACTAGCCGTTATTTTACTATTCACGATCATAAAGTTACAAATCACTACCATTAAAAATCCACTATTCTCGACCGCTAGAACACTGAACATTTAGCGTTAAATACTTCATACTCTCGACCGTTATTTCCGCTATTCATAGCCTATGAATGCATTAGTTGACCAAACATTCAAATTCATTTCGTCTAGCACGAATAAATCTAAATGGACCTCGTTTCCTCGATAGTCAAATAGAAATCTCTCGACAACATTTTTCCATAAACCCTCATCACTGAACACCACATTTTCCAACATCTATCACAGACTGAACTTCGGGACGAAGTTCAAAATTGAGGGGTGGATACTGTAAGATATCACAAAAATCCATTGTAGCAAATCTCATTGATTAAGAATAACCTGGTATTACCGTTTAATAAAACCCATTTTACTGGGAAATTTAAAATTTTCTCTAATTACTATCTTACCACGTCACGAAACCTACCAAGTAACAACACTAGTCCACAACGGGTATTACAAAACATAATTGTTTCACAAAAAACCAATACTTTCACAATTCCCTACTTACACTAATTTTATATTTCACTAAATCACATTTTACAACTAATTACAACTCATCTTAAACACTAATTACAATTTATTCTTTACTAATCAACTACAAACCAAACGGACTGAAGTTATTTTCAGCCCATCACCCCCACATTCCAGCCCACCACCACCTCGCAGCCTACTATTCCAAGCCCAACTCCAAATCAGTTTCTATTATACAAGAATCGACTCCTATACCCCTCCAAAACAGTCCTCGTTCTCTCAATTCTTAAACGCGACGTACCCAAGTTTTTGCACCATCTCGTTCACCACCCACTAGGCTTTATGCGTGCCAAGTTCCAGGATCATATGTCGAGTTTTGATGTGGCCTTGAATAGCAAAGAGTTTGTCCCATTTTACTCAATTCGACATATGCAAAAACCGCAAAACTCAACCATTTTAGACCGCGCATTTTCATACAACTTCCTAATGATCCTGTTAGCATATTATGATGTTAAAAAGACCCTTAGAACTGCAGTGAATGGTTGTGACTCGTTAGCTTCGTTTTTGAACTAATATGGATACAAATCGTGCACATATATTCCAACCACAAAGGACAAACTATACCAACTCTCCCATACCTTCCAATGATTTCTAAAGTCAGAAGCATGTTAGTATTGTACTCTAAATACTGATCATCCAACAGTGACACTCCATGATTGAGATAAAGTCAACAAAAACGTGTGATATTTCTCCTATATTATACCCTAACCTATCACCTTCTACACACACTACTCTACACTCATTCCATCTTTCTTTCACCTCACTAGATACCTCAAACCTTCAGAAAACTCTCTGTCTCAAATCAGGAAGCAAACGAGCAAGGAAAAGTATACGTGCAAACGTATATTGGTCTCTAACGAGTGGACTGTCTCCTCTTACATTCACTCGATCTTCACTGCTTCTTCACCACCTTTAAGAGGTGTAGTAAGTGTCTTGGAACCCTTCTCAATTCAGCTTCTCAAGTTTCATATGTTTGCATTCACGTCTCACGTTTCATTCGAACGTATCATTTATTTTGCATAGGTCGTTATACGTTCTTTTATTTGAGTAGATTGCATGAAACCCACCTGTTTATAACTCTCACTGAGGACGAGTTAAAATCACACTAGTGCACGTTAGAATACATGCATGCACCCTCTTTTGTTTTTCCACTCGAACGTATAACACTTCTATATTTTGAGCACACGTTAACATATTTTGAACCATGTAGAATGTCGAACTCACTCTTGTGGAGTCTTAACAATCACACGTACACCACACGCATACTTACAAGTTCCATTTAAACATCGTACGAGCATAGAAAAGACATTAATATCACGCATAAAATATATGAGAAAAACACTAAATATATTCTAAGTGTTTTATACGTATAAAGCAGTCCGAGTAGCCTTAGAAACAACTCCATATCTCACGAACCAACTTAATGACCATGCGTTATCTTTACACGACCTATTAAACAACGTAACTAGCTACACCTTTTGCATAAACATCTCGTAACAACACTCACGTTTCGACCTTTTAAAATGATCAAAGCTAACCGCAGAAACTGTTTTGGAAAGTAGCAACAACTAACGACATGGACTTTAAAGCCCATTTCACTATTTTTATAAGCTACGAATAAGCTGGCTTTTTGGCACTTTCATATGTGAAATAAAATGATGAAAATAAGCATTTTTGATATACAAAACCCCTCCAAAAACCCACGAACTAAAAATATTATTGGGCTTAGAGTTATGGCTCGTTAAAGGCCCATTAATGTGGAAAATAAGCAAACGACCAAATAAGCAGTTAAAATAAGTTGTATTGGACTTAAATAGACCTTAGAAAAAGTCGCCCACCTTTTCCTTACCTTTTTGACACTTTTGGACTAAAAATGTAACGCACTTTAACTAGAAGGACTAAAACTGCCAATCCAAGAAACATGTGGACTGAAGTTGTGAAAACAGAACATAGAGGGTATAAATGGACATATTATTGAATGACAAGCCATACTTGTACTTTTGGACAATTTTTGGACTATTTATGGACTATGGACTTAACCAAGGACTAGCGGTGTAACGCAATCACAGTTAGGGTGAAAAATGTAAAATCTTAAAAAGAACAAGGACCTACTGTTTATACTTGACATTCTTATTTCATTTTCCATTTTTCATCATTCCATCACTTCATATGCATTTTTCTACATTTTAGTTATGTATTATTTAAATTTCGTCATTTATTAGAAATTTAACGATTTCACTTGCATATCATTTCATCATATTTTGAGGAATTAATATTTGGGGTCAATTGACATAAGAGTCAAGATAATAGTATATTTAAGCATATCACACACTCATATCATCCAATCGTTATACGATTTCTCACTTCCACACTCATTGTTAGTAGTAAGTCAGAATCTTAGACTTCCCTCATATCCAGGTCTCGTAGTGAGGACGTTTCCGTGATCATAAGCCTTACTTGATCTTATAATTCCATCTTGTCAGATACACTCCAGGTGAGTCGTGGCCCCTACTCTTTTAATAATTGTTTTTAATAACTCTTTTGGGGGAGATACATGCTTCAACTGTTTTAAGTTACTCTTATACTTTGAAAACCCTCATGATTTACTCAAAATCATCAACTATGCTTTACATGTTTTTGAATCACCCTTTGGAAGGGATATATACTCGTTATACTTGCAAATTGCTTGCTTAGCTTAAACACCGTATTGAAAGATAACATTTTCAAACTACTTGTTGTAACACGATACTGAGACTCATTATATGCATTCATATAACAACTGAATGTACTGTTAACTTTACTATGATATTTCTACATTTCAACAAGAAATAATTGTCAAGACTAAAGTACGCATATTCCCTGAAACCTATATTGCCTAAGTTTACTATATTGCCATAAAGTCCCTCGATCATGAACCTTAATCACTTGCGAGTGAACGTAAATAATTGTGAATAGATCTATTTGGGACTGACAATCCCCGTTTGGTCTTGCCAGGATGGGCCACCAAACGCACTTTATTTAAACCCACTTATAGGTTATTGGCAAATACCTATCCTGAGGGCTACTAGTATTTTACATCATTCTTGATGCCAGTTAAACGTTGAGTGTCATGAGGCTTAGGGCAATATAACTTTATGAATATATATGTCTTCATATATATTTGGATACAGCTGTATTTAGTAAACCACCACTCCACACTGATAGACATCAGACTTTATACTACTGTTTTCACTATGTGTTGGATTATGTATCATATACTTGGAACTTAATTATTATCATATGTGACTTAGTTGTGTTTTCTAATAAAGACAGCTCAATACTTGGTATATCGTTACTTTTAAAAGTTGAACCATCATTTCATTTCGAGCATATAACAACGTAGCTCATTTTCATTTAAACTTGAAACCTCTGATCATCGGAGTTCATAAATGATTTACTCGTGGATTTTTACCCAATTGCAAACTTGCTATTCACTTCAGAAAGTACTAGTATTTATTTCATCTATCACTGTACACCTCTTGAATTCATTGAAAGAAAGTTATTTTCTATCAAACTCCACGAACTCACCAACCATTGTGTTGACGTTTTAAGCATGTTTATCTCAGGTAATCAATGGAGCAGGACAAGACACGGAGCGGGCATTATATACTTTGATAACTTAAATGGTGTGAAAATCAAATATGTCATTCTTTCCAAATTACCACACTTTTGTAAGATTTTCAAATCGGATATTTCACCTTTGTACCAAAACTATTATTTTGAATGACATATAACTTTCAAAACGCCTTTTCTAAGCCGTTTTCTGAAATTTTAACTCCGATCCTCCCGTAACACCCTAATTACTTTTCCGCTGCCACATAACAAATTAGGGGGTGTTACAATTAACCAATAAGGGAAGAAAGTATGCTCAGAATAGGGGAGAAATTGATCAAGCAGTTGTTGTATCTCCTCCTTCAATGGAAAAGACAAGAGCATACAAGATAATGATGTTAGCTTTTTGAGAAGCTAAAATGTCTTATTATTCAGCCAATAATAAGAATGAGCATTCAGTTGATGGATGCTGGGAATAAGCTTTTTCAGTTGATGGAAACTGAGAATAAGCTCTTCAAATGAAGAAAGTTCAAATGAAGATTCTGGAGTATTATATATATTCAGAAGGGATGAAGCATTCAAATGGAGAAAGTTCTATATAAGAGCTTTCAATTTCAATTTCAGTTCACTACGTTTGTTCATCACTTGCAAAGGCATGCTGGAAGATAATTTCACTTGTTGAAACAAGAATCCAAGATACACAACACCATTGCCTCTTATAATTCCTCCATCCAAAGAAATTGCACCATCTTTTATTCAAGGTATTGATTTTGTGTTCAAGACAAAGAAAGATGATTTTATTGCTGAAATAGTTTCACAGAAGGTAGATGAGTTAGACATATAGATATTTAATCTTGAAGAACAGAAGATAGCTCAGATCAAGAATCTGACTATAAAGTGTTTGAAAGATTCTCACAATCATAATTTAATTCAGAAGAAACATGTTGAAAAGGATTCACATGTTTAGGGGAGGATTGTTGAGAATTAAATATTCTGAAGATTAGTATCAGGAATTAAAGGTTTACAAGATCAGTTCTGCTCAAGGAAATACACTAAGTATCATTCTACTGCTAGTGCATTTCATTCTACTGCTAGCGTTAAGATTCTGCTGCCGCAAACATTCTACTGCTGGTGCAACAGATACTGCTGCTAGATGGATAAGTGTCGAGTATTCTACTGCTGGTTGGATAAGTATACGAAGATATTTTGTACTAAAGTCAAGTATATACGATAGATAATATCTTAGACAATGTGATCAGTCACCATGTGGTTTACACAGAGCAAGTTGTAAACACAGATACATGTTGTATCTTAATGACTGACACACTCAAACAAGTAGTTCGACAAGACTTATCATAATTGTAATGATCTCCTTTGTTTGTATAAAAGGGATATCTTATACTAGAGATCTATGACTTAGATTTATGCCAAAAATAGAACTTGAACATCTGTTAAGAGAAAAGAACAAACACAACAATATCACAAGTCATAAGAACATTACGATTCAAGGTTTTGTAACCCTAGTGATAGTGAAGATCACTCGTATTATTTTGAATAATATTGAATCGTTTGGTGATAAACTTTCTTTGTTCATTGTTCAATAACAAACATAACTGTTCCATTTTCATAACCAAATAACCTTCTAAGTGTGGTTAAGTAGATTCCGCATACTTAACCATATTAACTCAAAGTATCACATACACTCGTTATAAAAGGACTAACATCCTCAATAGTGTATCGAAGCGATCCTCTCAATAACTAATACTTCGAGTTAGCAGAACTTCGAGCAAGAAGCTTTCCGAGTAAGGCTGTTCTTTAATTTTCCGAGTAAGGAAACTAAGTAAGGATCTTCTAAATTCCTTTGAGTAAGATTGAAAAAAAACCGAGTAAGGAACTTTTGAGGCAATATTTCCGAGTTAGGAACAATTCTAAAAATTAAAAAAAAAAATTAATTTTTAGGAGAGTCTAAACGTTCAATTTTTACGCAAAATTCAAATTTTGGTATAACGGTGAAAATTTTGGCCCAAAATTCAAATTTTTAGGTCAAAATTCGAATTTTTACAGTGAAATTTGGCGTCAAAATTTTTAAAACTCAAACTTTTCTAGTAATCTTAGAATTGCGTTTTATAGTGTAATTCAAATTCTGGGAAAGAAATTTTTCAAATTCACTTTTTGGAGGGAAATAAGAAATCACTATTTCGACCTTGTGTGTGACATATCAACTTTACACATTTTAGTTTGATTCTTCCGATTCCATCGCAACAATCACGGGGGAGAGAAAATGAATCAATCAAGGTCTCAAATGAATGAACAGATGTCACAAATATCCAAACCTTAACCAACAACAAACACAAATCCTATATCTTTGCAACGATCCAAGATCAACTTTATCACACACCGATATTAAAGGAAATCAAGTTCACAAGAGAGAAAGATGCCTCAAGTTGTGCAAAAAGCTATTCATTCGAAGGAAAGTTGTTTATCACATTTTGAATCAGTTAAGCTTCAATGTATGGCCCTCTCAGAAGCAAGGTTACCATTATGGGATAGATCATTTCATCGAGTTTTTGAAACACTCTTCGGATCTGAAATGGAATTTACAACCTTCAAACGGAAACTCTTGCACAACATATGTCTAATAGAGGAGCAAATTGAACAAGGAAGTGACTGCATAGTAGCATATCGAGCGCTCAAGACGTAGTTAAAATGGTTTCTCTACTTAGATTTTAGAGTGCTCAAAAATTCTTCGGATTATGTATCAGCAAGCAAAATATGGAGAGAATGCATCATTAGTTACCTTGAAGTTGAATCTTTTAGAGATCAATTGCTTAATCTGATGAACATACTGGAACTGGTGCTTACTACAACATCACTTCATCTGAGGGAGATGCTGGAAAAGAAGAAATAGTCAAATGAAAAAGAATTGGATGAAAGAGAATTAAAAGAAAAAGAACGGGAAAGAATCGAAATGGAGATGCAGATACAAGCGGGAACGGCCAATGAGGAAGGGACATCAGATGATAATTTGGGTTTCACGGGTCATAATGCATTATCAGAAAAGCATAATGGAGAAAACAGTCTAGGGTATGATTCGGATACTGGCAGGAAACTCAACTGTAAGGATGATTTGAAGACAACAGCTGCTGATGTCGGACCTTCACATTGTACAGATACATTGGTTAAGGTACATCAATCAACTGATGATATCAATACATTTGATAATGTGTTTGCTTATGAGACACAAAGTCATGGACAACCTGAGTACATTAACGACACATATGTGGTGAATCAGGATGATAGAAATATTACTCCTGAGACTCCATATATGGATCCTAATGGAGGTACGGTTGAACATGACAATGTGAATCATGATCAAGAATGTGCTTCAAATGTTTTATTGATCAAAAATATTCAAAACGAAGTTGTTCGATGTAATGAGCTTAATCGTGAACTAAAAGCACGAAATACGTCGTTAACTGAAAAGCTCGAGAATTATAGTAAACGTATAAATGATTTTGAAACACAAACTAATTGTGAATACAGCTTTGAAGTGGAAAATGGGATGTTGAGACACGAAAATGAGAGAATTTTAAAAGAGTCAAGCGACATCCAAGAGAAACTGAAACGTCAAATATTCTCTCTTGAACAAAATTTTCAAAGATGTCAAGCACAAAGCATTGACTTTGAGCTAGCTTTACAACACAATCTGGAAAAGCAGTCTTTTGAAAACCCTTGGATGTCAAAACTTGAACAACCTGATGATGAAAACGTGTCAATGAAGTGTCAAATTTCAAAACACGAAAAAGAAATTGAAAATGAAAATCATGTGCTTCAAACAAAAGTGGTTGAGCTTGAAACGCTTTTAGCTCAACAAACAAACGATTTTGAGGATGCCAAAACTGACTTTTTCAACAAAACGACAAAATTCGAAAATTATTTTGAAAGACTTGAAAAAGAAAATGTTGAGTTTCGAAGAAGGTTTACACGGGTGAATCTTCAAAACCATTTTCGAAAAAGGTTTTCCAGTTTACAACCTATTCTTTGCAAAAAGGAAGGAAGTTTTCGAAGAAACCAAGTTTTTCTGAAACACTTACTTCTCAAAAGTTTTCAAATCCAAATGCTTCAAAAGAAAAGACTCAAGTTTTTCAAACTCCACACTCTCGTTTTACACCGGTAAAGCAAGTGTGGAGACCAAAGCAAAGTCGTTCAAAACCTTTCAAATATTCAATATCAGAATTGCTTTCGATGCAACATAAGAATGACTCTGCTTTGAACATTCCAAATACCGAAAGGTTTCCATTTATCACTAAAACAAATCTTCAAAGAGAACCCATGAAGTTCAACTCTAGATGGAAATCTTCTTCTTCAGATCTTAAAACTCCAAGAGAAACACCAGGTTTCTCAAACAATTTTCAACGGAAAAAGAGTTTTAAATCTCCATTGATTCCACGAGTGTTATTTCAAAATGAAACACCGGTTTTCAGTCCTTGTTGGAATTCAACATCTTTAAATCAGATTGACACAACTTACAAATGGATTTCAAAATTTAGTAAACCCGTTAGCGCCGTGCTTAAATGGGTTCCCAAGGTTGTTGTCTAATCTAAACTTTCAATGACTTCTTAGTACTTCAGCTAAGGACTCGTACTTCAACATAACGACTTGTACACTCATTACAGTGTACAACTCGGGTTTCAAAGAAAGGAAAGTGCTTTGCTAAACCATTCTTTAAAACCAAGTGTGCACTTATCCTAAAAACTTCTTAAACTTGAGCAAAATTTATTCAAAATTTTTCAAAAGGTTTTTCAAAACTTTTCAAAATTTTGCTCAAGATTTTCATATCTTTACTCCCCACTTCGCTCCAAAGTTTAAAAATGTCAAAACGTATGCTAGTTTTGAGGGGGAGTATTTCAGTGTATAACGTTTTAGTTAACTTGAAGCAAAATTTATTCAAGAATTTTTCAAACTGAAATTTCTAAATCTTTCAGAATTTTGCTTCAAGAAGACTCCTTCCCGCAAACTTTAAAAAGTTTAAAATTCTCAAAACAAATGCGCGTTTTGAAGGGGAGTATTTCCAAAACAAATATGTTCCGTCAAAAACATGCTTTATGGCTTGTGTACACATAACAGTGCACAACCTGTACCTGTAAAGAAAGGACCCTGAGGTACGCTTCAGTGCTTCAATCCTGATCAAAGGAGCGAAAGCTTCTTACTTATGAGTAGAATTAACCAGAATTTTTCTAAGTTTTTCAAAATTCTGCTCATAAGGACAAGTACTCCCTTGTTAAGGGGGAGTATTTGAAACTAAATCTTTGTTCTGCATACCAAAGTTCTTGAATTCTTTCCGTAAACCTCAAAAAGAGCATATTTTAATCAAAAGTTTCACAAAAACAACATGAGTATGCTATTTTTGAGGGGGAGAATAAATGTGATTAAAATATGGTACTAAAAAGCTAAAATCTCATGTGAGCAAGAATCAGAATTGACCCTCGAATTGACGATAGCAAAATTCAGTAGTCGAAAAGACATGTCCGAGACGGGTAATAATTTCAAGCCGGTTTATCCGGTGATGTAAACGTGTCTCGCAAAGGACTTGTTTGAGTAGAATGTACCGATTTCGAGAGATTTTTCTTGAATATGATCTGGACGGGTAATAATTTCAAGCTAGTTCTACTAGTGATGTAAACGTGTCTCGCAACGATCATGTTCATTGAAAATCAATCAATTCAAAGAGTGCTAACTCTTCCCGACATGTGCAAATTTACCTTAAATACTTATGAGCACATGTTAAGGGGGAGTATTTTTGAAAATCACAAAACTCTCAAAGTGTTAACAAAATATGTTTTTACAATCATAAGCACTTTGAGAGATTTTCAAACGGTTTGGTTTATGGCAACAATAGGATAGTCATGGTGATATAAGGTGACTAAGGTTAGGAATAAACGTCCTATGATCCGCCAGAGCCGGAGGGATCTACCCAAGGACAATACCAATAGTCTAGAACTAGAAAGTCCTAGGTACTATGAAAAAAAAGGAGTAAAGAAATGAAAGGAGAAAGAAGGGGTTGAAGAATGAAAAAGAAAAGTAAAGAAAAGGGTGAAAAGAAATAGCCCTCCATTTGTTCAACCTTAGGGCAGAAACCGGGTTCAACACGTATGCTACTGGTTGTTACTATGGTAACACCGATATTGAAGATTAAGCTGTCATGGACCCAGTGACGCACTGCACTAAACCTTCTAGCCACTCAGGTGTCTCTCAAAAGATACTTGTTTCATTTCACACGGAGAACCCTTCATTGTCTATCGACCTCTCACTTCGAGATGTGTTGATATTGAAAAGGTGGCACTCTGCTCCATGCCTCCGACGACCCAAATACAAGCACTTAATTGAGTCTAGAGCCATGAGATATATCAAAGATCTCTTAGGTACACTTAGTATACATTGGATGTTCAACAAGGAACACCAGTTGTAAATTATAAGAGTGTCCTTCGCAGGTCTTAGCAATCTGCCGAGAACATTCATGAGAGAAACCACAAATGTGATTCTCAGTGATTGAATGGAAATCCTGCCAGGGTCAACATCAAACAGTCCTGACAGCAGGTCACTTCGGTAATTCCTAGTGGGTTACGCTTAGTGTTAGTTCTAAAATGGTCTACAGTCGTGGGGTGATCTCCAGCGACTCACTGAATCATGGGTGCACTTCGGTGTGTCTGTGTAAGCTCTTTCGGGAGTATCCAATTCAGAACGGTCTGGGTTAGGATTAGAGAAAGTCTTCACAATATGCTGTTGACGATCTCGAAGTCTGAACCTGTAAGTACCGAATGATTTATTACTAACTGTTTACCTGCAGCAAATCATGGCGACCGGAAGTTCTATATCCACCATTTCATCATGCTCATATCCCGATGAAAAGTCTAAGATCAAGCAGAATAATATTTCACAAGTTCAAGATCAAAGTGAAGTCAAAATTACTTGATATCAGAAGAACAAAAGTCAGAAGATATATGAGCATGGTGGAAAAGACGCAAAGACACCAGTGTTAAAGAATGTTAGTGGAAGGCAGATCGTTACTTTACCATATCACTTAATCAAGAACGAAGAACAAAGATCCTAATGACGTCGAAGCCAAAGAAGCAAAGATGACGTCAAGCAACCTTGATGATTAATACTTAGGGGGAGATTTTTGGGAACACGTCTTAGATAATTGAAGTATTAATCATATTGTGTAATAGGTTGCTTAGGCCTTTATGTTTGTTAGTATTGTATGGCCTGTGTAGAAGGCCCATGGGCCGTGGGCTTTTATGTTTTCTCCTATTGGGCTGCGCCCCATTCTATTTGTTACTCTATAAATACCCCTCCCATTGAAGGGAAGGGGTGTTGGTTAATGTTATTCATTTTGAATATATGTGTGATTTGATCTAAAAAGGGTGACCAACATAATGCTCCCCCTTAATCAATGAGGGAGAATGTTAGTGTCAGAAATGATGAGTTTATAAATGATTTGGAGTTTAGCGAGAAACTCATGAAAAGATTCATATTCTGACACATAACAACACATGTTTATTCATTACTTGAACCATACAAAGATACCATTTGATGATCTAAAACAAAATTTCAAATCACTCTCCCCCTCAATCTATGACTCGTTATCAATTTAAAATTTTATGAAAAATTAAACCTTTTGTCAAAGATTGAGTGGCGAATTTTATGGAAAAAATTTATGTTCGATTGATTTTCAAATACTGTTTTAAAACACCATTTTAGATACAAATTATTTTCCTGAAGAATCATAGATGGGAAAAAAATTTGTTTTGGTAAAAGAAGACTTCTTTTCAGAATCAAGAAATAATGCACTGAAGCGTACACTAAATCGAAGAAACATGTATATAAAGTAATCCATGCCCAGGTGAACTTCACCCAGTGGGAGGAACAACCGTCTTTTTGGCGACGTGCTTTCCCCATAATGAAGAACGGGTTACAGTCTGAAGTAACTGCAAACCATTTAGGCATGTTTTGAGAAACAATTTGAACTTCTACTCGAACTTCATTTAAAGACCCGTGTCATTGTTGAATGATATTTCTAGGACCGTAAATGTTATCGATACCAGAAGACATGCTTAGAAAAAACTATTTTTGGTATTTTATATTTTTCTGATTTTTTATGGTTTTATTGGTTTTATAAATTTCTATTTACATTTTATAAAAGTTTAGATTGGAAAAACATATTTTTGTGTTTTTATGATTTTACATAATTACGAAGGATACGTGAAGAATTACCGCCTTAATTCTTCCTTAGATGGATAAGAGTTCAATCAGATCGTTTTCCACCGAATGGTATCGGATTTCCATGTGCATCAAAGTAGCACCATATGGCATGAGTTTGTAGTTGACTTCTTGTCGAAACAGGTCGAGAAGGATTGCCAATCACATTCTCCAATGGATTAGCCTTTGACCACTTGCTGATATAATCAAACGATTGATTGAGCTGATGAGAATTTGATCGAATGACCCTTTGTGAAGATGATTCTCCAGAACTCGGGCCTGGAGTAAGATTATGGAGGAGGGGTTCATTATTGATCTCAGGAATTTGAATTCCTTCAATTTGTTCTTCAACACCTTGATAAATGACTAAAGATATAGTTTCATGAGTTGTTGGAGAAGTACTAACAGATGGTACATCTTGAACCATTGTCGTTGATGAAGGAGTACCGATTGTATCAGCAGATATCTATGCATCAGCGGAACATAGGAGATACAACACTTGAATGAGCTGAAAGTATTCTTCAAACCAATGGTTGAAACATTATATCTTAGTTCTTCATAGACGGTGGAACACTTGATGCAGCAGTTCCAAGAGTGGTCTTCAAGCTTCATTACATCTTTCAGCTTCCTGACTCTTCTCAGCTGCCATCACTTTACTTGCTGAAGAACAATGTCAGCAAATCTAATTAGGGATTAAATCTGGCTTTTCACTCTCCCCTAATTAGTGCTCTCCCCCAAACTGACAACCTTTCTGATAAATGCCCTGAATATGAAGAAGTCTTTTGATATATAATTGCATGTCGTCTTTAGTCTTCTAACACGCAGCGGAAAATGTAGAACAGACTGAAGACTCGACCTTCTTCAAGATTGTCCATTTGGGGAATAGAATATCAATATCTTCCTCTCACCAAATGCATTCCAGTTATTTTACATATAACAAATTAGCCCGTGAAGTACACATGAAATAAAAATACCAAAGTAACAAGTTGAAACACTGATAATTTTTAATTTGTTTCATAAGACATTAAACCCGATCATGTGAACTTGTTGTGCGTCCTTGGTATACACATTTCTCTCCCCTGATGGTTACGATTAATCGGAATCAGCATAATGATGTGTACATGAGGCATTAACTGGAAGCACTTTATCACTGATTATATCAGCCCGTGAGAAGATGTCGATAAACATCAGGAGTCATCAAATTAAGTGCGGGTCCTGAACTGATTTGTGCAGGAGCCGTATGACCATTTAAAGAAAACAATCAACATGTAGTTTATTCACACTTCTCCCCCTCAAAAATTGCATATGACTGCCAACTGCCATTTTTGATTGAACGAGTGAATAAGAATACAATCAATGGTAAGTAGATCCACTTGATGACTGACATTTAGTTTATTCACACTTCTCCCCCTCAAAAATTGCATATGAGGTTGCCATTTTTGATAGAACAAGTGAATAAGAATATACTCCAATGTACGTTGATCCACTTGATGACTGAATGAGCATGGGAAGAGCATGAAGCTTGTTGATGAGAATGGTCATAAACAAGAAGATTTATCTTCTTTCGAAGATAAAGCACACTTAAGTGTACACCTTTCTTTTCTTTGAGGAACGGGGCCTGAAGTGTTGTCTGCAGATGCCATTATGTTGACATTGAGGCCCGAGGCTTGAACTGCAGTATTCAAACATCATTGTCGATGAAGAACGAGACTTGAACTGATGTGTTCAAACATCATATGTCGTTGAAGAACGAGGCTTGAACTGATGTGTTCAAACGTCATTTGTCGTTGAAGAACGAGGCTTGAACTGATGTGTTCAAACGTCATTTGTCGTTGAAGAACGAGGCTTGAACTGATGTGTTCAAACGTCATTGTCGTTAAAGAACGAGGCTTGAACTGATGTGTTCAAACGTCATTGTCATTGAAGATCGAGGCCTGAACTGATGTGAACAGACGTCATTATGCATGTACATCAATGTTGAGTTTCCTGAACCCCTAAATTAGGAGATTTCAGTCCTTTTGGCCGCCAAACTCTGAGTCTTTCCTTGATAGGAATGACCGATGTACCTGCACTTTGGTTAGGATGACCTGCACTAATATGACGAGTTTGTTTGTATTTATGTGGGTTAGTGATATCAGCCTCCAGACCATTTGGGGTTTCACTGTCAACCTTGGTTTTGCAGTTTGTGAACAACTTACTAGTAGGTATCCATCTAAGCCCAACCATCTTAAAAATTCTACCCGTTGAAATCCACCTAAGGCAAGACTTAGGAGTGTTTGGTTTCTCATGCACAGTGGAAGACTTGTTGAGAGAGGACCTACTTCCTACAGCAGTTTGCCTACCAGTTTTCTGAGTAAAGCTCTTAGATCCCACGGCCATGTTGATGTATCTAGTCTTAGGGGATTGAACCTGAGCACTAGTATTCTCTTCCTTTTCATTAGCCTTAGAAGATTGAGCCTTAGAACGAGCATCTGCTATCTTTTCATTAGGTCTTGATTGTGAAGTGACTGGTTTTGACAAAACTTGATTCGCATCAATTTGGGGGGCAAACCGTTGTTTTGAAGATTTTGGTCGTTCTGATCTAAACGCAGTCGGTTGCCTAACAACTGATTGGTTTCTAACTGGTTGTGAAGTTGGTTTTTCCATGATTGATGGTTTTGCAAACTTAGTGTTCACACTATTTCTTGTTACTTTTCTTAGCTTGTTTTTTAAAGCTGCAATTGTAAAACCCTTTTCCTGAATTTGAGCTTTGAATTCATCATTTTTGGCAATCAAAGAGGTTGTCTGAACTATAGTCTTAGTTTTCGTTTCTTTGATAGAATCACACAGTTCTTTGCGATGAAATTTCAAAGTCTCATTTTCATTAAGTAATTCAGCCACTTTAAGTTCCAATTCACTATTTCTAGTTGCAATAACATCACTGTCATGTTTAGCCTTAACTTCATTACACATATCACACATCTCAGCAATACGTTTTTTTAGGTTGCTGATCGCTAAGTTTTTGGCTTCTAGCTGAGCTTTCAAATCATTTATCATAAAGAATTCACGAAAATCAGGGAGTTCCAGATTTTTACATGGTAGGTTAGTTTGAAAACTTTCTTCCTTTTGTTGCATTGCGAGTTCAAGTGAAATACAATGTTTTTCAAGCTGTAAAAATTTGTTTGAAAGTTCATTAAAAACTTCTTTATCAACCACATCATTTGATTTAAAAGTCTCAGTCGTAAACAAAGAACTTGACTCATCATCATGTTCAGCATCATCCTGATCACTTTCTCCCCCTTTATGATTCATATTTGTTGAATTAGAAATGGTATTGCTATCAGTCTTTTCCAACAAATATGTGTCATAAGTGGGCATAACTTGATCAGTATGCAGTCGTTCATTAGGGGGCACATTGTGTTGATCAGTGACATGTACCTCAACAGATGGAACTTGTTCATTTTCTGGTCTGTGATTTGTATCCATGTCAAGTGTGGTATAAGTCCCAGAACTGTTGTTTGTATCCTGCTTATCAAACATAGTGTCCCTGCATTATTGATGCTGCGCCCTTTCATTAATGAACTCCTTAACATTACCCATGAGTTGGAGTAGTGTAACTCTGAACATGTCAAATTCGATTCCAGTGTAATTAGCAAAACACCTTTTTGTCATTTGACTGTCATAATCATAATCCTCAGTGAATTGCGAATCAATTAACACTTGGAGTTTGTTGTTGATCACACAAAAGGAAGCCATGGATCTACCTTCAGAAAATTCTCCTTTGTCAAGTTGTTGTTCAAGTTGATCTAAATACATAATCATTTTGACTGTGAAAGTCTGAACATCTTGACCAAAGAGTGATGCGAATGCACATTTGTATCCTCCCAAGTATCCAGGTTGTTCAAAGAGAACCTTGAGATGTGAGTGAAGTAATCAAAAACATTCAATGCAACTTTCCTTTGCATCAGGCAATATTAGTGGCTGATGAAACTCTTTCTCTTGAGAATTCGAGCACGACGATTCCATATTAACAATATCTGACTTAAAAACATTTGTCTATTCAAAAACGTTTGTCAGTTGTACTTTGCTGGGAATCTTATGTTCATCGATCATGTCGTACAATTTGAGTACCTCAGCTATGACTGAATCCGAAGTGTTTGACATGATGCTAACGTGCACGGGATTTTACAATTCTATGATTTAAACCGAGAAATTGAATCTTTCGCGGGATTTTACAAAATCAAGAAGAAACCGTGAAATGATTCCTTGAATGTGTTATGATTAAAAGTTGGATCGATAAAATGATTAGTGATTGTATGTTAGGAGTGGTGATCATTTGATAGACTAGGTGATATGTTGTATAGTTGTGATTTGGTTTGGTTTATGCACGTTGTTATAGTGGAATTTTGGTTTGAAAACTTAAAACCACAATAACTTCATTTCGGAAGGGATTTGGGCCTTGAGAAATTCATTTCACGACTTCGTGTTGAAACTTTACAATATTCAGGCTATTCCGGTCGTTTTGACAGGTATTTCGCTGAAAACGGAGTTACGGTTCAAAAGTTATGACCGTTTGAAGTTTTGACGTAAAAAGTCAAATTTAGTCAAACCGCAAGAGACAAACCGCAATGACAAACCGCAAGGAGCAAATCGCAGTCGTCAAAGGCAAGTCGCAACACTCAAAACGCAACAGACAAACCGCAATTAGCAAAATGCAACACCCAAATCGAAATGCCAAATCGCAACTTTAGGCAAATCGCAGAAACCAAAACTCAGAAGCAAAACGCAGAGTCAAATCGCAGACTCAAGTCGCAATACTTCAAATCGCAGCTTGATCAAAATGCAGAAGTCTCAAAACGCAAGATCTAGGTCAAAACGCAGTTACTCAAACCGCAGTAGCAAGAAGCAGAAGTCAAACCGCAGTCGCAAGTAGACAAACCGCAAGATACAAAAGCGTCACTTTTGCAAGGTTTGTCTTTTTCCCTTTTAGGCTACAAGTCAAACCGCAACTTAGACGTACACCAAACCGCAACCAAATACAACCAAAATTAATCCAAAACGCAGCCAAGAACACCTCACCGAGAAGCAAATCGCAGTCAAGAAAAATCCTTGAATCTTCCAAGGAAAACACCAAATCAACCGTAGATTACCAAGAGTTGATACTAGAGGATTTTGTGAACACAAAAGTACAAGATTTTAACATATATAACCACGAACAAGGATCAAATCTTTTTTTGTCACACTTATCTATTCGAACCACAAACCTAAAAGAAAAACACTAAGAACAAACCACAAATCCGAAAACATACAATCAATCTAACCAAACCTTGGCTCTTGATACCAATTGCAACATATTCATAATCATAACACACACAAGAGATTGATGTTTGGTTCGATTCTAGAGAGAGAAAGAGAGAGAAGTGAAAGTTCTAGAGAGAGAAAGTGAAGTATATTAGATTATAATGAAAGAAGCTCCAACCCTCTCCCTTGGTGGGAGAGGGTATTTATACAACTTACTTAACGCCCCACGTGGGCTATGGAGCGGGCTACAGTGGGTAAAGACCCAACTCGACTCCATGGTGAAACGATATCTAAACTATAACTATAAAGCCTACGAGCTATCTAATGCCAAAAGATACTCGTGGTGACTGAGTCTTTCATATGAATATTTATATTCCTAACACGGACTTTAGAGGATATGTTGGGATCCTCTACTTTGGTAGGGATAGAAGTATATAACATCTTTTGTTGGAAGGGGATTAGACAGATGCTTATTGAAGATCCGGAGTTGATTATAGTGACTGAAAGAATAGTTACCGTGGTAAAGGAACTTTGGAATTTTAGACCGGGGGGTTGTGTGTTCTTAGGGTATCTCCGTACAGAAGGGTTAGACGTTCTGACATAATATAGAGATTTATTCAGTGATCCGTTAGTCCTTAAGTTCTTTCTTATCATTACGGACATTCTACCCTTATCCTTATGCATTTTATACGTTCGATAATTCGATAATTACTTCGTTGATCGTTTGTACGTTTCCTTTATTCGTTCGGAATTTTAGAATAGGATTGTGAAAATTCCTACCGTTTAGCATTTTCTCCGTATTTATCTCATGTTCATATCATGCTTCAGTTCATATATCTCATTTGAGATATCTCAGTTATCATCCGTCGCATGTGGTTTCGAATCCGTTGGATCAGATTTGTTATACTTTGTTCTGTTGAGAGAGTCTGAGGCTATTTCGGACCGTCAGGATCGAGTCATGAGAAACACACCTTTCTGTTCGTTAAAATTATTTTCAATTCCTTTTCGTAATCTGGTGCGTTTCCGTTTGATCTTTCTACTTCAATTTCGAGGACGAAATTTTCTTTTTAGAATGGAAGAATTGTAAAACCCAAAAATCTGTAATCATATTTTACTTGATAATTTGAATATAACCTAAGTTTGATATTAAGTCATTTACATTTAAACTATATATTATGCATTGGAATAATATTAAAACCTAAATTATACATTTTAAATTTCTATAAAAATTCTACATATCCTGAGTCCTTATAGAAAATAAATAAATAAAAAATCAGTGCACCCCATGTAACTTGAGCCACAATTTGTGTTATTCCCTCCCCTATCACACGTTTTGTTTAAACTAAAAGATAAGACCAATAATGTTGACAAAAATAAAAGATATGATTTATCCTAATTAGTAGCAAATTATACGGCTTCCCTACTATAACACACACGCTTTCCCCTCATATTCCAATCACAAATATACGGCTTATTCTCCCTCCTCCATACCTACCCTAAAATAGCCTTTTAGCTCTCAAGAAATCAAGGTAGAAGAAGGTTGGAAAGCTGGTCTTGATCGTGTGATTTTTGGGTTGATTGATATTGAATTCGTGGGTCTCTTTTCTTGTTCTCTTTGCCTCATAAAAATCTGTTTCAAGGTATCATCCATCCCCCTTGTTTTGCAAACCATTCTACACCTTTAGGGTATGTATGATCTGATGTAATAACATGTAATATGAAATTATGATCATGCTAATATCACATGTGATGGCATCGTTAAATCTGAATACGAATAACACAAGAACACACCTCATAAAATCATGAATATGCGATATATATATGTGTCGTGTGTTGTTTCTGTTTTGGCCTTTCGAATTAGCTAATACACGCCTAATTATGATCATAAAAACCCTAATAAACTCTTTAAGATGTGACCTAAAAACCTGGAAATAGAAACCCTAGGTTAATGGGGCGTATGCATTTATTGGCATGGATTAGGGCTTGTTTTGGTATGATTTTAAGTGAGTATGCTGTGCAGAATTTTGGGTCGGGTTTAAAGGGGTCTAACTTGATGATGCCAATGTGTTTTTGCAAGATTTTTGAGTCTAAAACTAAGTTCAAGATGTGTTCTATCTGGAAATAAAATTTCATTAATTTTGGAGGTCGCATAGGTGACTTTTTTATTTTTAGAACATTAGATGTCAAGCGTGAGTTTAGAAGTCTGAACTTTCAGCTGGTGTTTTTGAATTTTAATTTTCAAACAGTGAGGAATTAGGAGGTTTCATTATACAGGGAGAATATTTAGGATGTATAGGACTTACTGGAATTTTTGTAGATTTTTCTGAAGGGTTCTAATGGGTTAAGCATATGCAAACTTTTGGGGTATACCTGCAGTGCACTTTCTGCGCAGGTTTAGGAAAACGATTTTTAAAAATGTACTATCACTTTGAAATAAAATCTGGGAAAATTACTATAAGTGCCCAACATGTATTAGTATTCATGATAAATATTTGAGCTCCTCAGTAAACACTTAAGTATGGTATAAAATTCATAAATATCGGGACCAGAATAAGATAAAATCTGAACTATGTTATAAGTTAAGGATTTAGTGTAACCTAACCCCATTTAATGTGTTTTGACCTAAATTACATTTGTAACGTTAATACGGATACTCTTAAACATATAGGAACCTAATTTCAGTAATGAAACCCTAATCACAAATAATGAATAACTATAAGTATTTAAGAATCAGTTATGACAATTAATGACATTTAAAAACGTACTCCTAAATAATAATTGATCCATAATTCATGTAGATTCTCTGAAGAAGGAGTGATCTCCGTCCCTGTGTTCATTTCATTTCGTTTCCATTTCATTGTTTGCTAAGGTACAGATATTCTATCATTTATTAGTAAGGATTTCCTCATGACTCGTTTCGTTATGATATGGTTCGATTCGTTCGTGACTTCAATATTCGCATTTGAATCCTTTGATACTTTATAATGCATTAGATATTATGACTTGTATGAAAAACCTTTTTGAATATATATATATCTTGATGATGGTTTTGAGAAATACTATTTTTTTTAAATGATTTCTATGACTACGAGGTAACACCACTATTTATGTCACACCCCCAAATTTCGTGACTTGCAGCGGAATAAGTCATTCAGGGGCACGACTGGTCATAGCACCAAAGTTGCAGTTATATTGAACGACCTAAAGTGTCGTTTATAAAATACATCGTTTGATTATTTAAAAACATTCAGAGTTATAAAGCTAGGTCCCAAAAGGTGAAACAAGTTTTCAGAAAACAAGTTCATACAATTCAAACGATGGATAAGTGCATAAAATATACAGTGAGACGCGTCGACTCCGTGACTCCATGATGTCCATATGCAAGCCAACATGCGATACCTTAATTACCTGAAAATACATTGCTAAAAAGGGTCAACAAAAATGTTGGTGAGATCATAGGTTTATGTAAATGAATGATTGTACGAAAACCACAAGTATAAAGTGTATGACAAATCCATGCCACATAAAAATGATACATTAGCTCTAAGCTCATGACCCCGAAGCTAGACTGAATGAAATGCCCCAACCGAGTGTTTGCCAATCACTCAAATATGGCAGAAATGAAATGCGTTCGTTTGACTAGTTGGTGCTACCAACCCGAACGGAGGAGTCACCCTCAATAGATCTATCCACTCACTCTCGCTTACTAATAATTAACGATTCATGATAATACAAGGGGACTTTAATCTGGGCAATGATGTAACTTAAGCAATGTAATGTGTTTGTATACTTTGGTCCGCATATAAAAATGGTGCAATGTATTCTCCCCCGAGAGTTTAGAAATCAATAAACAATTAAAAATGGGGCTATGAAAACTCACCTGATATGATATAGCAACAATGATCACAATGGATATGATGAGATGAGGCTCGGTTCCTAACCGCGACCTATCATGAATGGTATGATCTAAGGTAAGCAAATGAAATGATGTTACTCATGCAAACACGTATGTTATCGATACCACTCGAAAGTTTTGAAAACAATGTTTATCGTCGAAAAATACATTTTGAAGTCTTGTTAATTATAAACCACATTTCGCGTAAATATGTTAAAACAACACTCCATGATCCTTGTTCGGTGTTCTATTGGTAAATATAATGTTTTTGTCGCAAAACAATACTTTTCATACTTGTGAAAATATATCCAAAACGGCCTCACAAAACTAGTCGCGAATTAGTGCACGTTAAGTGTTGTGAATGAATTTGATGTCCTTGAAAATAAAACATTGTTACAAGTTTTTCGTGTCGTGTTATTGGACTTTTGATCATACGCGTCTTGAATAGATAGAAAACCGGCTATCAATGTAATGGCTTGTAAAAATGTTAACGTATATACTTAGAAAAATACTTTCTATTAGGGCTGTCAAAATAGAATAGAGTTCGTCGGCTTTGAACGTGTATATCTCGGTCGTTATAAGCTCGTTTTCTACGTTCTTTATATCCACGGATTCGTCATAACATGAACTAACATAATCTCAGTAGTTCGGCTCTCCTAGATCACGTCTAACGCCTCGTTTGGTCCTTTAAAGTTCGGCTAACAGCACGCTTATTTTCAGAAAATTAGTTTTCGTCGTCTAGCTTCGAACGATCATATCTCCTTCGTTATAAGTCTGTTTTTAGTGATTCTTGCGGCCACGGTTTCGTTTTTGAAAGAAATTTCTGAATATGAAGGCCAAAATATACCAAAAATTACTGAGTTTTCCAGTTTACACGATTTTGGACAGTAGGTATATATATGTTTTAAAAACTCATTTCTATGGTTCTAATCTTGATCATACCACCTCAAATCAACTCCACAAGTTCGCAAATCCTACCATACACCTTCTTAGGGTGTCATGGAGTCCTAAACATCACCAATCTTGGTGGATCTCATGTGGTTATTAGTGAAACTTATAGATCTAGTGTTTGTGATAGTTTATAGACAAAATGGTATCAAAACATAAGTAACTTGCAAAAGTAACTAGTATAACCTTGAAAATACATGATCATATGAAGTAAATAAAAGAATGAAAAGATCAAAATGATGTTCTTGAAGTTTACTTACAATCTTGGAGTGATTTGATGAGAAAGGTGCAATAACTTAAGGTTTTGATCACAAGACCTTAACTAGGATAGTAAATGGAGTATGTTTATGATTTGTTCTTAAAAAATCTATGGATTTCTCCTCTTGTTCTTGTTGTGGCCGAACCTAGGAGATGAATATGGAGAGGTTTTGATATTTCTTTCACTAAAATGGTTTATGGTGTATGTGTTTGTGTTAGTGGATTTCTAAATAAATGTGTACTAATTCCATTAATGCAATTTGGAAGTATTAGCTAAATGGGATGGTTAAGGGGGGGGGGGGGAGGGGGCGGCACACATGGGTATGTAGGAAGGATATGATGTAATTTTGCCAAGTGTCCCATTAGTGTAAGTATTTAGTTGATTTGTGTATACATTGAGTGTTATCGGGTACCGAGTTAACTAGAAATAACTCGTGACGAGGTGAAATGAGATACGACAAAGTTGTAAAAATTGTAAAATCATGCTCCTTGCAAGAATCGGGTGTTAGAATGATAATCGGATTGAATTTTCGTAAATCGACAGAGTTATAAGCGTCAAATAAAAAATGTAACGATTGGTTTAAAAACACCGGGTAAAGTAATAATATAATCTCTATATTACTATAATTAGCTTGAAAATGTATTAGGATCATTGTCTGGAGTATTTGGGTTTACTGTTGATAGGAATGACTGAGTGGTAATGTTAATTAAACAATTATGCATACGTTAATGAAAATCATACAGACACATGCCTGAACTGATATGGTACTGATATTACTGATGATATGCAGACTGCCCTAGTCTGTATGATGTGTCTTTACTGATGATGCATGAATACGCAGCTAAACCTAACTGGTTACGCGCATTTGAATACTCGTAAACCTAGTTTACGACATGATGAATGATGCCCATGAATAGTGATTTCCCTCCGGGAATGAATAGTGTCATGTGAATAGTAAAATTTTTGACGACTTCTCAAAGTCTCAAACTGACTTCAAAAATGATGAATAGTGAAATGATGAATAGTGATCGGTGAATAGTGATTTATGAATAGTAACTCATGAATAGTAAATTATCTAACTTTGACGATCGGAATTCGGCTTTGCTTCAACTGTTTGACCTCCCGGTCCATGATTTCTGCTGGTTCTTCCACAAAGTTAAGCTTATCATCGATCTGAATTTCTTCCAATGGAATTACGAGCGTTTCGTCTGAAAGACATTTCTTGAGGTTTGAGACATGAAACGTGCTATGTACATTGCTGAGCTCTGACGGAAGCTCCAGCCTGTATGCTACCGGACCAACCTTTTCCAGAATCTCGAATGGTCCTATGTATCTCGGGTTCAACTTACCGCGCTTCACGAATCGTATCACGCCCTTCCAAGGCGAGACCTTCAACATGACTCTGTCTCCAACCTGAAATTCTAATGGTTTGCATCGAACATCGGCGTAACTTTTTTGTCGACTTCTAGCTGTTTGGAGTCTTTCTCGAATCTGGATTATCTTTTCTGTTGTCTCTCTGACCAACTCTGGACCTGTTAGCTGTACATCGCCAACTTCGGCCCAACAAACTGGGGACCTGCACTTACGACCGTAGAGTGCCTCGAATGGTGCAGCTTTTATGCTCGTATGATAACTGTTATTGTATGAGAACTCGATTAATGGCAAATGGCTAGCTCAACCATTTCCAAAATCAATGACACATGCCCTAAGCATGTCTTCCAATGTCTGAATCGTTCTCTCACTCTGACCATCAGTCTGAGGATGATAGGCGGTACTCATGTCTAACTTTGATCCAAATGAGTCTTGCAATGATTCCCAAAAATTTGAAGTAGAGCGACTATCTCTGTCGAAAATGATGGAAATTGGTGCACCGTGCCTTGAGACAATTTCCTTGACGTAAAGTCTGGCGAGCTGATCCATAATGTAAGTCTCTTTGATTGAAATGAAATGAGCTGACTTGGTGAGACGATCAACTATTACCCAAATAGCATCGAAACCTCCTGATGTTTTGGGAAGTTTAGTGACAAAGTCCATTGTAATGCGTTCCCACTTCCACTGGGGAATCTCTGGTTGTTGAAGCAATCCTGATGGCTTCTGGTACTCGGCTTTCACTTTAGCACAAGTAAGGCATTTACTGACATACGTAGCTATCTCTGCTTTCATATTCGGCCACCAATAAAGCTTCTTGAGATCCTGATACATCTTATTAGAACCTGGATGAATAGAGTACTTCGACTTATGTGATTCGTGCATGATCAACTCTCGTATTCCACCATAGAGAGGTATCCAACTTCTATCCTTGAAGCATAATGTTCCATCTGATCTCCTTACTAAACCGTTTACATTATCTTGCATTACTTTAAGTGTTTCACTTGGTAGGTTTTCTTCCTTGAGTGCTTCTACCTGAGCCTCTAGGATCTTTGATGGTAGTGGTGAAATAATTGTCATTCCAAATAATCTGACTCTCAAAGGCTTGAGTCTCTCTTTCCGACTGAGTGCATCTGCCACAACGTTGGCTTTTCCTGGGTGATATCTGATTTCACAGTCGTAATCACTAAGTAGTTCCAACCAACGATGTTGCCTCATGTTAAGTTCCTTCTGATCAAGAATGTACTGTAGGCTTTTGTGGTCTGTAAATAGTACACACTTTGTTTCGTAAAGATAATGCCTCCAAATCTTGAGTGCGAAAACCACGGCACCCAACTCTAAATCGTGAGTAGTGTAGTTCTTCTCATGCTTCTTAAGCTGACGAGATGCATAAGCTATCACCTTCTCGTTTTGCATTAACACTGCTCCAAGTCCTTTGTGTGAAGCATCGCAATATACCACGAAGTTTTCAATCCCTTCTGGCAATGACAAAATTGGCGTGCTACAAAGTTTCTGTTTCAACAACTGAAAAGCGGTCTCTTGCTTTTCTCCCCAATCGTACTTCTGGTTCTTTTGTGTTAACTTGGTCAGTGGCTTAGCTATTTTGGAAAACCCTTCAATGAACCTTCTGTAATATCCGGCAAGTCCTAAGAATTGACGAATTTCTGTGGGAGTTTTTGGCGTTGCCCAATCTTTAACTGCCTCAATCTTTGCTGGATCAACCTGTAGTCCTTGACTATCAATGACGTGACCAAGAAATTGTACTCTTCTGATCCAAAAATCACACTTTGAAAATTTGGCATACAGTTTCTCTTTCTTGAGCAGTTCTAAGATTGTTCTGAGGTGTTCTCGGTGCTCTTCTTCACTCCTTGAGTAGATCAAGATATCGTCAATGAATACGATCACAAACTTGTCTAGATATGGCTTGCATACCCTGTTCATGAGATCCATGAACACAGCTGGTGCGTTGGTTAATCCGAACGACATTACCTGAAATTCATAATGACCATAGCGTGTCCTGAACGCTGGCTTCGGGATGTCCTCCTCTCGAACCTTAAGCTGATGGTAACCCGATCTTAAGTCGATCTTGGAGTAATAACTGGAACCTTGTAACTGATCAAATAAATCGTCGATCCTGGGAAGTGGATAACGATTCTTCACCGTTAATTTGTTTAGCTCTCGATAATCAATGCACATTCTGAAAGATCCATCTTTCTTCTTTACAAACAAAACTGGTGCTCCCCAAGGCGATGAACTCGGCCTAATGAATCCTTTATCCAAGAGCTCTTGCAATTGGTTCGACAACTCTTGCATCTCTGAAGGTGCAAGTCGATAAGGTGCTCGCGTAATCGGTGCGGCTCCCGGTACTAATTCAATCTGAAATTCCACTTGGCGAGTAGGTGGCAGTCCTGGTAAGTCTTCTGTAAAAACTTCTGGAAAATCTCTAACTGTTGACACATCCTCAAGTCGCTTCTCTTCCGACTTCTTTTCTGTGATATGAGCCAAGAATGCATAACAACCCTTCTTTATGTATTTCTCTGTTTTAATGCACTAAATGATGCTGACTCTAGTCCCACTGCGTTCTCCGCGAACGACCAATGTTTCGCCATCATAAGGAAGATAAACAACTTTTTCATCACAGATGATTCTGGCATGATGTTGAGATAACCAATCCATACCGATGACAATATCGAAACTTCCAAGTTCTACTGGTATGAGGTCTATATTGAATGGGTGATTGAGAAAATTAAGAGTGCAACCACGAATAATCGTGTCGGTGCCAACTAAACTATCGTTAGCTAGTTCAACGTTATATGGAGTGTCTAATGCGGTTGGTTCAATGTTGAGTAATGGTGCAAATGTAGTAGAAACAAAACTTCTATCGGCTCCTGAATCAAATAGTATGGATGCATAATGATTATTAATGAGGAACGTACCCGTAACGACACTCGGGTCTTCCCTGACATCTTCTCCTCCAAGGACATAAGCTCTTCCCCTAGCTGTTCCTCCTTGGTTATTGTTTCCCTGATTCTTTCCTTTTGGACATTCCTTCTTGAAGTGTCCAACTTCTCCACATCCAAAGCATGTTACTGGGGGCTTCTGATTATCAACCACAATCTGAGCTTTGCAATCCCTTGTTGAATGACCAACTTTCTTACAGTTTCCACACGGATTCGGACAATTTCCAGGATTATGATGGGTTTGGCATTTGTTGCACTTAGGTAAAGTACCACTGTAACCTCTTTTCTCAGTTTGACCTGCAACATAAGCCTTTGCAGTTTCCTGTCTCTGTGGGGTGAGTAACATTGTTGCTCTGGTTGTTGTCCCGATTTCTTTTGTTGTTATTGTTATTGGAATTGCTTCGGTTGCTGTTATAGTTGTTGTTTCGGTAGTTGTTGTTGGAGTTACGGTTGTTGTAGTTACGGTTACTGTTGGTGTTGTCGTTGTCTGAAGCAGTTCCTTTCTTCACTATCTGAGCCATGAGTTTCTGAGACATTCTGATTGCCTCATCCAATGTTTGTGGGTCAAAAGAAATCACATCACCACGGATGTTGTGAGGTAATCCTCCAATAAAATTCTCCAATAGCTTTTCAGTATCCGGAACCATTTTTAGACATAATGATGCCAATTCCTGGAATCTCCTGATGTATGCCTCAATATCATTACCTGCTGTCACTAGCTCATAAAACTCTGTTTCCATCTTTTTCACTTCTGTTCGTGGGCAAAACTTCTTTGTCAACAACTTCTTGAATTCATCCCATGTAAGCTTGTGAGCATTCTCCATTCCCATGGGCTTTGCATACGAATTCCACCATGACATAGCTTCCCCAACGAGTGTACTAGTAGCAAACTTAACCTTGCTGTCTTCCGGACAGTTGCATAGAAGGAATATTGATTCTGTCTTTTCAAACCATCGGATCATGGCAGTGGCTCCTTCAGTGCCTTTGAATTTTTCTGGATCACCACTCTTGAAATCTTTGTACGTACATTTACGGCCATTTGTTCCATTAGTATCTGTTCCTGCGGCTTCCGCGGTTTCTGCCCGCGAAGCGGCTTCAGCAGCAGCTGCAGCAACGGCAGCTCTTTCAGTTACCAATGCTGCCTCAATACTGTCGGCAACAAGTCTCTTGATCTGGGCGGGTGTCATAGCAGGAGTAGCTCTTTTGGGTGGCATATTTCTTCACAATCACAAAAGAATACAACAATGAGAACTCACAATGGAATTGATCATCATATACAATATACACAACCACAACATGTATATACATCCACAATCTGTATAAATACAACCACAGCATGTATAAATACAATGAAACCACAACGAAACATCATAAGTATAATCACAGCGCACATGAATATAATACATGAAAATTTCAGTTACGCAGACCGATATCATAAAATAGCACAACGAAAATCCTGCATAGTAGAGTCACACTTGATATATTTGTTTGTACTACAAGCAAAAGACAACAAGTACTAACTACGTCCCACACCCCGGGACTAAGATAATAATGTACAAGCTATATGATAACAGTCTAACACTAGGTACCTCCTCCGCGTGCTCCATCTAACCTGCGGAAAATCCTCTGAATATCCCTAGACATCGCAACAACGATCTCCTCTAGGTGCTGAACTCGAATCTGAAGGTCAGTCTCTCTAGTATCTGATGCAGACAACCTAGCCTGAGCTGAAGACAACTCACCGGCCAGGCCGTGATGCTCATCCTAGAACCTCTGTGCTCTGTCAACTAACCCCGGCACCTCCTGCCTAAGCTGTGCGATATGCTCTGAACTCTCCAACTGACGAGCCTCTAAACCCTGATGTGAAACATCAATGGCAACCCTGCCCTGGATCAATCCCTCGACCTCCTCCTCAATAGCCTTAATACGGCTCACTGGAGTCTCGTCTAGATGAGATAATGCCCTCTCAATCTCTGCCTGAAGCTGATCTAGTCGTGAGTCAAATGTAGCAGCAGTAATCAATCTGTCAGCAGCAGCCCTCGAGCTCTCGCCAACCTCGAATCTGCTGGGTGGTGCTGTCTCTGTGGCATCTGAAGTATCTGGAGATAGGATATCAAGACGAGCCCGCTTCTTGAGCGGTAGGTCTGACGTAGGAGTAGGATCTCTGATGTGAGCTGGTGCTGATGGCATCTGTGGTGCAGATAGGGATGGCAATGGTGGAGACAATGATGATAAGGATGGTAAAGGTGATAATGGTGGTGTACTGAATGTCACACTCCTCCTCGCTGTCAAGCGGCGACGGAGTGGCTGAGATGAAGTAAGTGATGATGGTGGTGGTAGGGATACAAATGTAGCTGGTGACCTCACAGTCAGGCGATGAACCCGCTTAGCAACAGTGCACTTCATACGCGGCCCACCTGGGTATGTACGGTAAACTCGACCATAGGGTATCTGCTGCCCCGGCTGAATGACCGGAACAACTCTGGGACCACGACGGATCACAGGTGAAATTGGTGGTGTAGGCACAACTTCCCCCTCCTCAAAGGGTTCTGTCTCGGCCTCTGACATAACTGGTGAAGACTGTGGAGTAGGCTCCACTGATGATAAAATGATAGTGGTTATCGGAGATGATGTAACAGACTCTAATATGATAGAGGGAAGTGAAGAAGTATCGTCCGCTGACTCAGAGTCAGACGAGATAACAATAGGGTGTGAATCCGAAGACATCACTGAAACAACAGGTGTGAAATAAAAGTAAATAAACATTTACACAATGCGGGTTATGATGAAATGATATATGTATGAAATCGCAATCACTACATGTGATATAATGAATATGCACTTATGCCACAATGATGAGATGCTATGATGGTGCAGCTATAGTCTAGGATATAATGAATAACCTAGTTCGCTATAACCTTTGCTCTGGTACAAATCTGTCACACCCCCAAATTTCGTGACTTGCAGCGGAATAAGTCATTCAGGGGCACGACTGGTGTAACACCCCCAAAATTATCGCAGCGGAGAATAGTTCACTGGGGTATTACTTCCTAGCACAAAGTACAAGTCATGGAAACGACCCTTGAAAAGAGACGTTTTTAAAAGTGTTTCACATTTGATACATTAAATTCTCAGAGTTTGCAAAGGTCCCAACAGTTTTCATAAAACACAATGTTTTCAAAAGATTTGCAAATGTTTTAAACATAACATAAATATTTAAAATATAGACTCTTCAAATGTGAAAATATGCCGAGTCCTTAAAATATATCCGTGCGACTCCATCCAAGACCTTCATGCCTTTAAACTTGAGATAAAACATGCTAAAACGTCAACACAAAGGTTGAGTGAATCCATAGAGTTTTAGTAATAAGCAGTTGATCACAATATAATTCAGTTTATAAAAACGACTAAGCAACAAATGCAGAGTCTGATTCAGTTATTATTGCCCTAAGCTCGTGACCCCGAACTTTAACGTCATTTTCAGATATTCAACAGAATATAAAGATGCCCTTCGACAACAGGTAACAGCCTAATTACCTAGCAAATCCTCAAATACAGTGCATATGGTAGCCGCACCTAGCAGTCCAATATGGGGGATGTCATTCCCAATAGATCTATTCACGGCATTCGCGTTCACTCGCAAGTGACTAACGGTTCACGATAAGGAAGGGACTTTCAGGCTATGGGAAACTTAGGCAATGATAATAACCGGGTAACAAACAATTTCAATCCAAAATACAGTTTTCAAGCAGTTGTGATCATATTAAAAATAACTAGCATGTATCTCCCCCACAGAGTTTGTAAATAGTTAAACAAGTAAAAGGTGGGGCTATGAACTCACCAATAATGAAGTAGCAACGGAAATCGGAGAAGTGTGCACGTCGAGAAAAAGCGCAAAGATCACAAGTGACCTAGATAAAATATAACACGACTTAGGCTCGGGGATTAAAGTATAATACTTTTATTTGTGATTTAACTCAGTACTTGAACTCAAAATATCATATGGTCATTTATTTAAAAGTCTTGTAGCAAGTCATGGGTCAAAAAGACGTTTACAAAAGCTTAAATGGTTTAAAATGCAAAGCTGATGGAAAATTTATGAAATTACCTCACTAATCGGGTCGCCATTTCTAAACCGTGAAGGCTAAAATTATGAAATTTATATGCTTAGAAAGGTATGACTCTGTACTATATGAAAATCAAGGCCTTACATTACTGAGAACTTTACAACATGGGTGAAATTACCAATTTACCCTTGTGTCTCTAAATAGTTATACTCAGCATCTAAATGAGTTTAGAAAAAAAAAGTGTATCTCTTTAACTACAGGTCTAATGGACACATGGCCTGTGGAAAAAGTTTTCTACAGGTCTTGGCTACAACTTTCATATTTACACAAACCTAGTGTTCTTTGCAACATTTTAGAGTAAATAGCCCATCAAATCTGACATGCATTCCTGGACTAGTTTTAGTGTGGATTTTCTCTAAAAATCTCCAGGATGAATTAAGATGTAAGGTTTTCGGGGAAATGATTCTAAGATCTGTGGCTAACTCTCAATATTTTTAGTTTTGCTTAAAACCTTCTGAGGACAAAATGGTGAACTGATCTCTTAGCATCAAATCTGAGACAGACTATTGACCAATCAAAATGACTACTTTTGTACATTTATTACCTCTAATACATATGCATGTCTAAGATCAATCATTCCTACTCTTTTATTCATCCAAAAAATCAATATTTCCAGAAGATGAAAGATTATTTTAAAGATTAACTTCAGTTTTTATAAACAAAACATTTGGAAAATCATTAACAAGTTCAAAAATCATATAGATCCATTAATCTCTTGCATAACTCTAACAAATCAATCCTAACCAATTATCAAACAACCTATTTCCTATTAAATCTCGAATCAAATCATCTAGAATAACACATGCAAGAGATGTTTGCTTAGCCTCTAAAAATCTCTAATAAATATAAGAAAACAAAGGAAATGAGGTGAAATAAATTAAAGAAACTTACAAGGATGAAAGGGTAACTAGTTAGCACAAGATTTGATGCAAGAAAAGATGATGATGAAGGTGGTGTTGGTGTTGATGGTACAGCAGCAAGAGGGGCAAGGAGAGGGACTTTTGAAGTTGGATGATTTCTTAGAGAGAGAGTTAGAAGTTTGCATGCAAATAAAGTGATGAGTATTTCTTGAAATGAAGAAAAGATATAATGAGCATGGGAGGGGAGGGCATGGACGGTTTTGTGGTCCCAAGGCAAGAAATAATCTGAATTTTATTCTTATTGTATTAATATTTGAAGCATTAGTGTGTTTGTGGGGTTTAAATTAAGCGTACGGTCTTAAAAACGCGAATTACGCAGTACCGGGTGAACTGAAAATGTGAATTTTAGAAAAGTGTTATTAAAACATTATGAAATTGTTATGAAGTGTTAAAATGGATAATTTTAATATTTCATGGGAGCCTTGGGTTTTCCGGATTGTTAAAACAAAACTAAAAATCAAAAACGCAGGCTCAAAACGCGAGTTGTTACCAAAATTTGACAAAATCGTGAAACGAGACAGAAAATGTGAAATATATAATTTTTTGAATACTAGGAGCATATGATGGAATATTAAACCACTAATGACAAGAAAACAGATAGAAATCCTAAACATGGCTCATGAATAGCTAAAAACGCGAAAATCGCTAAATCAAGTACTTTTATGCATAGTTTGTAAAAATAAATGTCACAAGGATAATATTTCCATAAAAATATCACATTTAACTTAAAATGACCTAAATTGATGTTTCACAAATTTCCCGAGCCTTCCGGAGTGTTATAATGTCTTTAAAGCTTAAACCGCGAGCCGAAAACGCGTAAAACGTAAAATGTGCACACTTCGTGTAGAAATGGAAAATTACATTATTCCATATGAAAATAAGTACGTGGGGGAAATAAATCATATTAATGGGTAGAATGGGCATAGTCTGAGTCAAATTATGAATTTCAGTGTACGTGTCACGACGTACGCGGGCAGCATTCCCGACAAAAGCCAATTTACTTAAAATAGCATAATAAGAAAATAAAATTAGTAAAAATAATGACTTGAAATTTCGCGGTTGTTACATTATCCATCCGTCAAAAAGGAATCACGTCCTCGTGATTCAGTTTATCTTATCGGCTGACGGTGTGTCGGAAAAAGAAATGAGGGTACTTGGAGCGAATGGTTTCTATGATAATTAGCGATGTAGTTTGTTTAGTCTCCTCAGAATTCGGTGTTGGATGAGGCTGATGTTACATGGTGAAGGTAGGATAAGAGTCTGATTAGTTGAGTAATCTTTAGAAAATTCACATATTTTTTTAAGGATATAAGTGAAAAGTCATTTTTAATAAAACTTACCGGTGAATGCTCCCAGCATAACATGATCCCTCCTGAATTAGTCATAGGTAATTAGGCTATGTATAATTGAGGAACGATAATGTAATGTTCGGTTTAGTCAAGTAGTTTTATGATCTTAACTGGTTCCTTATTAAAGTTAACCTTGTCGTCAAGCAGAATCTCCTCTAGTGGAATGACGAGGGTTTCATCCGAATGACACTTCTTTGAGTTCGAATCGTGAAATGTGTTGTGCACGCTAGTGGGCTCTTGTGGGTGGTTCGAGTCGATAAGCTACCGGTCCAGGTTTTGCCAAATTCTTGTAGGGTTCAACGTATATCGAGTTCAATCTTCATCATTTTCCGAAACATAGTACGTTCTTTCGTGGCGAACTTTCACGTAACTCTTCTGACGATCTTTTACTGCTTGTAGCCTGTTGTCCTGGAGTGTTGTTCCTACGCTCTAATGCGTACCAGCGATTAATGCGGATGAGATTACTACGGGAGCGTTCTATCAGTCATAAGAAGTAGATGTCAATGCCTTGGGGTAAAAGATAGTTACAAGGAGAAATTAATAATACAAATGAAAGATCTTGATGAATCACAAAAATAGTAATAGAATTCTGTCGAGTGTAATGTTTTAGGAGCAAAGATTGCTTAAAAGGGATAGATTAGATATATGTATGAACAAAGAAGCAAATTGTTATCAATCGATGCAAATGAAAGGATCAATGAATCAGAACAATAAAGAATAGATTTAGATGTCCATATCATTCGTACTAGTATGAGCATAGAGTGCTTGGAAGAAAATTTGATATTCATACGAACGAAGAAGCAAATGAAAGGGTGTATAAAAGAGAGATCAATGACTCAAATTAATGCAAACAGAAGGAACATAAATTACAATAATAGTAAAGTGAAGAGATATAGAATATTAACACAAATAATCAATTAATCGTGACAACCAACGAATCAAACCAATGGTCAAAAGAGGCCAATGCTGAAAGATAGAATTCCAAATGAGGTTCAATAATAATAAACGATACAAACAATATCCATTATGAATGTCAAACGAGAATGAATGAGGAAAATCCATAACTGAGTAGGATAATAAACACACGATTGTTGAAAGAGGGTAAATGAAATAGACAAGAATTAAGAAAGCAATAAGCGTAACAATACTTTAAATGAGAACAAATGAGATAGGCAATAAATGTGAAGGCAAATAATAAAGGAGAAAGACGATAAATGTCATGTAAGAGAACAAACGGTAAATGATGAAATCCATAAATATCACAAATGTTATATAAGAATAACTGGGAAAATCAATAATTTAGAAAGACAATGTGCATCACGAATGCTAAATGAGGAGAAGAAATGAGAACGAACAATAAATAAGAAATACAACAAGCAGCACGAATGCTAGCTGAGGGTAAACAGTTAATGAGAAACGCCATAAATGACAAAGACAATAAGCATTACAAATGCTAACTGAGAATGAATGCGGACCAACAATAAATGAGAAAAGCATTACGTTGAAGGCACGCATGTTAAATGAGAACAAACATAAAAATGAGAAAGGCATTGAGTATCATGAAAGTTGTTTGAGGTTAAATGAGAACAAATAATAAATGGTAGAGTCAATAAATATCACGAATGTTGATTAAGTAAGATCCGCACTTGGCTCCTCGAGCTTTACTCTTCTCCAACGAGACTGTAGGTTGGCCATCACATCTCGTTTCTGTTGACGTGAAATATCTCTCATGATGTGGCATGTGTGTCACCAACGATGAGATGCTGTGTTGGATGGGCTCTCTTGTGATAGACTCTGGTCGAGTGGGAGGAGTAGGTGCAGTAATGGTTTTCCTCCTCATCTTCCGAGGGGTTCTTCTTCGAGTGAGTAATCTTCTGGTTTGAGTTCACACTCTATAGCCTTTTCCTCGAATGGCTTTGTCTCGCTATTAGACATTAGCATAAAAGTTGGTGAAGTGGGTATTAGAAGGGTGGCCGAAAAATTTCCAAATTGTGTCCTCGGAATTGAAAGATAGTATTAAGTTAAGGTAAACATTGTTGTCATGCTTCGGTGTTACCTTCCTAGCTGCGTGATTCTTCAAATCACAAGAAGTGAAAAAGAATGAGACGTTAAAAGTCGTGTTTCGAAAGCAGGGTGTTCCAAGGCGGCACGTTAAAGTCATGCTCTAATCAACCGGCGTGTCTTTAGGCGATTGTTTGCGAGGCGATGTAGGTGTTCTAAAATTATGTGACCAATGTTCCAACTCGTCTTCGAAGACGGATAGTAAGAGTTTTGCGTAAAACAATTTTATGAAAGCTTATGAAAAAGTTTTAGCGAACCACGGTATTATTCACGATGTTTGAGAAAATAAAAGAGACCACTAAAGCGTAAGCGTAGGTATGTAATCGGGGAAAACAAGGTTTGAGCTCAAGCTCCGAAATAAGCGTAAGAGGTCAAAATCAGACAAACATTTATATAATTAACCTTTATATAAATACTAGTGTATATAAGCATACTTTATATAATACCATTAGTGATGACATAAGTATAACAACATAGGCAGTCTGGTGGCATACGCGCACGGATATCGGATACGGCAATGAGAGACTCTTTAGTTCAAAATAGTTATAGTCCAGGTTTTAAAAACGACCCAGTTCTCTATAACTGTAGCTCTGATGCCAATCTGTAACACCCCCAAAATTATCGCAGCGGAGAATAGTTCACTGGGGTATTACTTCCTAGCACAAAGTACAAGTCATGGAAAACGACCCTTGAAAAGAGACGTTTTTAAAATTGTTTCACATTTGATACATTAAATTCTCAGAGTTTGCAAAGGTCCCAACAGTTTTCATAAAACACAATGTTTTCAAAAGATTTGCAAATGTTTTAAACATAACATAAATCTTTAAAATATAGACTCTTCAAATGTGAAAATATGCCGAGTCCTCAAAATATATCCGTGCAACTCCATCCAAGACCTTCATGCCTTTAAACTTGAGATAAAACATGCTAAAACGTCAACACAAAGGTTGAGTGAATCCATAGAGTTTTAGTAATAAGCAGTTGATCACAATATAATTCAGTTTATAAAAACGACTAAGCAACAAATGCAGAGTCTGATTCAGTTATTATTGCCCTAAGCTCGTGACCCCGAACTTTAACGTCATTTTCAGATATTCAACAGAATATAAAGATGCCCTTCGACAATAGGTAACAGCCTAATTACCTAGCAAATCCTCAAATACAGTGCATATGGTAGCCGCACCTAGCAGTCCAATATGGGGGATGTCATTCCCAATAGATCTATTCACGGCATTCGCGTTCACTCGCAAGTGACTAACGGTTCACGATAAGGAAGGGACTTTCAGGCTATGGGAAACTTAGGCAATGATAATAACCGGGTAACAAACAATTTCAATCCAAAATACAGTTTTCAAGCAGTTGTGATCATATTAAAAATAACTAGCATGTATCTCCCCCACAGAGTTTGTAAATAGTTAAACAAGTAAAAGGTGGGGCTATGAACTCACCAATAATGAAGTAGCAACGGAAATCGGAGAAGTGTGCACGTCGAGAAAAAGCGCAAAGATCACAAGTGACCTAGATAAAATATAACACGACTTAGGCTCGGGGATTAAAGTATAATACTTTTATTTGTGATTTAACTCAGTACTTGAACTCAAAATATCATATGGTCATTTATTTAAAAGTCTTGTAGCAAGTCATGGGTCAAAAAGACGTTTATAAAAGCTTAAATGGTTTAAAATGCAAAGCTGATGGAAAATTTATGAAATTACCTCACAAATCGGGTCGCCATTTCTAAACCGTGAAGGCTAAAATTATGAACTTTATATGCTTAGAAAGGTATGACTCTGTACTATATGAAAATCAAGGCCTTACATTACTGAGAACTTTACAACATGGGTGAAATTACCAATTTACCCTTGTGTCTCTAAATAGTTATACTCAGCATCTAAATGAGTTTAGAAAAAAAAAAAGTGTATCTCTTTAACTACAGGTCTAATGGACACATGGCCTGTGGAAAAAGTTTTCTACAGGTCTTGGCTACAACTTTCATGTTTACACAAACCTAGTGTTCTTTGCAACATTTTAGAGTAAATAGCCCATCAAATCTGACATGCATTCCTGGACTAGTTTTAGTGTGGATTTTCTCTAAAAATCTCCAGGATGAATTAAGATGTAAGGTTTTTGGGGAAATGATTCTAAGACCTGTGGCTAACTCCCAATATTTTTAGTTTTGCTTAAAACCTTCTGAGGACAAAATGGTGAACTGATCTCTTAGCATCAAATCTGAGACAGACTATTGACCAATCAAAATGACTACTTTTGTACATTTATTACCTCTAATACATATGCATGTCTAAGATCAATCATTCCTACTCTTTTATTCATCCAAAAACTCAATATTTCCAGAAGATGAAAGATTATTTTAAAGATTAACTTCAGTTTTTTATAAACAAAACATTTGGAAAATCATTAACAAGTTCAAAAATCATATAGATCCATTAATCTCTTGCATAACTCTAACAAATCAATCCTAACCAATTATCAAACAACCTATTTCCTATTAAATCTTGAATCAAATCATCTAGAATAACACATGCAAGAGATGTTTGCTTAGCCTCTAAAAATCTCTAATAAATATAAGAAAACAAAGGAAATGAGGTGAAATAAATTAAAGAAACTTACAAGGATGAAAGGGTAACTAGTTAGCACAAGATTTGATGCAAGAAAAGATGATGATGAAGGTGGTGTTGGTGTTGATGGTACAGCAGCAAGAGGGGCAAGGAGAGGGACTTTTGAAGTTGGATGATTTCTTAGAGAGAGAGTTAGAAGTTTGCATGCAAATAAAGTGATGAGTATTTCTTGAAATGAAGAAAAGATATAATGAGCATGGGAGGGGAGGGCATGGACGGTTTTGTGGTCCCAAGGAAAGAAATAATCTGAATTTTATTCTTATTGTATTAATATTTGAAGCATTAGTGTGTTTGTGGGGTTTAAATCAAGCGTACGGTCTTAAAAACGCGAATTACGCAGTACCGGGTGAACTGAAAATGTGAATTTTAGAAAAGTGTTATTAAAACATTATGAAATTGTTATGAAGTGTTAAAATGGATAATTTTAATATTTCATGGGAGCCTTGGGTTTTCCGTAGTGTTAAAACAAAACTAAAAATCAAAAACGCAGGCTCAAAACGCGAGTTGTTACCAAAATTTGACAAAATCGTGAAACGAGACAGAAAATGTGAAATATATAATTTTTTGAATACTAGGAGCATATGATGGAATATTAAACCACTAATGACAAGAAAACGGATAGAAATCCTAAACATGGCTCATGAATAGCTAAAAATGCGAAAATCGCTAAATCAAGTACTTTTATGCATAGTTTGTAAAAATAAATGTCACAAGGATAATATTTCCATAAAAATATCACATTTAACTTAAAATGACCTAAATTGATGTTTCACAAATTTCCCGAGCCTTCCGGAGTGTTATAATGTCTTTAAAGCTTAAACCGCGAGCCGAAAACGCGTAAAACGTAAAATGTGCACACTTCGTGTAGAAATGGAAAATTACATTATTCCATATGAAAATAAGTACGTGGGGGAAATAAATCATATTAATGGGTAGAATGGGCATAGTCTGAGTCAAATTATGAATTTCAGTGTACGTGTCACGACGTACGCGGGCAGCATTCCCGACAAAAGCCAATTTACTTAAAATAGCATAATAAGAAAATAAAATTAGTAAAAATAATGACTTGAAATTTCGCGGTTGTTACAACTGGTCATAGCACCAAAGTTGCAGTTATATTGAACGACCTAAAGTGTCGTTTATAAAATACATCGTTTGATTATTTAAAAACATTCAGAGTTATAAAGCTAGGTCCCAAAAGGTGAAACAAGTTTTCAGAAAACAAGTTCATACAATTCAAACGATGGATAAGTACATAAAATATAAAGTGAGACGCGTCGACTCCGCGACTCCATGATGTCCATATGCAAGCCAACATGCGATACCTTAATTACCTGAAAATACATTGCTAAAAAGGGTCAACAAAAATGTTGGTGAGATCATAGGTTTATGTAAATGAATGATTGTACGGAAACCACAAGTATAAAGTGTATGACAAATCCATGCCACATAAAAATGATACATTAGCTATGTGAAAAACGTAGAGGGGGGGGGGGGGGGTGAATACGTTTCCGTTTTAAAAACTTAAAACTTGTTGTATCAAATTTCCAATTTGGCTTGTTCTAATATGAAAGATGTTTATTGTAGTTTATGACTACCAAGTTGTCACACAAGTATTATCAAATAATCACAACACAAGCAATCACATAATGAAAACATAAAAGTAAAGAGATAAGTAAAAGAAAGCGCAAACCGAACACGATGATTTATAGTGGTTCGGTCACGGATCTCCTCTCCGCCCTACTCCACTCCCCGAGTATCCAACTCGAGAGTTACTTCACTAGATCAACAAGCTCCCTTTCTTAGGCGGAGAAAACCTTTACACGTCGCTTACTTCCTTTTCCGGTACTAAGCTAAACACCGGGTTCTTTACAAGGGTACAACCACTCCCATCGTCGCTTATACAATTTCCGACACTAAGCTAGATGTCGAGTTCTTTACAAGGGTACAACCACTCCCGTCACTCTTTGTATTTTAAGGACTAAAATACTAACCTCACTCTACTGATCTAAATGATACAATGATGGTTACAACAATGATCCATGACATAAGTGTATCATGGATATGTATACCTACTCTACATGAACTTCCATTGACGGGAAGTCTTCAATCATTGAGGATGTCAAGTGTCCTTGAATCTTCATATGTTGGAATGCTACTTCAAGATCTTCTGACCTTCATGAAGTATGTTATGCTTGTGATGAATGATGACACATGATCATGAGCTTGCTTCACAGGATCATTGACAGTGTATGCTTACAACATAATAAAAGTTAGTAGCATTATGATCATTATGAAATGGATGATTAATGTTGTTTCTACATGATTTTCTAATGATCTAAATGTATGCAAAGGGTAGAGAGAATGTGTGTTTGAGTTGGATAAACAAGGGTAACAAGGGCTTCTATTTATAGCCAACAAGATTTTTGCCCCGCGGATCTGAAGGATCCCTAAATTTGGATCCGCGCTTTATACCATTTGGATCCGCGGTTTTGAACAAGCTAGCAAACCTTACCAAATCTCATGAAATCTTCAAATGTCAACTATGTAACTTGAGAATCTAAACAAGATATTACAAAATCTATCCAAGATATCATTCATGATGCATGCCATGATGTCATCCTAATATTTAACTAATAAAGTTTCCATTTTAAGAAATAAACATGTAAACTTGTATATGTTATTCCTAGTGAACTTTGTAATGTGTATATGTATGTAACATGTATCCTAGAGATCATGTAGCATGTAAAATGAGGTTCTGAGTAGAATGATTAACCTTTTTAAAATACTTAATTACCTAATCGTATTTTAATCATTCTAAATGGTTTGTTAAGGGTTTGATCATAATGCCACATAACAAACATGTACGAACCTGTGTTGTATCATACGAGGACTCGAGAGATGTTCAATGTATGTTGAGACAAGATATGATTACAAGTAACTTGTACATTTTACGTTATGTATCAAGTTACATGTTTGTCATCAATCAAAACAAATGAGATTGCTTGCACTAGCAATCTCCCCAACGAGACTGTTTTCACTAATAATCTCCCCCTTTTTGATGATGACAAAATATGTAAACGTGATAGAAAGTAAAATGCAAAAAGTTACTTGTGTCCGTAATTACTTACTTTCTCCTTGTGTCCGTTTATCCGTTTGCACCTTTCTCCCTTTTCTCCTTGTGTCCCTAATTACTTACTTTCTCCGTTTACACCTTTCTCCCCCTTTTGTCGAAGCAAAAAGGGTGTGTCCTTGGATTTAACTTCATTTCTCCCCAAAATGGCGAGCTTGCATCATCCCTAGTGAAGTTAAATAGACTACTCCAATCACCTATGGTTGTTGCATTTCCTAGGTTGTTAGCGGATCCATGGATCAAATTTAGACTCTTAACCCAATGATACACATGCGTAAGCTATGTTGGACTATGTTGACCTATCTCCTCCTTTTTGTCGAAACACAAAAGTGTGTCAAAGAATGAGAATTCTTAAGAATGCGAGCATGCTCCCCCTTGACTATAGCTCCCCCTTAATTAATACTCCCCGTTGCTAGGGTACCAACGTATATGATGTAAGGATTATGAATGCTACAAAACAAGGATTAGTACATGATGTGCTCCTCCTTGATCAATACTCCCCGTTGCTAGGGTACCGACGTATATGATCCAAGGATGAAGAATCCTACAAAATAAAGGTTAGTATAAAACAATATTTGTCCTTGGACAAGTATGTGATATACACCAATGCGTGTATATGATGCATCCTAAAAATGCTTGACGAAAGCTCCCCCTTGCTCTAGGGCGTCAAGATGAACCTACAAAACAAAAGATTAGTGCACTAGAAGCTATGTCTTAAGTCATATACGACCAATGTGTATAGACGATGCAATATGAGTGCTAGACTGATAATCCTCCTGGTTTGAGAGCGTTAAGCAGCACCTATAAAAGAAGAAAAATAATCGATGCAAACTTCATCCTATGATGAGTATATGATGATGAACCTACAATGAAATGGTTAGTGCAATATATTTTATCTCAAGGAAAAATATTATGCAAATAATCTAATCACAAACAATTTACCAATTGTGATTGTTTAATCAAAGAAAAATATGATGCAGCATACTAATTTTGATATCAATCTGATTATCTAGTAAATCATGTTATAAAGTGTGTAATCTTTTAATAAGAATTAAATTTACAAGAATATGATAAAGTCCTACAAAACAATGCCTATGAGGAGGATATGAAGAGGAGTTAAAATGCTTAAGGTGAGTGGTGTTAATATTGGTGTTAGTTTACTAGTGATAACTCAATTTGTAACTAAAGGTTGATGGAAGGTGGTGGTTATACTTAATGCAATGAATTCAGAAACTCTAATGTATAGCAAATGCTATAAGAGTATTTGAAGACGGTTACGGTTATGATATTATCATCTACCAAAGATGATGAATCGTGCCATAGTAAATGCTTGAATGGAAATAAGAGGATGTGAAGACAATGATCACTTAGGAATAGAGATTCCATATGCAACAATTAGAGATACTAGATACCTATATGCGGATGAAAATGACATCATATGATGAGAGAGTTGGTTGGACCAACGTGTTGAGAGTGATGGTTCTGTTTGCACTGACAATGACGTGCTTGATATGTATCAAGAATGAAAAGGATGAGATCCTATGATAGTGTTCTAGAAGATGTTCTATACAATGAAGTTGTTCTAGAGAATGATGATGTGAAAGTAAATCCTAGAATCGTTGGTTATAAGAAGTTGTCTGTTATGAATGTTCAAAATCAGAACTTGGTACCCGCGGAATTGGCGGAACCAAAATTTTGGTTCCGTCACTCTTAACGAAGGGTTCCGTGAGACCAAAATGGATTTGGTTATATTTTGTCGTTTTTGATCAAACGAAGGTTCAAGCTAAGGTCTATTTACTTATAACTAATGACTTGGTTTCATTAATCCTAGTCAAAGTCTAAGGAGACTTAATGCTTCTCGTTTAAGAGGTATGTCAAACATATGATGTGTTTTTGACAAGGTATTGGTGCATAACTGTGATGTTGATCTAAGAAGGTTTGACACACTTGTGTCTTTTGTGAACTAATTTAACTGAGTGATTTGAACTTACATGTCGGTGTTTGAGAATGTAAGAATCATGAGTACATGTTCTTTAATGCGAAAAGACAATTATGTGAATGAATTTCTCTCCTCCTTAATTGGTGGACATTCAACATAATCTGTGATGCATCGAATGAAGGTAAAGTGTTTAGGATGTTGCAGATTAATGAAAGCGATGAGCTTAGCAATGTTTTTGTGGATATTGATTAGCATACAAAGAACTTCATCCTCGAAGTCACGTAGCTCTTCTCTATTAATGCGAGATGATCGCATGATGAGGCATGTGGTTTTCCTTTTGGGAGATGTATTGTTTTAACTAAAAGATGATGGAGATATTGTTAGGAAAGCGGAAGCAATAATACGATTTGGAGAGAGGAATATTGAAAGATATCCAAACACAAATTTCAAACCTCTAAAACTTAATACTATTAGCTTTTAAAGCTATATGCAAGAAAATGGATCCCATAAACATATTACTAATCTAAGTAGCAATAATGAGATAATAATTATGCAAAATAAGCATAACAAGGAGAAATAACAAATAATTTGTTATCAATCTACAAGACAAAAGTCCTAATGACAAAAGATGTGAATATCATATAAATCATAATATCTTATGTAAACCAAAAACAAATATTCATCTACCAGAAAAAAAGCTACCACATGGCATCAAGACAAATAATCATAGCATGACATTGTTTTAAATACAACATTGTGAAATTGTTTTGAAGTTAAGCTTAGTCACTTAAAGCATACTTACACATTAATTAACACAATGATCTATGTGATTAATAAAACAACTTCTAAGTGTTTATCATACCAAAAAGCACTTAGACATATAGGTGCACACATGGCAAACAAATAGTGTGACATGGTCACACAAGTAATGAAACTATAGGTTCATGCAAACAATTCTAGCATTTTAGAAGCATGCATTATTTAGACTATCCTACGAAAGAAGCTCAATGAATGTTAACTAAAAATAAGAGCTATCTAACACTATGTATTAAGAATGACATATAATGAGTTAACAAGTAATACGTTAATCTTGCGAAATAGCATATAACGAAAGAATGAACATATCATACAAATCATAAGGTTTACACACTTGACAATGATAACATCAAGATATTAAACAAATATCATGTAATCAATACACGTATATGTAATGCAAGTGATTTTATTAATGAGCTAAAGAAAAATCACATATATTCCTTGTTTGATAGTTTACCAATTACTTAGGCTTAATGTGACTCAACTATTTATATTAATACTAATGTGATGAAGATGCGTCAACATATTTTAATCTTTGTGTTTGGGATCTAAGGTTGAATGATCTAAAGGGTGACATCCTTTGAGTTGAGTATGAGTTATGCAAGTGATTTGATCATCTAAGATCAAGACATGTGTTTGTGTGTTGTAATGGGATATGTCATGAACGTTCTGAAGAAAGTTCTTTGGAACAAGAATCTAAATAAAGTTACCAACTTTAATAGGTCTTGTGTATGCTCCAGAGATGTGGATATGCACAAGGTTTGACCAAGTTTTAATGTACGCTTGAAAGGAAATAGATACGTGTGGTATCTTTCAACAAGTAAGATAAAGCTAATGCTCAATAAGGAAGATAGTTCATAGAACTGGTGGATGTTTGTTTTAAGATCATTTACCCGATGGGGTGTAGTGAAATCTCTTGTAACATAATCGTTCATGTTGCAAGAAAATAATGATGCATAGGATATACATTATCCTTTTTAACAAGATGAGAAATGAACACATAATGTTTTTTGAAACATCATGATTTCCTAAATGATGATATGAACTCAAAGGTTTGAATTGGATAGATCTATCCTGAATTTACAAGATGATGACAAGAGAAATTCACTTGAGTTTCTTATGTATGCTTCTCGAGAGTCATTGTTACATGGTGTGTATGAGGTTGGCTTTGAGATTTGTATTTCAACATATGTTGTTAAAATATTGATTTAAGGTTTAACGAGACTTATTCAGAAGCTTGGTGACAGAGTATTACCATTACTTGTGGTACTACTTAATGAATGTGAGCATCATGCTCATTTGATGGTGAAGGTTCTAATCTTATATGTGGTAAAGTATGGTTGAGTTTTGACGCACATTTGATTTGGTATAAGTGTTGGACTAAGGGCTTTTTAGAGCAATGCATTCAATGGCATGGATTATGATGTTGTAGGAGTTTGTTGTACTATGGTTGTACTTTTGGGTTTCATGAATGTTGAAGATTACAGGAATGGATACTAATTCTTGTGGTTCACTAGCGGATGAAGTGCTTGGTTATGTTTGTGAAACCTAGGGGTTGAATGTGATGAAGACTAATTCTTATGGATAACGAGGATGAAGACAAACTCTTATGCTCCATTGGTTGGTATAACTAGTGTGTGATGTGATCTAAAGCTTAGGGTCTAAGACATATCACAGAAGTGAGTGTGCTGGGATAATGGTGAGTGTACTTAGGCGATAGGATAAGTGTTTTAACATACGTCGTTAAAATACTTGGGAGTTGATTGTTTCGGATATGACTTTTAATGACTACAATCGTAAGTCAAGTTCACTTGAATATTTCGGATGAAATACTTAAGTTGTCAATCCTACTTTGTTGAGATAAGACTTTGATAATACATCTATAACCTATGTGTGAGTTATGACTTGATGTAAATCGTCTTGAAGGATGATACGTGAATACAGGATAATACCTATATTTGCAAACAGTGAGTCTGGATTAGTTTGGAAGTTGTCAATTTACAAATTAAGCTAGTGAATGAGTAAAGGACGGGAAGATGCAGTGAGTGTGTGTACTGATCATAAATACATAGTGATCCTACGTATTGCAAGGAACTAATTTTCGGGTTCCTAGCTTGTGACAGAAGGGTAATTTGGATAAAAATTTGAATTTTCAAATTTTGGTGGAAAGTGGCCTTCTTAAAGTTCTAAGTGTGTCTAAGTCATCCTAATGTGCCAGAAGATCAGCAAAGGACTAGAATCAATAATCTAAGGATATAGATTAGTTGGAAATTTTGAAAAAGTTACTGTTGACACCCACGGATCCAATCGACAACAAAGGCGGAGCCAAAGTTTGGGAGCCGTGTAATCCGTGGGTTCTGGAATGGCGGATCCAAAGCTAACTCTTGACGGATCCAAAATGAGGGATCCGTCGGATCCGTTGAACAAAAGTACTAAAAAAAACAAACAGAGAGATATGCAAAATTCGCGTTTTTTCGACCAAGACCCGAAAATTCTCCTGGAACATATTTATTAGCTAATATGTAATGCAGAAATACTAAAAATATTTATTCTAACACACATACACACATAGTTTAATCCGATCATATTAACTTACCTTAAATGAGAGTTAAGCCAAACAGTGGCTTAAACCCGGAAACTTGATAACATCAAAGTGTTATCGTCCTGCATGATATGGTTAGTTCACATGAAGGTTTAACAACAAGATAATATCCTAAAAGCATAACAACTCAACACATCATTGTTTCAAATTGTTTGTACCAAACACTCTTTTTCAAAGATACTACATGTTTACTGATGCGGTGCGATGTGTCGTTGCGGTTTAGCAGTATTAATGCCTACTCAAGTTTTAAATTTATATTTAGCCGACTTATCAATAACACACACACTTAACGAGCAGTGTACCCGGTCAGTATGAATATAATGGTAAGTAGAGTGTCTATCACTAAGAGTGGAACGTATTATCTAGTTATTCTAATCAGTATTTTAATATATTAAGTTAGCTATACAACCTATTCTAACGCAAGGGGGTTCAGCCTGAGAGACTGGCACGATTTGGTTGCAATTAAATAATAAACTAAACCAATAGGCACGAATCAGTGAATAGCACACACGTACACAGATAAATACTCGAGACAATAAGAAGATTTGTCCTGATAGATAAGTAGTTTGTCACTTGTTTTATTGCTAGTTTTATATGAAGTGTATAGTTCGATGCAACGCACCGAGATTAAGTCCTTTCTCGTTGGTTCTAATCTTATCGGCGAGTAAACCCTTAATGATTACTTATGACTATCCTATTTATCTTTCTTCCTACTTTTCTACAGACGATAGAATGCATAGGCGATCTAATAAATAGGCGAGGGCAGAGGCATGGCGACCCGATCAACGCTCAGCTAGACACAGAGGTTATCAATGCACTAATAAAAGTCACCAAAGACATCAACATATAAACTTTAATTAATGAGAAAGCAGTTTTAAGGGAGTGCAATCTTTCCGTTGTCACATTACACAAGCCACCAATCTTGATGAATTAAAGTTTACTAACACAATAAAACAAAACTACTTAATGAATTAAACACATGCAGCACCTTCTTACAGCTCTTGTATCTTTGTTTGGGTGTGTCTTGTGCTGCCTATTCGACTGAATTCATCCTAGGTTTCTGTACTTCGTACTCCGTATATAATATTATGCCCCCTCGAATTCGTCTGGTCTTGGGGTATTTATAGTTTCTGTCTGAGGGTAAGATGCGGCGCATCTAGTAAGTAGATGCGGCGCATTGACTTAACTTCGCGTGGGGTCCAAGATTATAATATTCAGGAATATTCGTACACCACCAGAAGATGCGGCATAACTCCATAAGTAGATGCGGCGCATGTCCTCTTGTATCTTGGATCGTATCTGGTGAAATCTGGATAGTGATGCGCCGTATGTGATAAGCAAGATGCGGCGCATCTGGAGCAGAATGTCTTGATCTTGTGCATTTCAGTAGACTCTTAACTTCTTGTATGTTTTGCTCCATAATAAGTCCAAAATCGCTAAGTTTCACCAAATGCTTGTTTTTACCTGAGAATTACAAAAGTAAAAGATTAAGTATCAATCCTCATACATAATATAATAAAACAAGTCAAATAATTAGGATAAATGATAGTAATAAAATGTACTTATTTGAGTTCATCAAATATCCCCCCACTTGAACTTTACTTGTCCCCAAGTAAACCTTAGAATTAATCTTATGAAAATGTATCCTAAAAGATATTAGGATTTATTTTATATTTAAGCATGTATTCATTTTTGCCATAATCACACAACCAAACACTTAACGAATTAGAAGTAAAATAAAATAATTTGATAAAAGCAAATCTAATCGTTTAACTGTCCAGTCGTGACGAATATTCTATCATAAGCTTGGCAAGTATACACATCTCCCCCACTAAAGCCAAGGAATAACAAGTTTAAAGCGGTAAAAAGGGTTTTTAGGCTTAAAGGGTTAATTATTCTCCTTAATCTCTATCGATCTCAAATTCCAGAAAAGGCGACAAAATCACAAATACATGATCGAATCCACGAACACGATACTTGCAATTGCTCAAATCCTTAACTCGAATAGGCTAAAGATAGGACCAAGTAATCTTTACCAATAATATTATATCAAAAAGGGCGACAAAATCATAAATACATAGTCGAATCCACGACTACGATACTTAAGATTGCTCAAATCCCTAATCTCAATAAATCAAAGGTTTGGATCAAGAATAATATATGGTATGGATAATATTTGGGATACAAATTGGTGTAAAAATGAAAAATAAACAAAACAAATAAATTAAAATCCTAAGTGTGGTTAATCACTATCCCAACCATCCCATGAATAAGACTCATATCATAGAATAACTCACGCTTTAACACTTGAAACACACGCTTTAGGTAGACACGAATTATACTCAACAAGATCTTAATCAAAGAATAAACCTTAGTTGGCGTTCCCATAACTGCCAACTCCCATTCAATCCATAGATATAATATACAACAATTAGTGGTGATATCGACCACTTACATAACTTTACATAAGTTGGTTAAAACAAACATCCAACTTTCTTCTTTTTTTCTTTTTCTTTTTTTATTTTTTCGATTTTTTTTTTTTTTTTTTTTTTTTTTTTTTTTTTTTTTTTTTTTTTTTTTTTAACATAAACATAGATGTGTAAAATTTTACCACATCACCAAAACGATAATTCTGGATAATTTTTCCATACTTTTCATGACTTCAGAAATAACGGTAATAGTGAAAGTAGTAAACACACGAAAAATAAACTCAAAGATATACAATATTTACTTTCACTCCAATTGCATTGTGCAATTTCCCGACCTAACCATATATAATGAATTACGCACGCGAACACAGGTAATGTAAGGAAACACACTTTGCCTAAAGCAATTAACCAACCACGGATTTTAATCTACAGGGTAGGCTAAGGTGTAAGGGTGTAACGAAACATTTTAACAAAGGTGTAAGAAACGAAAGGAATGGCTCTGAGTGTTTTTCTAGGGGTATCTTACTCTAAAAATGAGAGTAACAAAAGGGTTTATACGAGGGTTCACTAACCAGTGTAGTTAGCTAATAACACATAACATATAAGGCTATTTGGGTGTAATCCTAGAAATTTTACCAATTTAGACAAGTCATTCCAATTATATAAATAATACTTATTATGGTGGTCTCGAATAGTATACAAGCCAAGTTCTAAAGTTTACAAGTCACCGGCACACTCATAGATTTGTGAATTTTGAAAAATCACAATTTTTGAAAATAACGTCATGTGTGCAGCTATGCAACTTAGACTTTAAACAAAAACTTGCTAAAAAAATTTTAAATTTTGATATATTAAGCACATTTTAAGCATATTTTGAAAAGTTTAGGACAAGTAAGTGTTAAGTGTTCTAATTCTCCAATCCCCCCACTTAAGTTAAACAACGTCCTCGTTGTTTGTATCAAAGGTTAAAAACTGGAAAATAAAAGAATTAGAACAGAAAAACTCCCCTGAGATTTGCTCGGTATGATCCTCCATTTGTATAAGAGCAAAAATCATCTTTCTTGTGGATTAGAACGCTTAAGCTTCATAATCAATGTATCCACAGGAAATGCAGGAATCTATAATACCACCAAGGCTTTAAAACACACCTAAGTTAAGAAAGGTTCAAACTTGCATAATACATTAGTAGTTAGTTAAAATAAAACATAAAAATTAAAAATGAAAATCATCAGGTCAGTCGATGCGCCGTATCTTATGGAAGAAGATACGTCGTATCGAGCCTGGAATAAGTACGGATCAGAATAGAAGATGCGTCGCATCCTTAACCAGGGATGCGCCGCATTGAAATAAACTGATAAAAAGTTTTAAAGTCGAAAATAAAAAATGCAGAAAAAAATAAAGTAAGATATGACCTGTGCAGGAGATGCGTCGCATCTCAGGATTGAGATGCGCCGTATCCTCTGCGGCCTGACTGACTCGACACAGAACAGAAAATTAAAAAGATAAATCCGGGTTGTCTCCCGGTCAGCACTTGTCTTTATTCCAGAGTCTTCAAGTTAGACTCACGTTCAGCTCTTCACTCCATTACTTCAGGTTCAAACTCCACCACCTCGTTCTCATTATCCTCAATTTTATTATCAAAGTATTTCTTCACACGTTGCCCGTTTACTTTGAATATATAACCATTTTTATCGCATATTTCAATAGTTCCATAAGGATACACTTTCTTGACAACGAACGGACCCGTCCATCTTGATTTAAGTTTACCAGGATACATCTTTAATCTGGAATTAAATAGTAGCACTTTCTCTCCAATAGTAAACGTTTTATCCCCACGTAACCTCGAGTCATGCCATCTTTTAGTTCTTTCTTTGTAGATCTTAGTATTTTTGTAGGCCTCATCTCTTAGTTCATAGAGTTCATTAAGTTCCATGAAACGGTTCTTCGTTGCAGCTTCCATATCCATATTACAATTCGTCAAGGCCCAATATGCACTTTGTTCAATTTCGACCGGTAGGTGGCATGCTTTTCCGTATACAAGACGAAATGGAGTGCATCCCGTTGGTGTCTTATAGGCTGTACGGAATGCCCATAAAGCATCATTTAACTTGTCAGACCACCCTTTCGGATTATATCCAGTCGTTTTTTCAAGAATTCGCTTAATAGCCCTATTGGTTACTTCAGTTTGCCCATTGGATTGAGGATGGTATGCGGTGGAAACCCTATGATATACTCCATATTTTTGCAAGGCTCTTCCCAGGTGGTGATTACAAAAGTGTGTTCCCCTATCACTAATCAATGCCTTAGGAATTCCAAACATAGAGAACAAACCTTGCAAAAATTTAAGTACTACCTTGCTGTCGTTTAGTTGGTAATGCTTGCGCTTCGACCCATTTTGATACGTAATCAACAGCAACCAAAATATATTTATTACCTTTAGATTCAGGAAACGGTCCCATGAAGTCTAATCCCCATATGTCGAAAACTTCACATACATGGATATAGTTTTGCGGCATTTCGTTTCTTGATGTTATATTCCCGGATCGTTGACACGCATCACATCCTTTTATATAATCTTTTGCATCATCCAACATAGTGGGCCAATAAAATCCCGCATCAAGGATCTTTCTTCTTGTGATGACTGCACCGTGATGTCCCCCCGTTGGCCCTGAATGGCAATGTGCCAATATTGCTGGGATGTCATCACCATCTACGCATCTTCGTAAAATATTGTCAGGACATAATTTAAAGGCATAAGGTTCATCCCAAATATACTCGCTAGCGCGAGTTAGAAACCTTCTTTTCTCTTCGGATGTTAGCCCTTTTGGAATTTCATTTGCAACAATAAAGTTTATATAGTCGGCATACCATGGTCCATTATTATTGCTCTTAATTCCTACCATCATAAGGTGTTCATCAGGAAAGTCATCAGCTATTTCCCTTTCGTCAAGCACCTCCATATCAGGGTTTTCAAGTCTAGATAAGTGGTCAGCAGCTAGATTCTCGGCAACCTTTTTATCTTTAATTTCAATATCGAATCCTTGGAGCAATAAAACCCACCTAATAAGCCTTGGCTTGGCATCCTGTTTATTGAACAAATACTTCAAAGCAGAATGGTCAGTGTAAACCATAGTTTTTGACAATATAAGATATGATCTAAATTTATCGAATGCAAAAACTACTGCTAAAAGTTCTTTTTCCGTGGTGGTGTAGTGTTCTTGGGCATTATTCAATGTTTTGCTAGCATAATAAATTGGCTTAAATTTCTTATCTATCTTTTGGCCAAGTACAGCTCCAACAGCATAATCACTAGCATCACACATTAGTTCAAAAGGCAAATTCCAATCCGGCGAAATTATAATAGGTGCGGAAGTTAGTTTTTCTTTAAGTATATTAAATGCCTTTTTGCAATCTTCAGAAAAATCAAACTTCGCATCTTTTAGCAATAATTGGGTCATAGGCCTAGATATCATTGAAAAATCCTTTATGAACCTACGATAAAATCCGGCATGCCCTAAAAAACTTCTAACACCTTTTACATTAGTGGGGTAAGATAGTTTAGCAATTACATCAATTTTAGCTTTATCCACTTCTATACCTTTCCCAGAAATCTTATGTCCTAACACATTTCCCTCTCTAACCATAAAGTGACATTTTTCCCAATTAAGAACAAGGTTAGTTTCTTCACACCTAGCAAGCATTTTATCAAGTTTAAAGAGACAATCACTAAATGAGTTACCGAACACCGAGAAGTCGTCCATGAAGACTTCCATAAAGTCTTCTACCATATCATGGAAGATAGCCGTCATACAACGTTGGAAAGTAGCAGGGGCGTTGCATAGTCCGAACGGCATTCTCCTATAGGCGAAGGTTCCATAAGGGCAGGTGAAAGTCGTCTTCTCTTGATCCTCAGGGGCAATTGGTATTTGGAAGAAACCTGAAAAACCATCTAAAAAACAATAATAATCATGACCTGATAGTCTTTCTAACATTTGATCAATAAATGGAAGAGGGAAGTGATCTTTTCGCGTAGCATCATTGAGTTTGCGGTAGTCGATGCAAACTCTCCATCCGGTAACAGTTCTTGAAGGGATTAGTTCGTTATCGTCATTGAGTACTACCGTCATTCCTCCTTTTTTTGGTACAACGTGGATAGGACTGACCCACGAGCTGTCGGAAATTGGGTAGATAAGTCCGGAGTCAAGTAATTTCACAATTTCATTTTTCACCACATCTTGGACTTTTGGATTCAAACGCCTTTGAGGTTGGATAGTTGGTTTGAATTCATCCTCCATAAGGATTTTATGCGTACAAAATGACGGGCTAATTCCCTTAATATCAGACATACTCCACGCTAATGCTCCTCTTCGTTTATACAGTACCTGCAAAAGTGATTCTTTTTCTTTTGGCGTTAAGTTAGATGCAATAATAACGGGCGAATTAGTGTTCCCATTTAGATAGGCATACTCCAAAGTAGAAGGGAGATCCTTTAGCACAGGTTTAACACTATCAATTTCAGTAGCACTAGCGGAATAAACTTGTTCTTTAATTATATCGGTGCTGTCATCAGATAGATGCGCCGCATCGATATTTTCGATGCGCCGTATCGCGTTACATACAGCAGAGTCAGTAGCTAAATAATAATCAATAGTATTCTCATCAACTTGATCTTCTATAGCAATTGTGTTTTCTAAATTTTTAAGCAGAAAAGAATCAAGCAAATTACTTTTTAACAATTTCTGAGTAAATTGATTAATCGTGTCATCAGAAACATCGATATTATAGCATTCATCGTCATCGGATTTATCTTTACTCATAGATTGTTCCATGTTAAACTCAACCTCATCTTTTCCTATGGTAAGAGTTATCTTTTTATTAAAAACATCAATTATGGCCCTAGCAGTGGCTAAAAACGGTCGTCCTAATATTATAGGAGTTCTAGAATTTTCAGGCATATCGAGGATAACAAAGTCGATAGGTAACTCAAATTTATCAACTTTTATTAATATATTTTCAGCTATTCCTAATGGGTATTGTATGGACCTATCAGCTAGTTCTAAGCACATCCTAGTAGGTTTTGGTTCACCAAGACCTAATTTATCATACATAGAAGAGGGCATAAGACTTATACTAGCTCCTAGGTCGGCTAAAGCATTTTCAATATGCAAATTTTTAATTTGACAAGGAATAGTGAAACTCCCTGGATCCTTTTCTTTTGACGGAAGTTTGTTGAGCAATGCCGCCGAGCTTCTTTTCCCCATTGTTATGGTGCAAGCCTCTTCAAGTTTAGACTTGTTAGTAAGCAAACTCTTCAGGTATTTAGCATATTTTGGCATTTGCACTAGGGCTTCCATAAATGGTATGCTCAGCTGCAGCTGCTTGAGATTCTCCAGGAATTTCTTTTGATAGGCATCTTCTTTCTCTTTCCTTACCCTATGTGGGAAAGGTAGTGTTGATCGTTTAGGCTCAACAGAAGGTTCTTCTCTGATTACAGGTTCCGGATTAGTCTCTTTTGGTTGCTCTTGCTCAGGTGATAAAGATTCAGGGGAAATCTTGTTTGTACCGTCATCCTCGGGTGTCTCTCCGATTTGAAAGGTCGACTTTCCGCCTCTAGTTGTAATCCCTTTCAAGTCTTGCTTTACCAAAAGAACCCTATTAAGCACCGTTGACAATTGGTGCACTTCAATTGCCAATCCATAAATCATGTTGTTTTGTTCCTTTAGTAAAAGCTCATGACTGCCTTTGAATTCATTAATAAAGTTTCTTGCTTCATGATGTTCTTTTTCATTGGCTTGAGCGATTTGTAGTGCAAACTCTTCCATTGTAAGATTTCTTTGGGGTCTTCCGAACAAGTTGGGGAAAATATCGAACATTGTTCCTGAAAATTAAAGAGAGGTAGATTTCAAAGTAAAAGTTTCCAGGTATAAGGGTCAGAGTATTTTCCGTTAGGAGATAAGAAAAATAAAAGTTGTTGATATCTGTAGACGATGCGCCGTATCCAAAAAGTTGGATACGCCGTATCTTATAATCGTTAAAATTAAATTAGACTTTTATTCAGAAAATAGATACGCCGCTTAGAAATTAGAATGCGCCGTATCAATTTTAATAATCAAAAATCGATATTTATTTAAAATTAAATGCGTCGTATTAACAAAAGTTAATGCGCCGTATTTTCGTTACGTTTCAAAATATAAGATTTTTGATTCAGAAGATACGCCGTATCGACAGATATCGATGCGTCGTATCTGTTTAATAATTCGAAAACTGTTTTTAATTAAAATAATAGATACGCCGTATCTGCTAAAGCAGATGCGTCGTATGGCGTTAACGTTTAGAAATTTTTTTTATCAAAAACAGATACGCCGTATCTTGGGGAAAAGATGCGTCGTATCGAATTAATTAAACGCGTTGTATTTTATAAAAATTAAACGCAATACGCCGTATCTGAGAGATCAGATGCGCCGTATCGTTCGATTTAGCTCAGTACAACGATAGCAGAATACAAAAAATACGAAAAATAAAAACAAATAAAAACACAAACGAAAATAAACACAAAGAAAACAAATAACACACAAAAACAGAAAATATGCAAAATAATACAATGAATGCAAATTAATCTAATACACAACAGAATTAGCGGTTAGATAAAAAAAATTAAAAACCTAATTAAAATACTAATCAAATTAACAGATAATAACAATTCACTCCCCGGCAGCGGCGCCAAAAACTTGATGCGGTGCGATGTGTCGTTGCGGTTTAGCAGTATTAATGCCTACTCAAGTTTTAAATTTATATTTAGCCGACTTATCAATAACACACACACTTAACGAGCAGTGTACCCGGTCAGTATGAATATAATGGTAAGTAGAGTGTCGATCACTAAGAGTGGAACGTATTATCTAGTTATTCTAATCAGTATTTTAATATATTAAGTTAGCTATACAACCTATTCTAACGCAAGGGGGTTCAGCCTGAGAGACTGGCACGATTTGGTTGCAATTAAATAATAAACTAAACCAATAGGCACGAATCAGCGAATAGCACACATGTACACAGATAAATACTCGAGACAATAAGAAGATCTGTCCTGATAGATAAGTAGTTTGTCACTTGTTTTATTGCTAGTTTTATATGAAGTGTATAGTTCGATGCAACGCACCGAGATTAAGTCCTTTCTCGTTGGTTCTAATCTTATCGGCGAGTAAACCCTTAATGATTACTTATGACTATCCTATTTATCTTTCTTTCTACTTTTCTACAGACGATAGAATGCATAGGCGATCTAATAAATAGGCGAGCGCAGAGGCATGGCGACCCGATCAATGCTCAGCTAGACACAGAGGTTATCAATGCACTAATAAAAGTCACCAAAGACATCAACATATAAACTTTAATTAATGAGAAAGCAGTTTTAAGGGAGTGCAATCTTTCCGTTGTCACATTACACAAGCCACCAATCTTGATGAATTAAAGTTTACTAACACAATAAAACAAAACTACTTAATGAATTAAACACATGCAGCACCTTCTTACAGCTCTTGTATCTTCGTTTGGGTGTGTCTTGTGCTGCCTATTCGACTGAATTCATCCTAGGTTTCTGTACTTCGTACTCCGTATATAATATTATGCCCCCTCGAATTCGTCTGGTCTTGGGGTATTTATAGTTTCTGTCTGAGGGTAAGATGCGGCGCATCTAGTAAGTAGATGCGGCGCATTGACTTAACTTCGCGTGGGGTCCAAGATTATAATATTCAGGAATATTCGTACACCGCCAGAAGATGCGGCGTAACTCCATAAGTAGATGCGGCGCATGTCCTCTTGTATCTTGGATCGTATCTGGTGAAATCTGGATAGTGATGCGCCGTATGTGATAAGCAAGATGCGGCGCATCTGGAGCAGAATGTCTTGATCTTGTGCATTTCAGTAGACTCTTAACTTCTTGCATGTTTTGCTCCATAATAAGTCCAAAATCGCTAAGTTTCACCAAATGCTTGTTTTTACCTGAGAATTACAAAAGTAAACGATTAAGTATCAATCCTCATACATAATAGAATAAAACAAGTCAAATAATTAGGATAAATGATAGTAATAAAATGTACTTATTTGAGTTCATCATTTACTCATTATAACACTTGAGCAATTAAGTGAGAGTTTGTGCAAGTCAATACTTTTCAAGACATTTCACTTAGTACACATTTCTAAGTAAGTTATGCAAGGTTTTCACATAATATAATCAAACAATAGTATCTAAGTCTAAAAGTAAAACAGACACAATTTATCAATGTATTGCACAATATCTAGCAAATGTTCTATTATGCATAAAAACAAGCAATTGATAAACAAGCAAGTAAGTATCATGGCAAGACACTTATGTATTACAAATAAACAAGTACAATCACACTTATCAACAAGCATATCACATATATGCAAATAATATAGAACAGTTAGCCACATAGCATAGCATAGATGAAAATATACTTTTCGTCACTTTGCGTTTAAATATGACGATGTATGCCAAGCTTAATTTGTTTCCTTTATATTACCAAATTTTTTAGTTTCAAAATAAATCATATTTATGAGCAAAGGATACCAATTTACATTGCTTGGCTCAAAAGTTTAACTTACTGTGTAAAAATAAAACTTGACATTTTGAACAGGTTATAGTATTTGATTTGTTTTACCTACTTCAATTTAGATCTAGGCCATGAGACTATTTTTAAATGAAAGTAGACTTAATTCCCTTCAAAATGATAGGTGGCGCGACTCCTACGGACTTACGGTTAATTAGTTATGAATTTTTGAAGTTTGACAAAAAACTGCATACTCCATAGACGGATCCGACGGATCCTTTTTGAGGGATCCGCCCTTTGTAACATTTGGATCCGCCGAGACCTGTGACAGATTCTCCTAAACTCATATTTTGACATAGCGAAAGTGTGTTGGACTTGCTACACTTAATCTTAGGCATATATTACAAATATTAACAACATTTCTACCTATGTGACTTATCTAAATATTACGGAGGTGATTTTTCAACTAACTTAATGGTTATTCCAAACACTCCCTTCAAAACGGTATTTTTCGTAAATTAGTTCTGAGCACATAATTTTGACACTTACAAATTCTTTTGAGAAACATTTTTCTTTTATTTTTCAAGAACACCTTCAAGCTTGTATACAAAGTGATATTTAACAACAAAATTTCAAAGTATACTTAGCGAAACATTTTTCATATTATGTTCTGCTTCAGAGGTAATTTGATACATGGATCTTAATCTATTTTAAAAACCATTTGTTTTGAAAATGAGAGTCAACCCGCTCTGATACCAATTGTGAAAAACGTAGAGGGGGGGGGGGTGAATACGTTTCCGTTTTAAAAACTTAAAACTTGTTGTATCAAATTTCCAATTTGGCTTGTTCTAATATGAAAGATGTTTGTTGTAGTTTATGACTACCAAGTTGTCACACAAGTATTATCAAATAATCACAACACAAGCAATCGCATAATGCAAACATAAAAGTAAAGAGATAAGTAAAAGAAAGCGCAAACCGAACACGATGATTTATAGTGGTTCGGTCACGGATCTCCTCTCCGCCCTACTCCACTCCCCGAGTATCCAACTCGAGAGTTACTTCACTAGATCAACAAGCTCCCTTTCTTAGGCGGAGAAAACCTTTACACGTCGCTTACTTCCTTTTCCGGTACTAAGCTAAACACCGGGTTCTTTACAAGGGTACAACCACTCCCATCGTTGCTTATACAATTTCCGACACTAAGCTAGATGTCGAGTTCTTTACAAGGGTACTACCACTCCCGTCACTCTTTGTATTTTAAGGACTAAAATACTAACCTCACTCTACTGATCTAAATGATACAATCTTTGTATTTTAAGGACTAAAATACTAACCTCACTCTACTGATCTAAATGATACAATGATGGTTACAACAATGATCCATGACATAAGTGTATCATGGATATGTATACCTACTCTACATGAACTTCCATTGACGGGAAGTCTTCAATCATTGAGGATGTCAAGTGTCCTTGAATCTTCATATGTTGGAATGCTACTTCAAGATCTTCTGACCTTCATGAAGTATGCTATGCTTGTGATGAATGATGACACATGATCATGAGCTTGCTTCACAGGATCATTGACAGTGTATGCTTACAACATAATGAAAGTTAGTAGCATTATGATCATTATGAAATGGATGATTAATGTGTGTTTCTACATGATTTTCTAATGATCTAAATGTATGCAAAGGGTAGAGAGAATGTGTGTTTGAGTTGGATAAACAATGGGCTTCTATTTATAGCCAACAAGATTTTTGCCCCGCGGATCTGAAGGATCCCTAAATTTGGATCCGCGCTTTATACCATTTGGATCCGCGGGTTGACAGCTAGCAAACCTTACCAAATCTCATGAAATCTTCAAATGTCAACTATGTAACTTGAGAATCTAAACAAGATATTACAAAATCTATCCAAGATATCATTCATGATGCATGCCATGATGTCATCCTAATATTTAACTAATAAAGTTTCCATTTTAAGAAATAAACATGTAAACTTGTATATGTTATTCCTAGTGAACTTTTTAATGTGTATATGTATGTAACATGTATCCTAGAGATCATGTAGCATGTAAAATGAGGTTCTGAGTAGAATGATTAACCTTTTTAAAATACTTAATTACCTAACCGTATTTTAATCATTCTAAATGGTTTGTTAAGGGTTTGATCATAATGCCACATAACAAACATGTACAAACCTGTGTTGTATCATACGAGGACTCGAGAGATGTTGAATGTATGTTGAGACAAGATATGATTACAAGTAACTTGTACATTTTATGTTATGTATCAAGTTACATGTTTGTCATCAATCAAAACAAACGAGATTGCTTGCACTAGGAATCTCCCCAACAAGACTGCTTGTGTAACACCCCAACCCCATAAGGGTAGAGATGTCACAACAATGGTGACATATCAGAAACATACAAAGCATACATTCAAAAGTAATACAAGGTTTCTCAAAGGTTATAAATGAAAATACTTGAATAAACAGGGTTACAAAGGAAACAAAACTAAATACTAAGTCTGCAAATGCAAATTCTTCTAATGGTCTCTACTTCAGGGTAACTATCAAAGTCTTCTAAGTCCAAAAGTCTCTTCACTCATGCCCAAAACCCGTCGTCCTGCTTATTACCTGCCGCACACGAAAAGAAAACGTGCGGCTGAGCTTAAAAAGCTCAGTGAACAGATACATATACAAAGCAAAGAATAACGAAACAGAAATATAATATGGGCAATAGGAATGTCATAAGGTATAACGAAACAAATGGATAATAAGAGAAGAATAGGATAGTCATCTACCACGAGCCCAGAACTCAAAGTCAACATCTCAAAGTCATAATCTCACAATCAGAGGGGATACCTCTTAGGCAACCAGATAATATGAGGGGTGTCCTCATGTATCATAATAGTGGAGTAGCTAGCTCCAGCTAAATGTGAAAGGCGTGTATTGCACACAAGCACCAGTCACCTCAAAGTCATACTCAAAGTCATAGTTAAATCCACTAAACAAACAAATCTAGGATTGCAATCCATACGCCCCCAAACTCAAAGTCAATCTCAAAGTCAAGTAGCCATGGCAGATAATATAAAAGGGACGGTGTGAGAAATCACTCCCCCACACGGGAGTCATGCCAGTGGTGCATCACAGACATGGCCAGGTTACCTTCCTGGCTAGGAAAAACAGAAAATGGCTCGGGTATCAAACTAAGAGTCAGGTCTCAAAGTCATCACAAAAGGTCATATATCAAAAGGTGCATCTCAAAGTCATATCAAAAGTAATATCAAAGGTTCACTCAAAGGAAACATAGCAATGGCTTGGGAAATCTTAACTGAATCATAACTCAAAATCAATGTATAGAATATCAGAACCCTTACTGAAAAAGGGCAGAGTATCTGTACCTTATGACGAAAGCAAAACAGAAACGAGCACAGAATATGGAAAACGGCTCAAGGTCTCTCCTTCTTCACACCTAAAGGAGTAGAAGGGAATTACAATTCATTCTTAATTAATTGCCTTTCCATTTTAAGTAACTTTCTATTTTTAGCAGGTTTCCATATTTAGAAAGTTTCCATATTTAGTAGGTTTCCAAATTTGGCAATATTCAAAATATAACTTAGGTTAAGTCATTAATTAGGTTATTATGGAAATCACATTCATTTTAAATAAGTTATACAAGTTTAAGGTTAAATATGACAAGTTTTCATAACTTAGGGTTCTAAATGTAATTTATACCAAAGATGAAGGTTCAAAGTGAAAATATCATAAGTAATTCATTTTACTTCTTAAGTTATCCAGAGTTACACATTTAGTCCTTTAGTTTACACAATTTACACTTTATACCCTTTAATTTACATAAGTTACATTTTAAACCTTATAACATTTATAATTACATATCAAACCTTTAGTTTACCAATCTTACACAAAATACCCTTAAATTGATATGCTGTACGAATCACACCATCAAGTTTATAAGAATTACACAACAAGTCCTTCAAGTTAATTAATTTACAATTTAAACCCTTAATTTACATTTTCAATCTTTAATTAATAATAATTACACATTAGCCCAATAATTATCCAAAATTACACATTAACCCCTGAATATAATTTATTACTCAAATCAACCTTAACTTTCCAGAATTTACATTTTTGGTCCCTCCATTTTAATTATTTTACAAATCGTATAACACTTTATTAATTAATCAAAATAAACCTTTTAATTACAAAATTAACACATGAGACCCTCCTTTTATAGTTTATATGAATTCCAGCAGGTCTAAAATAATTTACAAAATTGTCCCTTGAGTTTTAAAAATTACAAAACACCCCCTTCTATTTAATTTATCCAATCGGTATAACACATTTACATATCAAAATCGAACCTTGATTATTCAAAACATTTTCCAATCATCAAATCATTACTAAAACATTATTAAGATCAGATCTAAATCTTCTCATGAACCTTAGACCATTCGTTCCAATTTTATCCATTTATACGATTTTTAACTAAAACCCGATTAACCCAATTTATTCGAAATAAATATTTTAAGCTTCCAAAATTCGATCTAACATTTTTGTGATGATATATGATGTATATGGAAGTCTCAAAAAATATACAAAGATCCAGAAAGAGTCGCATCGATTTATATAGTTTGTTTTTACGTTTTAGGGTTTTCGAACCCAATAATTTCCATACGATTTATATATGTTGCATGGATCATTTTTAGCATTTTATACTCGTTATATGGGATGAGTAGAAGGCTAGAAAAATACCAGAAACAATTTAGATCAAACGAATGAATTGATGTGATTTTATGCTACTCGGTTTTAAAACCTCGACTCCAATAAATTGCCACGGCCACACGAACGATCTCACGACCTTGTAAACAATTTTAACAGATCATATATGATGTAAGAGACTCAGAAAAAATGCCAAAATAATTTTAGCATGAGTGTATGAATTATGGACGAATTTACCTCTTGTTTTGAACAAAATTCGATAACAAAGAATCCAAGCCTTTATAAATCGAAGTACTATTTTTCTTGGCTCCCTAGCAATATAATGAACTCAGAAAAATTGATCTTGGACCTCCAGAATTCGTATGGGATGAATGGTGAATTTGTTTTGTGATTTAGGTTACTCGGTAAATGAATTAGGAAAGGATAAATAGGAAATAAATACAAATGATGGGAGATACCGGTCTTAGGGGGGGGGGGGTTAGGCTGAATTCACGGGATTTGTTATGGACCAAATTGATTTGGACTTTATTTGCCATTAAATGTATTTTTAATACCTTTAAACCCATAATAATAATGTTGTTATTTCTATTCGGCATTCTTAGGGGCAATATAGTAATTTCGTAGCTTGCAAAAATATTAAATGGAGTTGTCAAAATTATTTGGTATCATATCTTGTCCATTACCAGAAGTTTGGGGTTGATTCGGTACTTTATAAGCTTTTAAATAAATTTTTAAACTTGTAGGGGCATTTTAGTCTTTTTACCTGCTTTCAGATTTTAGGGTTTTACAGCTTGCACTAACAATGATACATTAGCTCTAAGCTCATGACCCCGAAGCTAGACTGAATGAAATGCCCCAACCGAGTGTTTGCCAATCACTCAAATATGACAGAAATGAAATGCGTTCGTTTGACCAGTTGGTGCTACCAACCCGAACGGAGGATTCACCCTCAATAGATCTATCTACTCACTCTCGCTTACTAATAATTAATGGTTCATGATAATACAAGGGGACTTTAATCTGGGAAATGATTTAACTTAAGCAATGTAATGTGTTTGTATACTTTGGTCCGCATATAAAAATGGTGCAATGTATTCTCCCCCGAGAGTTTAGAAATCAATAAACAATTAAAAACGGGGCTATGAAAACTCACCTGATATGATATAGCAACAATGATCACAATGGATATGATGAGATGAGGCTCGGTTCCTAACCGCGACCTATCATGAATGATATGATCTAAGGTAAGCAAATGAAATGATGTTACTCATGCAAACACGTATGTTATCGATACCACTCGAAAGTTTTGAAAACAATGTTTATCGTCGAAAAATACATTTTGACGTCTTGTTAAGTTATAAACCACATTTCGCGTAAATATGTTAAAACTACACTCCATGATCCTTGTTCGGTGTTCTATTGGTAAATATAATGTTTTCGTCGCAAAACAATACTTTTCATACTTGTGAAAATATATCCAAAACGGCCTCGCAAAACTAGTCGCGAATTAGTGCACGTTAAGTGTTGTGAATGAATTTGACGTCCTGGAAAATAAAACATTGTTACAAGTTTTTCGTGTCGTGTTATTGGACTTTTGATCATACGCGTCTTGAATAGATAGAAAACCGGCTATCAATGTAATGGCTTGTAAAAATGTTAACGTATATACTTAGAAAAATACTTTCTATTAGGGCTGTCAAAAGAATAGAGTTCGTCGGCTTTGAACGTGTATATCTCGGTCGTTATAAGCTCATTTTCTACGTTCTTTATATCCACGGATTCGTCATAACATGAACTAACATAATCTCAGTAGTTCGGCTCTCCTAGATCACGTCTAACGCCTCGTTTGGTCCTTTAAAGTTCGGCTAACAGCACGCTTATTTTCAGAAAATTAGTTTTCGTCGTCTAGCTTCGAACAATCATATCTCCTTCGTTATAAGTCGGTTTTTAGTGATTCTTGCGGCCACGGTTTCGTTTTTGAAAGAAATTTCTGAATATGAAGGCCAAAATATACCAAAAATTACTGAGTTTTCCAGTTTACACGATTTTGGACAGTAGGTATATATATGTTTTAAAAACTCATTTCTATGGTTCTAATCTTGATCATACCACCTCAAATCAACTCCACAAGTTCGCAAATCCTACCATACACCTTCTTAGGGTGTCATGGAGTCCTAAACATCACCAACCTTGGTGGATCTCATGTGGTTATTAGTGAAACTTATAGATCTAGTGTTTGTGATAGTTTATAAACAAAATGGTATCAAAACATAAGTAACTTGCAAAAGTAACCTTGAAAATACATGATCATATGAAGTAAATAAAAGAATGAAAAGATCAAAATGATGTTCTTGAAGTTTACTTACAATCTTGGAGTGATTTGATGAGAAAGGTGCAATAACTTAAGGTTTTGATCACAAGACCTTAACTAGGATAGTAAATGGAGTATGATTATGCTTTGTTCTTGAAAAATCTATGGATTTCTCCTCTTGTTCTTGATGTGGCCGAACCTAGGAGATGAATATGGAGAGGTTTTGATCTTTCTTTCACTAAAATGGTTTATGGTGTATGTGTTTGTGTTAGTGGATTTCTAAATAAATGTGTACTAATTCCATTAATGCAATTTGGAAGTATTAGCTAAATGGGATGGTTAGGGGGGGGGGGGGGCGGCACACATGGGTATGTAGGAAGGATATGATGTAATTTTGCCAAGTGTCCCATTAGTGTAAGTATTTAGTTGATTTGTGTATACATTGAGTGTTATCGAGTACCGAGTTAACTAGAAATAACTCGTGATGAGGTGAAATGAGATACGAAGAAGTTGTAAAAATTGTAAAATCATGCTCCTTGCAAGAATCGGGTGTTAGAATGATAATCGGATTGAATTTTCGTAAATCGACGGAGTTATAAGCGTCAAATAAAAAATGTAACGGTTGGTTTAAAAACACCGGGTAAAGTAATAATATAATCTCTATATTACTATAATTAGCTTGAAAATGTATTAGGATCATTGTCTGGAGTATTTGGGTTTACTGTTGATAGGAATGACTGAGTGGTAACGTTAATTAAACAATTATGAATACGTTAATGAAAATCACACAGACACATGCCTGAACTGATATGGTACTGATATTACTGATGATATGCAGACTGCCCTAGTCTGTATGATGTGTCCTTACTAATGATGCATGAATACGCAGCTAAACCTAACTGGTTACGCGCATTTGAATATTCGTAAACCTAGTTTACGACATGATGAATGATGCCCATGAATAGTGATTTCCCTCCGGGAATGAATAGTGTCATGTGAATAGTAAAATTTTTGACGACTTCTCAAAGTCTCAATCTGGCTTCAAAAACGATGAATAGTGAAATGATGAATAGTGATTTGTGAATAGTGATTTGTGAATAGTAACCTATGAATAGTAAATTGTCGAGGTTTGGAAAATGACATGAAATTACGAGTTGTGACAATTTATATGGAGGCTTAATGACTCTTATGAAAATAGTTTTTAAAAGAATACTTTCATGAAAACAACATTTAAATGATTTTCACAATTACATAATTTGGTTGTACTCTATCCTTAAGGATTCTCATGACTCATTGATTTCCTGATATTTGTTAATTGTTATGCTTTGATACATATTTGTTTAGTTATTCGTTTGATTATCCGTTTCATGCTATATTCATTTCATATAGCTATTATTTTAGTTGGACAATTTATAATTGTCCCTCATCATTATATTGTATGTTCTTTGCCTATTATGTTGCCCATATTTGTAGCCAGTCATGGGGAGTCCATGGCCTTGCCATTGATGCACCAATGGTATTGACACTATCTGTGGAGGTGGGTTTTTGTCCACAGCGTTCCCACTTATGCTATATAGCAACCATGGCCGCCATATTTATTATTATATTAACGTACGTATGCACAGTCTCGAACTTGTATATGTATATCTGTTTTGCTGGGAGCGTATGGATGCATCCTAGGTACTTTTTTTAGTTCAGTTATTTAGTGAATGGATTGTGTGTGTGCCATACACCCCATTTCACACTAGTACTATTGGAGTCTGCAGCTCCTATGTACAATTTGCTATGATATGATATATGTTTGTTACTTGGGCATTTCCTTGTTATGATTGTTATCTGTTTTATTTTCCTTGTTATGCTTTGATTCCATTATCATATATCCCATATTTCATTGATATCTTGTTCAGCAGGTTCTCGTGGTTCCGTTTCACTTATCCGTTCATTTTACTACTTATTGTGACTTATATCATTTTATCTTGTAGATCCTTATGATTTTATTTTAGTTATTCTTTTGCTTTAGTTATCCATTTGTATATATCTGTTCACTGGGGTTTTTAAGCTCAGCCGCATTTTCTTTTCCTGCGGCAGGTTCTAAGAGGGAGGCTGGGATTCGAGTGATGAGTGCTTAGGAGCTCTTAGTGGAACACCTTGATAGCTTCCCATGGATTAGAGATGCATTTAGAGTTTTTCCATTTGGACTTAGTTTGTATTTTAGTATGGAAGTTGTAATGTTCAGATTTAGTACTTTATCTTTTTCTTAGAATACCTTTGTAAACATTGTATTATTAAAGTCTTTCGCTTGCGTATGTTCTGTATGACGCCATAAATGTGACATTTGACCCGTTCTCGGATGGGGGTGTTACACATGTTCATGTGTGTGAACAATTTCTTTTATACTACATGAGATTAGCTCCATGACATATCCCTTGTGGAAGCTAAGCTGTCTTCTAGGGGTAACACATAAGGCGCTGATGAGCACCAGGCTTGGTCTTCGTGGTCAAGGTTGTCTCTATGGTCAAAATACTTAGTTGTGGACCAAGCGTCTGTGCCATTCGTACATCATCGAACCATGTATGTCGGCTGCCAGTGTACTAGCTCCGATAGAGACAATTGCTCTCCGGAGCAGACATTGCTCTCCTGAGCAGACTATGTCTCATCATGGAGTGGTTTTAACTTAGAAATATTTGGAGTTAATTGTGATTGTCTCCTCCGAAGTATCCGGAGGAGGACATACCTCATAAGACTTATATCTCATAAGCTCACGTTTGGTGTGGCTTATTTTGAAACTTTTTGGCTTATATAAGCTTTATATGTCATATAAATCTTGTATAAGCCGAAAGTTTCAAAATAAGCCACCAAAAGTGAGCTTATGAAACATAAGCCCAAAACCAAATAAGACATAAGCCAAAACAAACACCCCCTTAGATGCCTTTATCTTATTAATAGGTTATTGACCCGTGAAATTCACGGGATTAAATTGAGAACCGTGGAATATTAGTTTTGAATCTGTTATGAAAAGAAATTAGTTTATAGATGAGAACAATTTTTGATATTATGTGAAAAAGTGATATGTTAGTTAGACGTATGAATAGAAAATATTAATGCTACAAAAAAATAAAATAAATTCTATAAACGATATAAAAGGCACCTAATGTTTTTTGCTAATTAAGTTTGAGAACATTTCTCGTAGAAAAAGAGTAAAAATAAGGTAACAAATAAATAAATAAAATATGTAACAACAAACACAAATAACATTTCATGGATTTTTATAAAGATTTGATTAAAAAAAACTTTTTAAATTAACACTTATAAAATATGAAAATAAGTTGCAAAAAATATGAAAATAAATATATAAATAAGTTAAGTCTTATTTTTGTAACATTCAAGAGATAAATGATCAATTGTTAAGAATATTTGAGTAAATAATATGTTAGATCGGAGTAGTAAAATAATGTAAGTATTATATACTTGATAGATATAAAAAATAATATGTATACTTTTCATATAGCATTATATGATTTACCAAAAACCCATATCAATAAACCCACGGTTCGTATGCCTCACATATCCCAAAAACACAACACATTAAACTAAGCCAACCATTTTCTTTCTTGTTCTTGGTTAAAAATGGCACAATCCTTTCAAAAGCTAAGAATTTCATCCAATGCGGTAGCTGGGATTCATTAGCACATGATTCTTCTTGAAGTTTTTTTTAGCTTGATACGACCTTTCAATGATTAAGCTATATCGAAATCCCTAAAACCTTTTTCTTTATTAATAAGCCCATAATCACTCGATCAATATCCTTTTTGACCTTGTTATGTAGTGAAAATATATCAACCTCCATAACAGCCCAAGTAAATACAATTTCTATTTACTCATGTAACATAAACCACTTATAGAGGTTGAAAATACCAGTGTATTTATGTCTATTAATGATTATGAATAGTTGCTAATGCAAATGATACACCCGTACAACGAAATCGTCCCCACACCCAAAATAGTTTCTTTAACACAAACCTTTTTTTCGGTCGATGATGTAAGAGTGGCTACGTATTAGAATAAACATGTAACTTCTGAAAAAACCCAACGGTGAAAGATGATGACTTGATTGAAAAGAAATACTCTGTACATGTAAATGCTTAAATGTAGGAATGCATCATACATTTTGTACGCATATCTCAAATTAGGTAATGAAAATACACTTCAAACCTGTTGTTCCTAAAATCGTAGTGTCACTTAATCGCACGCAGTGCTATTGCTAAGTAACATGAAAAATGATGTACATCGACATGCTATGTATACATATATATGTTAGAAATATAAATATTCAGATGAAGGTTCGGTCACCCCGAGCATCTATTTAGCATTCACATAGCTCGTAGGCTTATTTATATTAGTTTAGTACTATTAGTATTATTAGTATTATTAGTGTAGTTAAATATATTTGTAGAGTGGGTCGGGGCTTTCCCCACTATCAGCTCACTCCACAGCCCACTAGGGGCACAATATTAGGTACTATATATATAACCCTTCCCACACAAGGGAAGGGTGGAACTCTCATTCACATTAATCTAATTTTTTCTGTTTTTGAGTTTCTCCCACCTCTCTCTATAACTTCATCTCTCTAACTCAAGTATGGATCTATTCTTCCATAATCCAAGGCCACCCGAATCATCCACACAATCAAGATGTTTATATCTTACAATTGGTATCAAGAGCCATGGTTAGGTTCAATTGATTGTGTGTGCTTGGATTTGTGGTCTCTATTTCTCTAGCTCTTTTATAATTTTTGATTAGATCAAATCTTTCTTTCTCGAATCTGTTTTGTTCTACGTACTGAACTTTGTTTTAGTCAAACCTTAATTTTGGTCTTTAACTGCTTGTGGGCTTAAACAGTTTAAGGATCTAGGTGGTATTTACAAGTCTTGTGGTGTTATTCGAATTGACCATTTTTGTTTATAGGAACGTTTGTTTTTTTTTTGGAACGTTTTTAGGAACGTTTTTTTTTTCATACTCTTGGCATCTCAAAGTTTTTTTTTTCTTGGCTTATTTGCGGTTAAAAACCCATTCGTGATTAAAAGCTCAAGTTTTAAGTATTTGGTTTGTTTGAAGGATTCGGTTTGCTACTGTTCACGGGTTATGGCTTATTTCGTGGTTATTTCTTGACTACGATTTGGTGGTTCTCTTTGTTATGTTTAAGTTGAGATAAGTTTTGTTTCTTGCTAGCGGCTTGAAGAACGAAGGAACAATTTCTTGCTAGCGGTTTAGTTCTTCTTTGTTGTGCAGCGATTTGACTGGCCTTCACCTGACAGTTTGTTGCTTAACCAAAACGGGAAAAAGACAACTTTGTTGAAAGTGACTACTTTGGCTTGATGCTCCAGCGGTTTGACTGTTTGACCAGTCAACAGCTGTTTGACCAGCTGGCGGTTTATTGACTGGCGGCTTATTGACTGGCGGTTTATTGACTGTGGCGGTTTATTGAGTGGCGGCGGTTTATTGACTGGCGGTTTATTGACTCTGGCGGTTTATTGACTGCAGCGGTTCAGTGATTGCAGTGGTTCAGTGACTGCAGCGGTGTGCCACAGGTGTTGACTAGTCAAGAAAAATCGATGTACTGAAAAGATAGAAATGGAGGAGATGAAGTGAAAAACAGTCCTCAAATTAACCACAAACAATACAACAAATCCTCGGTTCCTAATCCTTTCAAAAGAGAAACTGAATTACAAAAACAACTCAAATCCAATCCAAAAACAAACATCATCCAACCACTACTCGAATCCTGTCGACCATAACAACAAATCAAATGCGTCAAGATATACAACTTTTATTTGCTTAACGAATGGTCAAGAGAAACTCTTCTCTGGTCTTTAACGAAAATGAAAATAATTATGATCTCAGTTATATCCCTTTGTAAATTCCACAATTCGTTCAAAAGATCAAAACCACAAAGAGATATTCATCATCGATCCATTTGAGACCAAGCCTCATGTTAATATCCGAAACACAAAAAGAAACGATCTATAACAATGGTGTTATAATCATTTTCTTGGTTCGGTTTTTGCACAAATACACGAATATCAATAAACGATATATATATAACAAGTGTGCTATACCCGTTTATTTCATTCGACTCAGAACCAAAACATGAAGCATAACCCTACCTGAGATCCGTATAACCTTGAAGCCTTGTTGCTTTTCATTCGTGGAGGGTTAAAGGTGGATATTTGATTTGTGCTTGTGAGATTCGTGATTAAATGTTAATGGATGATTGATGAAGATCGAATGTGATTGAATTTTTTGTTTTGTTGATGATGACGGATTGTTGACTGAGATTGTGATGAGATGTGTTTGGAGGAGAGATAAGAAATGGGAGGCGGATTATTTTGTGATTAGGGTTAGTGATTGTGAGAAAATTTTGGATGTGGTGCTTATAAACATCAGGATTAGGTTTGTGTTTAGTATACATTGGATCCAGATATCTTGTAATGGGCCGAAGTATTAATGTGATTAGGGCTGTGATTAGTTGCAATATGTTTGGGTTTGGTGTTGTTAGACTAATCATAAGCTGAACTTGGATTTGAGTGGACTTACATGTGAGATACTCGATTGGGCTGATTAATCATTTGGGCTGATATACACAAGGAAGATGTTATATCGTTGATTAACTGTGGCCTGTTGATATATTCACTAGTGCAATTTGGTTTGCTTTGTTTGAGTACTAAGTGGAATTATGAATGTGTATAATGTGGGGTTGAACGTATATCACAAAGTTGGCTTAAAGGATTTGTGTTCCATTATGCATTGTCTTAATTCGTGGTATAGTCTTTGGCACATTGAATATGGATCTACATAAGTTCGTATGGTCACACACGTCACCACTCGTATTTGGGTTTATGAAAATCAACGTAGCGTCAGAGGTTTTAGAAAATCCCGCGAAAGATTCGATTTCTCGGTTTAAATCTCAAGAGCTGTAAAATCCCGTGAAATTAATTTTGGACAAGTAGGCAGGACTTGGATTTAGACAAAATAAAACTTACGGGGTTTGACTATTTTTCTGGGATAAGTTTGTGCTTCAAGATCGGCAGGAATTGGGAAATCATGGTGATTTGATTGGTTTGTTAACTCACGGGTTGGTGTACTTAGTGTCACAAACATCTCGGGGTGGATGGATGCAAGATGTTTGATGACCCTTGCTCGAGCGTATTTAAGGTGATTAGACTTGGATGTTCAAGAAGTGGATATATACAATAAAGGATGGAAGGTTGGGTATATATCACTACCTATATTTAAAGGAGTTACGTTGTTGTGCTCAATATAGGTCCTAAATCACAAATTTAGTGCAAGTATAAGTCGCGAACTTGTCCTTTATCAAGCTTCATCAAGTGATTGTTCTCTCTCAAGCTTCTAATGGGATTGTAGTTCAAGATCTTCTCAAGAGGTGGTCAGACTTAAAGACGAGGTGGATTGTTTAGAGACGTGTCTTAACCTTTTATTCACTCTTAAGATAAACACATTTCATCAAGCGGCTTTGGCATATTACGAGCTTCAGTGACTTTGTTAATCTACTAAGCCGTTGATGAGGAGACAAGCAAGGGGTTACTACAAGAGTGTCTTAATCTCCATCGTCGTTGTAGTAATCTTATTTGTTTCTTTCCATGTATTGTGCCTGAACAAATTCACAACCATCACGAACTTTCAATTTTTGGCAAAAAGGTCATTTCATGCCCTTTTTGAGGGGGAGAATTAGCGCGAGTTTCCTAGCGGTTCCGTCTCCAGCGATGTGAATTTTAGCGGTTCCGGTTACAGCTGGTCAGATCGTATTGGTTCAGTCTCCAGCGGTTTATATACTAGCAGTTCCGGTTTCCGCGGGTCAGATCATAGCGATTCAGGATTCAGGGGTTCAGTCTCCAGAGGTTTGAATATTAGCGGTTCTAGCTTCAGTGGTTTAGCTTTCAGCGGTTTGGGGCTTAGCGACTTGCTTAAGATTTCAGCAGTCTGATACTTACTGTTGTGCAGTTCGTTCTTGAATTTATTTCTTGAATAAATCTCAAAGAACTGTAAAATCATGTACACAGTACGACATCTATTCCATGCACTGCATCTGATATCATCCAAGCAGCTGGGTCAGACAGCTATGTTTGATAGGACTGACTATGAGTCTTGGGCACTACTAATAATTAGCGCTTGTTTCTTCTCTCTTTGACTATTCAACCGCACAAATTGATTACGAAGTTAATTTGATATTCCTTGCTTGAGGGTGAAGTTGGATTTCACGAAAGAGTCTACCTATTTTATCTTGAAATCGGGGATGGTTGGATGCATGATTTCAATGATAACTTGCTCGTGCTTATGATGTAAGTTGAAGACTTGGGTTATCTAGTTTCCAGAAGTCGGGGTGGATGGTTGAAGACCCTGGTAAACTATCACTTAAAGGAGATACATTTAGTACTCAGTGTCACACGTAGAAGACGTTGTGGATAATCGCAAGAGGTGATGAAAGTCTCATACTTTTTCAGGATAACATTAAGCACTTAAAGACTTAACACCGTTCTTCCAACAACAATGCAAGCTTAGGTAACAAATTTGAGTAATTCTACTTCATTTGCAAGATTGGTATATCGGGTTTCTTTCATCAAGTGGTCACAAATAGTGGTTTGTGTTCGAGGTTGGATAGTTGGACAAAGATTTTAAAAGTTGTGATGTGATCTGTAATTCTCACGAGATATTCTTAACCCAAACTGATGTTCACCAAAACCAAATTTGTCATGCCACATTCAATCTGTTACTGTCTCACGGTTTCTTCTTGGTTTTGTAAAATCCCGCGAAAGAACTTATTTCTCGGTTTAAATCATAGATTTGTAAAATCCCGTGATGATGAGCTATGCGCTCTTGACCATGATCGGGTTAAAACCATTATCAAAGTTCAGCTATAACATCACAAATGGCTGGATCGAGGCATTTAATCGACAAGATGTGACTACGGGGTTAGTTCGGTATTATTTATTTGAGGCTGAAGTGAAATTTCATGGGTGCGTGTACTTAGTATCTGAAGATATCGGGGAGGTTGGATGAAGATTCTTCGAGATCCTTGTTCGAGCTTTCAACATTTACAATGATGAGGACTTGGATATCTAGCTATTTTTTCTTTCTCTCTATTGCCAAATAACTATCACTTTAAGGAGTCACGTTGTAGTGCTCAGTGTCACACGAAGTTGTGGATATCCAAGAGGTGATGTACGTCTTATACTTGATGGTTGGTTGGTTGAAGAGTATAGAGTACTTAGGGATTCGATGTTGCACAAAGTCTCTACACCGCTCTTTGTCATACAGTAGTACAAGTTTAAGTCACAAGTTCGGGTTATATTACTTCAGTCTCAAGTTCATCATATTGGGTTTTTCTCCATCAGTGGTCATGACATCAAGCCGACATAATGATAATGGGGTTGGTAACGAGTTAGATGAGAGATGAAGTAAAGAGAGAGAGATTATGACGTCTGACCACCTCAGTTCAGGCCTCGTTCTTCATTAGCTATGACGTCTGTACAAGTCAGTGCAGGCCTCGTTCTTCAACATTATGACGTCTGAATATATCAGTTCAGGCCTCGTTCGTTAAAGAAAAGAAAAGTGTACGCCTCAGTGCGCTTTATCTTTGGAAGAAGAGAAATCTTCATATTTATGGCCATTCTCATCAACAAGTTTCATACTCTTTCCGTGCTTATTCAGTCTTCAAGTGGATCGACTCTCATCTTGGAGTATACTCTTATTCACTTATTCAACCAAAAATTACAGTTGACAGGCATATGCAATTTTTGAGGGGGGGAAAGGGTGAATAAACAACATGTCAGTCTTCAAGAACCGTCAAGTGGAGCTTCTTACCGTTGATGGTATTCATATTCACTAGTACAATCATAAAAAATTGCAGTTGGCAAGCATATGCAATTTTTGAGGGGGGGAAAGGGTGAATATTAATCTACATGTTGGTTGATGATTGAAGAATGGTCATACGACTCCTGAATACGTCAGTTCAGGAGTCGTACAAACCATGGTTCTCCAACACTATTCTTTCTCCATCTATCAAGGTGTTGTAAAACATGGTTATGGAATGCTAATCGACATCGTCTCACGGGCTGGTACAATCAGCATCAAAGGGTCTCTGGTCAATGCTTCATGTACACGTCATCAGGCTACATGTACACATTATGATGATGATTCCGATTAATAGTAACCATCATGGGGGAGAGAAATGTGTACACCAAGGAGCACAACAGGTTCACGTGATCAGGCTTTACACTGCTTCCGAGTTGAAGATTATTCCGGTATTGATAACCGCAGAGAAGATCAGTGGTTCAACGTGTTTCCTTGGTATTATCGTTTCGATTTTACGTCATGGGCTGAGTAATCGTAACCATCAGGGGAGAGAGAATGTGTACATCAAGGACGCACAACAGGTTCACGTGATCAGGGCTTAATATCCAGGATGGATAAATACTATAGATGATCAGTGGTTCAACTTGTTACTTTGGTGTTATACTAAAGACTGAAGAAGGTCGAGTCGTCAGTCTATTCTTCATTCTCTGTTGTGTGTTATCATCTCATGTGTATACTGCGGGTTGATGGGTTACATGTAAGGTTACTGGAAGGCATTTGGTGAGATGAAGGCGGTTGATATTCGGTTCCTCCATATTGGGCAATATTGAAGAAGGTCGAGTCTACAGTCTTCTCTACATTCTCCGCTATGTGTTAGAAGACTAAAGACGGCGTGCATTCGGTTATCAAAAGACTTTTTCATATTATGGGCGTTCATCCAAATTCTTTCTTCTATTATGGGTGTTCATCAGAAAGGTTGTCAGATTGGGGGAGAGCACTAATTAGGGGAGAGTGAAAAGCCTGAATTAATCCCTAAGTTAAAAGTGCTCACGTTACTCTTCAGCAAGTTAAATGATGGAAGCGGAAAAGACTCAGGATGCTGAGGAGTAATGGTTTTCGGTTCGTATCCTTGTATATATTTTTCTTCATTCATTCTTGTATATATCTCAATCTATACTGTAAATAGATTCATAGAAAACCTGCTAATTGTAAATAGAGAAACGTAAAACCAGAAAAACCATAAAAATTAAAAAATTAGAAAAGACCAAAAATAGTTTCACCTAGGCATGTCTTCTGTTTATCGATAACATTTACGGACTTAGAAATGTCATTCAATAATGGCACGGGTCTTTAAATGAAGCTCGAGCAGAAGTTAAAATGGATTGGTAAAACATGTCTAAAATGGCTTGCTATTACTTTAGATAGCAACCCGCGCTTCAAACTGGGGAAAGCACGTCGCCAAAGAGACGGTTGTTCCTCCAACTGGGTGATGTTCACCTGGGCATGGATTACTTTATATCCATGTTTTTTCGATCTGATGTACGTTTCAGTGCATCATTTCTGGTAAAGGAAGAGAAATCTTCTTTGTATACAAATAGTTTTCATTCAATGATTCTTCTGAAAATTATTTGTGAGACACTTGGTGATTATGTGTTGCTTGAAATTATTTTATACTTGGATTGTGCATAAAATTTGTCACTCAATCAACAACTACAAATCTTTAATACGGGTCATTGATTGAGGGGGAGAGTGAATTCAAATTTTATATCATCAAACGGGTTTCTTGGTTAACTCATACTTGTTGAAATGGTTTTGCAATTAATGGGGTATTAGTTGAAGAGGATCTTGCTAAAATTTTATATCAAATGGCCAAATGTGTGAATTGCTAGAACGTTTAGGACATTATGTGCAATGTGCTTATAGTTTCATAGCTTTATATATCTAGAAGGTTCATTTGTGTTACTTTGGAATCCTCGTGTAATCCCCTAAATACTTTAAGACTCAAAACCTAAAAGAAGTAAGAAAACCAGTTGCAGTTGATGTTTTTGAATACTCCTATGACATGTGTATGATCTGAATGAATGAGTTTCAACTGTTGTTTGATTCTTGTTAGTCGATTGCTGCTTAATTGTTGTTGATATAGTGCATATGTTCTCAGGATTTCCTTAGGTATATATCTATCGTGTTAGAATCTTGTTCCTAAGATCCTGAATTAAATGATGAAATATGTGTGAATTGCCATGTTCATGATTGTTGTTTGCTCTTCATGCTAGATAGTAGTTTGACGTATTTCCTGACTGTGGTTTGATTAAATGAATTTGGTATTATAATGTGGCAAGCTGCTGAAGGGTAGCTATTAAGGAATAGTGTATCTGTATGTATGTATATCTGTGTTGATATTCTTATGCAGATTCCATAGCCAAAATGAATGTGCCAGTTCCCATTCTAACCATTTGATCAGTCGTTCAAACTCTATTGATTGGCTCGGAATTCACTACAACAACAACGTCGGCAACAACAACAACAACAACAACACTCTCACCACCACCACCACCATTCATCTATTTTGGTCTCGCCAAGTGGGGATCAACTACATTAGCGAAAGAGTTGTTGGTGGATGGATGATTGATGTTGACCACTGACTCACTCAGAAAAGCGGATGATTACATTGTCTGCGCAAAAAGGTCAATATCATTTGTGTCATAATATATCAACTTGTGCAAAATAAGCAGTGAATCTCCCTCTTAGATTATGGGGGAGCCTAGTATGTTGCATTATCAGAAAATATTAAATCGGACACATTTTCTCCCACATTTTCTAACTTATTTAAATCAATTGGGATCACAAATCTCAAATGGTTTGAAATTTTTGATCGGGGGAGAGAATGTGATTTAAATATGAAATCTGATAAAATGTGATGTTTTGGACATGAATGTAAGCTCTTCCATATGTGCTAAACTCTTTCGTATATCGATGCACATATTGAGGGGGAGCAAATGGTTTTTAACAAAACATAAAGGATTGGGCATCTTACGTAAGCAAGGCTCGGACTTCTCTAATGAATTGACGATAACTAAAGTCAGTAGTCGAAAGGATATGTCCTGGACGGGTAATAATTTCAAGCCAGTTTATCTGGTGATGTAAGCGTGTCTCGCAAAGGACGTGTCTGAGTAGAATGTACCGATTTCGAGCGATTTTCCTTGAATGTGATCTGGACGGGTAATAATTTCAAGCTAGTTTACTAGTGATGTAAGCGTGTCTCGCGATGATCATGTTCTTGAAAAATCAATCAATTCAAAAGTGCGAGCTTCACCCGACATGTGCAAATTTATAATTAAAACACTTGAGCACGTGTTAAGGGGGAGCGTTTGAAAAATTCAAAACTCTCAAGGTGTTACTAAAATGTGTTTCTTAATCATGAACACTTTGAGAGATTTTTCAAAGATTTGGTTTGGCAATTGTGGTAGAACACCAAAGACCAACCATTTTATTTAATGCATGGAGTTATAAGGATGGTAAGGTTAGGTTCAAGTTCCCACAATCCCGCCAGAGCCGTAGGGATCTACCCAGGGACAATCCACTAGATAGTGTAGAAGTCCTTAGGTATGATTAAAAAAGGAGAAAAGTGAATTAGGGAAGAGTGCCGACTGAGATGGAGCTAGTACTGGAACAAACCCAACAAGGTTCTAGTAATGAAGTCTCGGTAAGCACTGAAGGGGTTGAAGAATTAAAAAGAAACGAAGTGAGAAAGGGTGAAAAGAAATAGCCCTCATTACAACTTAGGCAGAAACCGGGTCAATACATATGCTGTCAGAATCACATAGTTGATTGCTGGCATTGAAGACAAAGTATCATGGACCCAGTGATACGCTGCACAACCCTCCCTAGCCACTCAAGGTCCCTCAAAGGATTCTTGTTTCAATTGTCACGGAGTTCAATACATTCCTATCGTCTCTCTCACTCCGAGTTAGATGATATTGAAAAGGTGGCAGTTCTCTCCAGCCTCCGCTCACTAAATCAAAACGCACTATCGAGTCTAGAGCCACGAGATGCAAAATAAGATCTCATAGGGACACTAATTATTTCTACACTGGTTGTTCAACATTAAGGACACCAGTTGTAAACTCATGAGTCCTACGCAGATCTTAGCAATCTGCCAGAACATTTATGAGAGAATTTACTAATGTAATTCTCAATGATTGAATGGAAATTCCTGCCAGGGTCAACATCAAGCAGCCCTGAAAGCAGGTCACTTCGGTAATTCCCTGTGGATTACGCTTAGTGATAGCGGCGGTTTCAAAACGGTCTACAGTCGTGGAGTGATCTCCAGCGACTCACCTAATCGTTGATATACTACGGTACGATCTTAAAAAGCCCTCTGTGGGTTTTCGATTAGGAACGGTCTTGGTAAGAATTAGAGAGAGTTTTCACACTATGCTGTTAACAATCTCGAAGTCCGAACCTGTAAGTACCGGACGTTTTATTGCTAACTGTCGTATGCAGGAACATCTGGCGGTTGAAGCTGATTGCTGTTGCAGCTGTTTGCGGTTGTAGCTGATTGAGGTTGCAGCTGAATGCGGTTGTAGCTGATTGAAGAAAAGATGCCAATCCTCTACCACATGTTCACACTACATCATCATTGTAACTCAACAAAGTCATGATCAACCTAAAAGACCTTTAACACGGCTTCTGCAAACTCTGATGCTAAAGATCATGACACCAAATAGTGTGAGCATGTCGGCTCAAAGAATATCACATCACAAGGAGACATACTACTGAATGATGGCTAGAAGATACATGCTGGATGATATTTTCAAAGAACACTTAAAATCATCCATGACAACGGAAAAGTCATCAAAAGTCCACTGCTGAATGCACAAAGTTTCATGACATTGAAGAATCAAAGACTACGAGCTATGAAGACAAGTTCTGAAGACAAAATGCTAGAATTCAAGTTATTATTTCCGGGGTGACCTCCCTTAGGGGGAGATTGTTAGAAATATAAATATTCAGATGAAGGTTCGGTCACCCCGAGCATCTATTTAGCATTCACATAGCTCGTAGGCTTATTTATATTAGTTTAGTACTATTATTATTATTAGTATTATTAGTGTAGTTAAATATATTTGTGGAGTGGGTCGGGGCTTTCCCCACTGTCAGCTCACTCCACAGCCCACTAGGGGCACAATATTAGGTACTATATATATAACCCTTCCCACACAAGGGAAGGGTGGAACTCTCATTCACATTAATCTAATTTTTTCTGTTTTTGAGTTTCTCCCACCTCTCTCTATAACTTCATCTCTCTAACTCAAGTATGGATCTATTCTTCCATAATCCAAGGCCACCCGAATCATCCACACAATCAAGATGTTTATATCTTACAATATACATCTTGATGAATGTCATATCTCTGGCCCATTGGCAAGTGAGTGCACCAGAATATCAATACCATTCAAGTCTTGATTAATTGAATCTGAAACTTCCTAAGTACATCAACTACACAGAGTTAAATGGAAAACCGTGAAACCCATGTAAAATATATGATCTTTAAAATTTTAATTAAGTTGGTGCCATCGGAAGCTATATTAATGCAGAAAACAAAGAGATATGATTGAGAGAGTTAAAATTGTGACTAATTTTGTGTCAAAATCGAAGTGACATTAATTAATGATTTGTAAAAATATAGATCATTTTACTATTACTAACATGATATCGCCACGTAGGTCTAATCATACAATCATGCGTATCAGTTTGACATTATGATCAAGGGTTCTATTATTGGTACTCCCCTAATTCATAGAAAGTACAAATGTTTTGTACTTTCTACCCCCTTTGTCCCCTTGTTTAAAATACAACACAATTTTTTATCAGTTTTTGTTTCGTATTTTTTGCCAGTTTAATACTTTTGACTTGTTAACCTTTATATTCTTTATTCTGCACTTTCCGTTTCACATTTTTATAAACAGGGGGTTACAACTTGTAGATTTGGAGGGTCTTTATAACCTATCCATTTGATCAAATACTCAAAAACAAATTACCTCAAAATCACATGACAAAAAAAAAAAAAAAAAAAAAAAAAAAAAAATCAACACATTGCTGGTAAAGAATATAGAAATAAAAAACGTGACAGGTAATTTGTCATTCAAAAATTAAATAAATAACATGACGTCCTTGTTATAATAAGTATTTCAAGATAGTTTCGGGCAATGTCTCCAAGCCGTGATCAAAAATATTTCAAGATAATTCCTAAATATTTTTGAATCGCCGACTTATTTGTAAGTCTTGTAGACAATGATAGATACTTCAAAAAAAAAAAAAAAAAGAAAAAAAGGTGCATCATGCATCATACAAAATTGCTTCCAACTTCCAAGATGTGTGGCTATGCTCATATGTAAGTATAGTATTATTGTTCTTGCAAATATAAATGATGCAAAGAAGCTTATAAGCCCTCTTAAATAAATATGAAAGCCACAACACCATCCTCCAACCAAGATCCAATACCTATGAAGAACTTACGTGGAAACGTCTATTTATTTTGTCCACTTGAATGTTGACCGTTGGTCATTAGAATGTTGACCATCATTTATCTATCCATTAGAGAAAAAGTTATATAAAGCTACTTCATATCAATTTCAAAAGAAAAACAATTTTCAAGGATTAAACGACAGTGATACCGATAGAAAATCTATTATGTTAGGGAAAAATGTCATCACATTATAAAAAACATGAATACTATATTGAAAATCCACATTAAATTTACACATACATTGGCTTGTGATCGTATAACGCCACTTAATATTATTTAGAAGATAACCCAATTTGAATTATAATGATTTAGGAGCTTTTATGCAATTAAATACATATGGCTCAACTTTTAACCAGATCAACCCATTTGATCCGTTTATTTTTTTGGATAAAAGATTAAATGTTACCATTGTAATTTATTTAAGATAGACCATTAATTGTCAATATCTTTTAAAAAAAAAAGTAAAGATCGTTCTACAATAGTATAAAAATATTACAAAGCAAAAATAAAATAAAAAAAATGATGGTGTCATTTCAAATATTTACAAACAATATACATTGCATTGCAATGACAATAAGTAAGATATCAACCTATGTATAAATAAACATAGATTGATGACTCAATAACTAACAATGGAGCCAACCATTTATATCAACTAAATAGTTGCCATTACAAAATGTTATTAGCACAAGAATGTAATGACCTTCGAAAAGTCAAAATTTACCTCTATTGCCACTGGGATTGCCGTCATAAATGACCATCACTTTCTAAATTAATGCTAACAAAAGACCTCTTCATCTATGTAATATGTAGTTCAGGACTTCAAGTTTAGCCACTGTTTAAGGGTAATCCTTGTCTGCTTTAGTGTTATCGAGATCCAACGGTGAACAGCTGCCCAAAAGAAAAACCGCTTGGAAGTCCGAGGGTGTTTGGTTACTGATATCCAAGTTGTGTCCAACTGCTAATGAGTTCTTCTAAAATATATTGCGTCAAACATAATAGCAATAATAATATTTACAATAATATACAAAGTTTATATTATAGCAACTCGTAGTTGGTGATACACATCTTACACATAAAGTTTGACAAATTTGACCAACATGACTTCCTTTAATATGCGGGTAAGGTTTTTTCTACCCACCTGACTCATTATCTGAAAAAATAAACAACTCATCCTAAGCAAGCACGACATGCTTCAAATAAACAACATTTGAAAAGTGTGTGACAACGCACCTGAGCATTAATTTTCATTATTCTCAACCAAATCCAAAATGAACTTTGCTAACTTGGCAGGTCATCGACCCTGAGTCCCTGACCATTGGAATGTCTGTTCTTAGGCTGAGAACTTTACTGACTTGCCAGGTCATCTACCTTGACCATTGGAATGTCTGTTTTTAGGCTGAGTAGTACGCCCTGCATCGCTGAATAAACATGTATAAGAAATTGCTCCTTGACAACAGATACAAAACTCTTCATGTATTCCAAACCCTGATTCCTGCAAAAAAGACATCAGGGAACTTTAAGATTTTGAACACATTTTTGTTAAAACAACACTTTAAAAGATATGTATTACTTCAGATAAAACAAAATCAACAGACTCCTTATACAGTTATACTAAAACTGAAAACAAACATAAAGTATTATAAGTTACTTTCTCATTTTTCTTACTGGTTCTCAGAGACGAACCCCTCGTGGGAATATTTGCTGCTGAAGGTGTTTGCTGCTGAAGATATTTGTTTGCTAAAGATTGTCATCTACACAAGAAACCTGCAAAAAAACAAAAAACTTGATATAAATTTCGTAAATCACATATATTACCAACAATATGGAGACTTGCAATCCTTGAATCACAAAATATGATTACGTAGATTCCTAAAAAAACCCATCTTTATAAGTCCTAACAGGTAACATTAATTTACTTTACTCTAAAAAAAAAAGAGATATGCAATGTGCAAAATTGGTTTAAGAGTTTCAATTCCAAGTTTCATTAAACAAAATTTAAACTAACACCAAATAAGATAAAAGAATCATAAATTAGATAGAGCTCAATAGTTTATATACGTGCTGTTTAGTATTGAAAAACAACTACGTGGCTCCTATTACCAAGGCATTGATTCAGTTTATATTATGTTGCATTGTAAATTTGATATATTTAGAAGTGTAAAGAAATCATTGTGGGCATGCTGATGTTGATGATCCACTTAATTGGGGTGTATTTGAAAATCTACTTTGACATAACATTCATTAATGTACAAAGATCAGTACAATGATTATGCCAAAAGCAAAATAAGATTAAAAAAAAAAAAACCTTTAATGGAAAGACTTTTCTCAAGAAAAATGAGTACGAAAAGTAAACTATGGATAGGTGAGGAGTTATAAAGATGGGTTCACTTCTGATAAAGATGTCTCTGCCACCATGTGATTTGGTTCATAAGTATCCTTGCTAAAATTGCACTTTTGTTACATAATAGTGGGCTGATATACATGATAACTTGACTTGATTAATATCTCGTTATAAACTATGCATGACTTGATCAATATGTCACTATAAACTATACAAACTTGATAACCAAATTACAATTTGTACATAAAGAATGGTCAGGTAAAAAACGGACCTTTAAATCTCCGCTGCAGATGCATCAATATCTTTCTACACTACAATGTTCCTGCATTCAAAACCCATCCAACCCTTGTAGTCTTTCAAAACAAATTGCAAAATATGTTAAAATTCAGAAATACAAACAAATAAGCAAAGAAGATTCATACGCATAGAGACATGTTTACTTGAGGACGCAATAGTGAGTCCATAAGATATGTGTCGACCAAAGATTGCCGGCGATGAATTTCTAACCAGCATTATCACTACCACAACTGGGCCAATTATTATCCCTGTATCCCAAAGAATTTCAAGCGCTCATAAGCTGGAAAAGTAAGCTAATCCAAAAATTAAAACAACAATCAAATCATTTCAAAAATTAATCCAAATATTAAGATGTATAAAGATATATCAAACAGTATACCCCAGCAACTTGATCCCCTGACAATCAGAATTTGAATCCCAAATTTTCACCCTTTGATGTTCATCATGGCGCTGGAAAATCAAATGCTATAATTAACCAAAATTAAAAATCCTTATATAACATTCAATAAAATTGGTTAATCTTCGAAACTGATGAATTTGTTTTTCTGATGATGATGGCGGGCTAGGGTTCGGAAATGATTTTGGGTTTGGGTTTGAATGTTTAAATAATGAATCGGTAGCACTTGTGTAGCAAGGCAGGAATGAAAAGGTGAGTAACAACTGGTGAAGGTCTTCCCGAATTGTAGGAGGCTTCTTTGAGAAGTTTTTTTTTTTTTTACAAAATGACAAATGTAGACACTCTAGAATTTGAGTATTCCTTTTTTAGAGGGGTATTCATGGTCTTTTTCAATTGCTGTATATTAGAATATATAGATAGAAGATATAGATAGATAGATATAGAAGATATAGATAGATAGATATAGATATAGATAGATAGATAGATATAGATAGATAGATTCGTTCCTCAACCTTAAATAAGCTTGCTCGGTCTAAAATTACCGCATCTAGCACCGTATCTGCATTGGGGCCCAACCCAATTAGTTTCAAAACTCTGGACTATCCATATATCATCAACCCAACCCGTTTCCAAAACGGGTCGACCCATCAGCAAGATTCGAACCCATGTCAACAAAACCAGCAGTCATCTCCTTGGCATCAAACTGCAAACGATGCTCCCATCAAAGCTGCTTACACCTTTAAACCCCATTATCAAACTCAATAAAAAACACTCATTTCCAAATTCAAGATTTGGGTTTTGCAAATTAACCCAAAAACAACAAGAAAATGAAGAAACAATAAATCAAATCACATCAATACTCAGTAATAATCAAGATTATAATGATTTCGTTTCAAGAATCAAGTCATTTCAAAACCCTTTAAACCCCAATTTAGTCCAATCAATTATTGTTAAAAACCAATCATGTGACCCTCAAAAGCTTCTTCATTTCTTCAACTGGTCTGTTCATGAAAAGGGTATTCTTCCTAATTTGGATTCTTTTTTGATTCTTGCTATGTCTTTTGTTAGTTTTAATAGGTTAAGGTATGCAAGTAATGTTCTTGATCAGATGATCGAAACGCGGAAACCTGTTTCGGATGTTGTAGAGGCTGTTAGGGATGTTGGGTTAAGTTCTTTAGGGTTTACGCAGCTCGTTTATGCTTATAAGAGTAAATGTATGTTCGATGAGGCTGTTTTTTTGTTGTTGAGTTATGGCGATAAAAGTTGTTTTGTGAATTCGGTTTGTTTTAATTCGTTGATGAGTGATTTGTTGAAGGGTGGTAAATTGGAGTTGTTTTGGAAGGTGTGTGAGAGGTTAAGTGAGTGTAATGTGAAGCGTGATGTTTATATGTATAGTAATGTGATAAAAGGTTATTGTATGAGTGGGAGAATGGAAGATGCGAAAAGGGTGTTTTTGGAAATGGAGGAGGACGGTCGTAGTCCGAATTTGGTGACGTATAATTTGTTGATTGGTGGGTTGTGTCAATATGGACTTGTTGACGAAGCTATTGGTTATAAGAAGGCGATGGTTGAAAAGGGTGTGGTTCCTGATGCGTATAGTTACTCGGTGATTATAGATGAGTTATGTAAAAGAAATAGATTTAGTGACGCGAAATTGGTTTTAGATGATATGAATAGAGCGGGGTTTAGACCTAAAAGTGGTACTTACAGTTCTTTGATATTTGGGTTCATAAGAGAAGGTAAGATAGAGGAAGCTCTAAGCTCGAACGATGATATGATTGATAAGAATTGTGAACCTCGATCTGCTTTGTGGTCTATTAACAATTTAATGAAAGATTTGTTGAGACTAAATAAAATGGAGTCTTTTTGGAATGTGTATGAGAAGATGTTGGCTAAGAATTTAGAACCCAATGATTTTACGTATACTAATTTGATTGGTGGTTATGTGAGGGTCGGTAAATTGGACAAAGCAAAAAAGATGTTTTCTGAAATGGGGAAAAAGGGTTATAACCCGAGTTTAGTAACATACAATGTGCTTATTAATGGTTTGTCTATATCGGGTCTTGTTGATGAAGCGTTTGAGTTGAAAAGTACTATGGCTAAGAAGGGCTTGAAACCTGATCTCTATACTTACACAAGTCTTATTGACGGGTTATGCAAATTGAAAAGATCGCATGATGCAAAGTTGATTTTAGAAGACATGGCGTATGTAGGTATATCCCCTGATAATTATACTTATACTGCTTTGATTGACGGGTTTTTGAAGCAAGGTGAAATCGATGAGGCGTTTAAACTAAAAGATGAAATGGTTGCTAAAGGGATTTCAGTTAATCTCGTGACGTTTAATTGCATAATAAACGGTTTGTGCAAGCTTGGACAGTATAAAGAGGCAATCAAGATTCTCGAAGGTATGAAGGAGGAAGGTGTTTCACCAGATGTTTTCTGCTACAATTCGTTAATTCTTGGTATTTGTAAGGCTAAGAGAATGGAGGAAGCTCGGGGCTTTTTGACTCAAATGGTGGAAAATGGTGTACAGCCGAATGCTTTCACTTATGGAGCAATAATTTCTGCTTACAATGATATAGCAGAAGTGAAGGCTGCAAACATGTATTTCGAAGAAATGATTGGTCATGGGATTGTGCCTGATCAAGTCATTTTGGCATCGATGATTGACGGTCATTGTAAGGAAGGAAACTCAACAGAAGCCCTCTCGGCTTTGAAAAATATCCTGGGGAAAAGTATTCTACCCGATGTACAAATTTACAACGCTTTCATTCAAGGTTTATCAAAGAATCAAATGATGGAGTTAGCAATGAAGGTTTACTCAGAGGTCCGTGAGAAAAGTATGAATCTTGATGTTTTTGCTTACACTTCTCTCATTTCCGGGTTCATCAAACAAAGTGATCTCCCGAAAGCGTTCAAGTTGTTTGATGAAATGCAACAGGAAGACGTTCGTCCAAATATTGTGACTTATAATAATCTAATTAACGGGCTATGCAAGACGGGTGATGTAAATAAAGCAAGGGAGTTGTTTGATGAAATCCGGGGGAAAGGTGTGATGGTCAATGCTTTAACTTATGCTACAATGATTGACGGCTACTGCAAGTCAAAAAATCTTGTAGAGGCGTTTAGGTTATTAGATGACATGTCCATTAATGGGATTCAAGCAGACGAATATGTATATGGGTCTCTTGTGAATGGCTGTTGCAAAGAAGGTGATACCGAAAAGGGATTGCTGTTATTTGATAAAATGGTAAAGAGTGGGTTCTCATCTGCACCAATATTTAACACTTTGATTGATGGGATTTGCAAAACTGGGAAGGCTAAAGAAGTAAACAACGCGGTGAAGAACATGCCTGGTTTCACGGATTTGATGTTTAATGATGTTACAATCTCGACACTAATACATCATTACTGCAAATCCGGGATGATAAAAGAAGCAGAACATCTACTAATGGAAATGAAAACGAGGAAAATAACACCAACAATTGAAGCACACACATCTCTTTTACATTCTTACATCAAATCAGGAGGAAAATCTAAGATCTTTGAGGATTTGATTGAATTGGATACCAGTAAAAACGAAGTATCAAGTCTCTTGCTCGATATTCTTTCTGAAGAAAAGAGTCTCAAGAAATCATTCGAGCTTTTAAACCATCTATTCGTGAAGGAACTTTGTTCTAAAAGTGTTTATGATGGATTAGTAGATATGTTCTGCAAAAAGGGAAAGTTTTCTGAAGCATTGGCCTCGATCGATGAACTGAATAAAAGAGGCATCACACTTGGTTTTGACTCATGCAAGACGCTGATTCTTGGATTAAAGAGCGGTGGATATGATGATGAAGTGGGTGGGGTTTTTGAAAAGATGGTGAAGTGTGGATGGGTTCCTGCTTCTACGAGCTTAATTGAGTTGATAAGTCAAGAAGAAACAGACGTGAAAGAGGTCAATACGTCGAATGAAGCAGTATTGTGAGTTGATTATGTGGCGTGAATTTATAAACAGCCGACTCTTGAAAGCGCGGGTCAAAGATGGTTTGCACCTTGTCGGTTTCTCCACATCAAGTTGGTCAAGGATAAGATGATTCATTTCACCAGGTTTATGACAGGTGATTTTGAATTCTTCATTTTTCAAAATTTTCTAGCTTGTTTGCTTGCAATAGTTTTAGAACGTAGAAAGTATCAAGATCTTAATGTCATCAATATATGTTTTTTTTGTAGGTGAGATAAATACTGCATTGCATTGAGCTTGTGAAATATGGATTAAATTGCTTCGAGCTGATCGAATCATTTTTCATGGAGATGAAAAGGTGAAGGAAAGAGGTTAATGATGATAAGTTTAGTTTAGATAATGACAGCAGCAGATAGCAGCTGACATGAGTACAATTTTGGTTTCTTTAGAAAATTTTTGGTTTGATTTTGTATCGATAGTTTTGGATATTTATAGGATCCCGAGGAAATTAGATACAAACACGGCATTATCATGATAGAGAATCGTTAGAGATTTTGAGACTTAGTTGAGATTTGAGAGACGGTTGTTTTACAACCATCACTGTACATAAATTCAATTGACACCCTATAATAACCATTCAAGATTTAGAACTTATTTGTTGTGTTTTGCTCAGCATGTTGTTCTTTTTACTTGTAAATTTTATGCAGCATATAAATAATTTTCGTACCCCTGTTAGCAATTGCTAAATTTATTCTTGAAGTAGATAGTTGCTTAAGGGTATTTTGTTTTCTTATTGCTCTTCATACAAAATCTCCATCCCTGTAATCATAAAAAAATTCAAAGGAGAATCTGAAGCAGAGTTTGAGAAGGTTGACTACCTTTCTGTTCAGAACGTAAGATTTTTATCTTCCTATTGTTTGCAGATATATTTTTCTTTGAATTTAAGGTTTAAAGCTAAATTATGTTTTTACAGAATGAGGAATTGTCGATGGTGATCCGTAGAGAAGGGTCAACGGTTGTTCGGATGCGTAAGGTAAGCTTACGTTCAAACTTTGTAGGTCAAACCTATTATATTAAACTTTGTATAGACCCTGAGAATATGTCTTTCCCTACCTCAAAAGTCAAACGACCCTCTTTGTGGATTAATGTTTGATCCTTTCCTTTTTTAAAGTTCTCTAATCCATTTGTCTAGAGGTAGCAAAATGGGTAGGTTGAGTAACTTGTCAAAACGGGTTGGGTTGGCTCGAAAAACTTTTTTTTTTTTTTTTTCTCTCTCTCTCAAAAGAGAATTGGAATTTTTATGATTTTTCATGCACTGTACGACTTCTGACTCTTTGAATCCTTATAACCGGTTTCTACTTTCTCTCATTTCTAGTTATGCGTAGGTACATTGATTCTAGGTGTCAGCTTGATTCCTAATTGAAAATAAAAAGTTCAAAAGTTGAGTTGGATATCTATTAGAATCTAAGCATAATGTTTAATCATTGTGTTAATAACTTTAAGTTTTAGTGTAGGTAAAGAAGCTTTCTAAAACACTTATATCATCCCGTTGTTTAGTATCAATATTTAAAGTCAACTTTAGCATATTTGACCTTGTGTATTTAGAATATAGGTCCCGTCACATTGTTATGGCAGGTATCTATTTTTACATACAAGGAGGACTAAGAGCATATAAGGTAAAAGAAAAACAGATGAAAATGCCTTGGTAATATCTTACAAGATAAATAGGTCCTACAACTAATTTCTAATTTTTTTTTTTTTGCTGGCAATAAATTTTTATACGACTCTTCAATTAAGGGAACAGTTGCAGCATTCAGCAATACCTGCAGCTACAAGAAAGTCAAGTACAGTTGAAGGAAGATCTGCGAGAAGCCACCCTTATTTTCCTCTTAAAGGATGCATGTAAATTCATCGTTATACTTGAAAAATGCAGGCAAACAAGGGATATACAGTAAAGCAACTGTACCTTCAACGAGTTGATGTAATTAGCATGAGTAGTTAACATCCTATTTGTATGTAATCTGAATGTCTTTATGGCGTTAAATGTGGAAAACTAAAACCTTGTTCTGCTGCTAAAAATAATTTGGAATGGTAAATACATGTTTGTTGTGGGTAGAATGCTGATGGAATTCAGAAGTTGTAAGGTGGCACAATACATTTGTCGAAGACGTTGAACCATACTATTACAATGAATTTGAGTCGTAATTTTACTTTTTGGTTATGAATCGAAACGGGTTGGGCCTGCCGTGTTCCGGCTGTGTTGGCTCATCAACAGCCTTTGGGGAATATCCGAATTGATAGTTACAGAGTATAAGTTTAACAAAATTAGCAGATTAAACATTTCAAAACACGCTAAAACATTACTTTTCACATAAAGCACACAAAAACTGTATATATATAGTCGGGTTTGATCAAAATAATAGAAAAAACCCTTTAACGTGTAAGACCTTGATAGGATAAAAGTCGCGAGCAAAGAAAAATGCGTTTTACAATGTAAACTTAAAAATTACACATTTTCTCTTATTACAAATATAAACACTAAAATTAATTTTTGATAGTTCTTGTAACTAAGATATGTCTCACAAGCTCTATTTTTCACAAGTTCCCTTAGGGTCTAATAGTTATATTTTTGGAGCCAAGATGATCGATGAAGACATGCTTCATCTCTTTTTATAGGCAAATTACATTGGCCGTAAAAACAACAAACATGTTGCTTTCATGCTATTTTACAGCCAAAAGTTAAGATGCCAAATATAATTTTTCAGTGACACTCTGACAGTTGTGTCAGTTGTCTCAGCGCCATGTAAGCACTTCTCAAACCGACTTTTTTTTTTACACCACAAAAAACACAAACACAAAATACAAATGGCCCCGCACCCTTCTGTCCCTTGCTTGTTGCCAAACCAAAGAGGCTCCAACCGACACACATGTGCCATTGGTGTCATCAGGGACGGAACTTAGAAACGACCTAGAGGGGTTGCGGCCCTCTAAATTTTTTGACCGTATATATATATTTTACACCCTGTTGGAACATTACTTATTATTGTTTTGTTGTTTTTAGTGATTGCCACGAATTAGAGATTAGTGACAGTTTTTTCTGTCGGTAAACCGTCACTAAACCGTCTCTAATTAACCATCACGAAGGTAAAGACGTGCCTAATCGCAATGGTGATGGTTAGATCTATTAAAAAGGCATCATTGAGAGAACCATCGCGACTGTTTGAACCAGTGGCATTTAGCGACGGTTATTCTGTCGCTAGGTCGTCGCTAAAGCGTCACTAATTCTGAACCATTGTGACTATTACGAAAAGAAGCGTCTCTAAGGCCATTTGAAGGGGTATTGTGACTGTTTTGAAGGGTCACCATGTGCCTATATATAGAGGACGAATTTTTCACTTTGGAATCATCAAAAACACAAAAACATCATTCATTTTCATCATTGTAACATAACCGATTCGCTAGATTCAAGTTTTATACTTGATTTGATTGTTGTATCCTCTAAACAGTTCGTACTAGATAGGGCGAATTTCTGTTTAAGGACACTGCTAATCGCAGGCCTCAATCTGTTGTTGTAATCTTACGATTATATACAAAACAATTTGTATTACGTTTATATTATTCCTAACAATCTTAAACAGAAATTTCAGAGATGGATCAAACGATTCAGAAACCGCATGTTGAAAAACCTGAAAAGTTCAAAGGGTGTGATTTTCGTCGTTGGCAACAAAAGATGTTGTTTTATTTGACAACGTTGCATGTGTCAAATGTTCTCACGGATCCTGAACCAACAGATCCGTATGTGGAAGGACAGAATGTTCCTACTGAGGCACAAGTGGCAGAATATGAAAGGGCCGCCTCACAATGGAATCATAATGAATATAATTGCAGAAATTATCTTCTGAATGCTCTGGATGATTCCTTGTATGATATTTATTCTACCTTTGCAAATGCAAGGGATATATGGATATCGTTGGAAAAGAAATACAGGACTGAAGTTGCATGTTCCAAGAAGTTTGTTATTGGCAAATTCTTGAACTTCAAGATGAATGATGCAAAGCCAGTTGTGAAGCAAGTGGAAGAACTCCAAATCATAGTCCATGAATTGGAAGTAGAAGGCATGGGTATAAACTCTAACTTTCTTGTTGGTTCTATTATTGAAAAATTGCCTCAATCCTGGAAAAATTTTAAGTTATATCTTAAACATTTGACTGACGATATGAGTTTTGAGCAACTTGTTCTTAAAATTCGTGTTGAGGAAGATAACAGGATGCAAGAAAAGGCTGATCTAAATTCGATAGAACCAAATGCAAACATGGTTGGAGAAAGCTTTTCAAAACCGAAGAACTACCACAAAAACAACAAAAAGGGTGGTGGTTCTGGACATAATTCATCCAAGGATAAAAAGAAGGTTTACACCCAACAAAAGAAGAACAACTTCAAGAAAGTTTATCATTGTTGGGTCTGTGGGAAACCTGGTCATAAAGCCAAGGATTGTCGCCACAAGAAAGAACATGGAGGGGGAAATTCTGGAGGAAATTCCAACCAAGCAAACCATGTGGAATCTCCAACAGAATTTGCTTGAGTAATTGAAGCCTTCTTAACCACAAATGATGTTGATTGGTGGTTTGATACTGGTGCAACAAAGCACATATGTAATTCAAGAAGGATGTTTGTATCTTACCAAAAGGTGAATGAAACTGAACCAATGTTCATGGGGAATGGAACTTCTTCAAAGATTGAAGGAAAAGGCAAAGTCATATTGAAGTTGACTTCTGGAAAAGATCTTGTGCTCTCAAACGTGTTGCATGTGCCTAACATCACAAAGAATCTGATTTCTGGCCCTATTCTTAGTAATAAGGGATTTAAACTTGTATTTGAATCAGATAAGTTTGTAATTACCAAGGGTGGTGTGTATGTAGGAAAAGGGTTACCTTGATCAGGGACTCTTTAAACTAAGTGTTGTAACTGATGACAATGTTATTAATAATAATAACGCGGGCACTAGCACCGCTTCTGTGTACATGATTGATCCTTCTTACTTATGGCATTCTAGATTAGGCCATGTTAATTTCCGTTCCTTGAAAAGAATGATAAACTTAGGCATGTTGCCTAAATGCACAATGGATAAAATATCCAAGTGTGAGATATGTGTTGAATCTAAATACACAAGTCATTCACATAAATCTGTAGAAAAATCAAATGAAATACTTGGTTTAATCCATACAGATTTATGTGATTTCAAAGCAACACCATCAAGAGGAGGAAATAATTATTATATTACTTTCATTGATGATTGCAGCAAATTTTGTTATGTGTACTTAATAAATACCAAAGATGAAGCCTTGAATATGTTTAAGACATATAAGGCATAAGTTGAAAATTAACTAGACAAAAAGATCAAAATTCTAAGGTCTGATAGAGGAGGAGAATATGAATCCAATGACTTTGCTAAATTTTGTTCTACTTATGGGATTGTACACCAAACAACAGCCCTATACACCCCACAACAAAATGGCGTGGCTGAACGTAAGAATAGAACATTGAAGAACATGATTAATTCAATGTTAATTACTTCAGGGGCTCCTCATAGTCTATGGGGTGAAGCATGTCTTGCTGCAAATATAGTGTTGAATAAAATTCCTCATAAGAAGAGTGGCAAATCTCCATATCAATTATGGAAAGGAAAGCAACCTTCTTATAAAAGGATGACAGTGTGGGGTTGTTTGGCAAAGGTTCAAATACCTTTACCAAAGAGAACCAAACTTGGACAAAAAACAGTTGATTGTGTTTATCTCGGTCCAGCAAAGAATAGTGTTGCTTATAGGTTCCTGGTTTACAAATCCAATCTAGAGGACATAAGCAACAACACAATTATAGAATCTGCTGAAGCAGATTTCTTTGAGAATATCTTTCCTTATAAGGATAAAGAGAAACAAATCTCAAATTCAAGGAAAAGAGTATTAGATGATCTATTGTCTCAAGATCAAAGAGACAACAATTCTGAGGTTCAACAAGAGAATGATGAACCTAGAAGAAGTAAGCGTGCAAAAGTCTCTAAAGACTTTGGACCAGATTATATGACCTATATTGTTAATGAAGAACCACAAACATATAAGGCTGCTATGGATTCATCAGAAGCACCTTATTGGCAAGAGGCTATTCAAAGCGAGATAGACTCAATTGTGCATAATAATACATGGAAATTGGTTGATCTACCTTCGGGACATAAACCCATAGGCCATAAGTGGATCTTCAAAAAGAAACTAAGACCTGATGGTACCATAGAGAAGTATAAGGCTCGTTTAGTAGCAAAAGGATACCGTCAAAAAGAAGGTCAAGATTTCTTTGACACTTACTCCCCGGTTACAAGGATAACCTCTATAAGAACGTTAATGGCAATAGCAGCAATTCACAACCTGATTATACATCAAATGGATGTGAAAACTGCGTTCTTAAATGGTGAATTAGATGAAGAAATCTATATGCAACAACCCGAGGGGTTTGTTGTCAAAGGTCAAGAGCATAAGGTATGTAAATTGATTAAATCTCTTTACGGCCTTAAACAAGCTCCAAAGCAATGGCATGAGAAGTTTGATAACACTCTATTATCGAACGGCTATCAAATAAATGAATGTGATAAATGTGTCTATGTTAAACAATACAAAAATGCATTTGTCATCATTTGTTTATATGTAGATGATATGCTAATCATGGGTACAAATATGGATGTTATAAACCAAACCAAGAAAATGCTTCATTCTTCATTTGATATGAAAGACATAGGAGAAGCAGATGCCATTCTTGGTATAAGAATTCAAAAGAATTCTAATGGATACATCCTTACCCAATCTCATTATATTGAGAAGACCCTTAAGAAATTTGGGCACTATGATGATAGACCGGTTGTAACTCCCTTTGATCCTAAGGTTCAACTCAAGAAGAACAAAGGACAAAGTGTATCTCAGTTACAATATACACAAGTACTAGGAAGCTTGATGTATATAATGAACTGTACACGACCAGATTTGGCATATAGTGTAAGTCGACTTAGTCGATACTCACATAACCCTGGGAGAGATCATTGGGATGCACTAGTAAGAGTGCTTCAATATCTTAAGCATACAATGGCTTATGGGTTACATTACACTAAGTATCCTCCTGTATTAGAAGGATTTTGTGATGCCAATTGGATTTTCAACCATAATGAAGGAAAGTCCACAAGTGGCTATGTATTTACACTTGGAGGGGCTGCTGTATCATGGAAATCGTCTAAGCAAACTGTGAATACCAGATCAACAATGGAAGCAGAATTTGTAGCCTTAGACAAAGCTGCTGAAGAAGCAGAATGGCTTAAAAGCTTTCTAGAGGGTATTCCCTTGTGGCCAAAACCTGTGACTGCTGTGTGTATACATTGTGATAGTATGGCTGCTCTTACCAGAGCAAAGAATCAAATCTATAACGGCAAGTCAAGACATATAAGACGTCGCCACAATACGATAAAGGACTTGTTAAGAAATGGAATCATTTCCATCGACTACGTTAAGTCAAAGGAAAATTTAGCAAATCCTTTGACAAAAGGCCTTTGTAGAGAACAAGTCATATTTACATCGAGGGGTATGGGCTTAAAGCCAACACAATGAGTGACTACTCGGCGGAAACCTAACCTAGCAAAATTGGAGATCCCATGGTCTAGGTTCAATAGGAAAACTAGTTGAGGAAAACTCAAAAGTACTAACACACAGGTATGCCCATTCCTAAGATGATTTTTGTGTGTGTTTTTCCGTTGATGATTGAGGGCTGAATTTTAATTCTTAATAATGCTAATGGCTTTTCACAGTGGAATACTACGGAATATTCTTGATTAGCGTTACCTATATGAGATTGATGTGGGGTCGCATTTTTGGGAACCAGATGGTTAAGTTCTCTAAAATTCTCATGAATAAGGATATGTTCACGACCGAAATGAACACAACGGTAAGAATCTGTTATTACATAAATATGATATGTGTGATACTTATTGTCTCGATTTACTACAAAACGTGGCTAGTTCAAGACTTATGTTCACTATCCACAAAGTAGATCCGATATGTACTCACTAGGATAGGTTCAAGTCCAAAAGACACCTAATCTAATGCATGTCATATTACATTTGATGGAAATAGAATAATAAGTAATTGTCTTATTTTCTATTCAAATGTGGGGTATTATTGATGTTTGAATAGAAAATGTGGGGTATTGTTGGAACATTACTTATTATTGTTTTGTTGTTTTTAGTGATTGCCACGAATTAGAGATTAGTGACAGTTTTTCTGTCGGTAAACCGTCACTAAACCGTCTCTAATTAACCATCACGAAGGTAAAGACGTGCCTAATCGCAATGGTGACGGTTAGATCTATTAAAAAGGCATCATTGAGCGAACCATCGCGACTGTTTGAACCAGTGGCAGTTAGCGACGGTTATTCTGTCGCTAGGTCGTTGCTAAAGCGTCACTAATTCTGAACCATTGTGACTATTACGAAAAGAAGCGTCTCTAAGGCCATTTGAAGGGGTATTGTGACTGTTTTGAAGGGTCACCATGTGCCTATATATAGAGGACGAATTTTTCACTTTGGAATCATCAAAAACACAAAAACATCATTCATTTTCATCATTGTAACATAACCGATTCGCTAGATTCAAGTTTTATACTTGATTTGATTGTTGTATCCTCTAAACAGTTCGTACTAGATAGGGCGAATTTCTGTTTAAGGACACTGCTAATCGCAGGCCTCAATCTGTTGTTGTAATCTTACGATTATATACAAAACAATTTGTATTACGTTTATATTATTCCTAACAACACCCTTTTATATATATGATTTTAGTCATTTTTAATACAAAAATTTCTTCTTAATGTATATCGATCTCTCTAAAATATACATTTTCAAGTTGGCCCCCACCAACAACCTTCAATTTCCATGCCTTTGTGTCATATCATTATTGGAATCTTGTATAAAAAAGTTTTAAAATATAATACTAATACATAAAGTTTGGAAATTGTCCCTCTATCTAATGCTACATAAAGTTTCTAATACAGAAGGTTTTACATTATGAGATGAGATCCATGACAAACAAACAAAATCTAAAGAACAAATAAGCACATCCTAACCATCCATTTTGATTTCATCCAACGGTATAGATCAAAAAAAAAAAAAAAAAAAAAAACAAAGGGAGGGCAAAATTGGCATTTTAGCTCATTTAATATAAAAACCCACTTTCCACATTTTTTTTTAAAAACAACATATCTTGCAAACGGTAAATCTTCAAGCTACGAAAAATACACCATCGCGACGAGAATTAAATTATCTTTCTATAGATATGCACTTTTATATACTTTCGACGAATTTTTTTTCAAAAATTCCGTCCAGAAAAATCCCACGGGATTCGTATAAAATCCTACGGGATTCGTAAAAAAATCACTTGTGATTTGTTATTTTTAAAAATCACAAGTGATTTGTAAAAATAAGTAAATCACTGTTTTTGAGTTTGATACTTGTATGAAATCACATGGGATTCAGTATGAATCTCAAAGGGTTTCATTGTGAATCCCATGGGATTCAGTATGAATCTCAAGGGATTCATTGTGAATCCCATGGGATTCTTGGTGAATCCCATGGGATTCTTTGGTGAATCCCATGAGATTTTTATGCCAAAAGAATCAAGCAAATTATCAATGAATCCAATATCAAACCTCAACATATTGCAATCACATGTGCAAATAAAAATTACAGTAACATGGTTACAAACCATGACAATAAAAAACAATGCAATGATCTTCAAAAATCAAAGGTTTTCCTACGCAAATAATCAAACACTTGATATGCAACCTTTTCTCCATACTTCAACATAATCAACATTTCAAAAATTATCTATACAAATAACCAATTTCTGAATTGCAGTAATGCTACTTCCATCTCAATTGTTGCAGTAACCAATTTTTGAAATTTCTATACAGCATAAAAAGCAACCACAGACATCTGCATTTACGATATTTATTTTATTGTGATAACATCCAAAATAAGTTCAAACAGCCTAGCATTTTGACTTCTTATGTCGTTGACCAGCTGGAATACATATCCAAAAATAGCATTAAGCATAAAAAAAGAGTTTGAATCTTGAGATCTAAGAGCCTAGCATTTTGACTTTTTAAAGTCAAGTGAACAAGCTTTTAGCTTAAGAAATGATTCTGTTAACTAATCGAATGAAGGTGATGACGCCACCTTTGGATTTAATCAAGTTGGCGTTAATGATGGCATGAAATCACCCGAGATGTCGCCGGAAAATGATGACGTGGATCATGACGGAAAATGATGCCGGAAATTTTTATTAGTGGCTGGAAACTTTAGTTGGTGAGAGTGAATGAGAGTGTGTGTGAAACTTTAGTTGGTTAGAGTAATTGATATGTTTTTTGAGTGACAAAAGTGCCCTTTAATAATTAATTATATTAAAATAGGGATTAATTTAGACCTTTAGATTTAAAATAGATGAATGGTTGAGACGGAGAGGTTTGTTTTTTTGGTTCCTACCGAACTTTCCTCTTTACATTATAAGTTTGAGTTAGCAATCTTTTGCTCATTTCTAGTAAACTTTCATCTTTATTGACCCTATGAAATTGGAAAGAGCATGTTCTTGTTGAAACCCAGAGAGAATCAAATACACCCAACATAAAAACGCCATCTTCAAAAAACACCTCAAGAACCAATCTTCACATTCTAAAAAAACATCTTCCGAAATGATGAGATTGTTAATCACACACAAAAAACCATTTTCATCTCATCAGTCAAGAATCTTTTCATCATCATCATCCTCAAAAACCACAAACCAAACAGTCAATGAACTCACAACAATCATCCTCAACAACAAAAACTGGGCCCACATCCTAAACACATCACCAGATCTATTAAAAAACATTAACCCAAATGTAATCCAGCTTGTTCTTCATCAAAACCAAAAACAAACTGACCCTAATCATCTTTTGCACTTCTTTAATTGGTCAGTTAACCAAATGGGTATATCTAATCTAACCCTTAAATCTATTTTAATTTTGTTTACTGTTTTTGTTAATTCTAGTGATTTAAGGTTAGCTAGTGGTGTGTTAGGGAAAATGATTGATACCCATTATTCGGTTTCGGATATTTTGGATGAAATTGAGGTTTTTTGCGTCCAAAATGAGGGTTTAAGGTTAAAGTTTAGAGCTTTATTGTATGGGATGGTTGTTGATTGTTATAGGAATAAAGGGTTGTTAGATGAAGGTGTTTGTGTTTTGTTAGGGGTTAAACGTATGGACGATTTTCCGGATTTGAGTTGTGTTAATGTTTTGGTGACGAGTTTGGTGAGGTGTCGTAAAAAGGATTTGGTTTTTAAGGTTTTTGAGAAGATGGATGAGTTGAAGATTGTGCCGGATGTGTATATGTATACTAATTTGATTGGTGGTATGTGTAAGGATGGAGATGTGAGTGGGGCGAAAAGGGTTTTTGTCGAAATGGGGGAGAATGGGTGTGATCCGAGTTTAGTGACGTATAATGTGTTGATTGGAGGGTTGTGTAAAAGTGGGCTTATTGATGAGGCGTTTGAGGTTAAGAGGTCGATGGTGGAAAAGGGTTTGGTTCCTGATCGATATACTTATACTATGTTTATAGACGGGTTGTGTAAAATGAAGAGATTGGAAGAGGCGAAGAGTGTTTTGGAAGATATGTCGAAGGTAGGTGTATTACCTGATCATGTTGCGTATAGTGCGTTGATTGACGGGTTCATGAAACAAGGGTGTGTAGACGAGGCTTTGAAGTTGAAAGATGAGATGTTTGGTAATGGAGTTAGGTTAAATGTTGTGACGTATAGTTCCATCATATCTGGGCTATGCAAAGCTCGTCGATTTGAAGAAGCGATTGAGGTTCTAACGGGCATGAAAGAGAAAGGTACTTTACCTGATGTTTTTTGTTATAATTCACTTATAATCGGTCTTTGTAATGATAGAAGGATGGAAGAAGTACAGTCAGTTTTGGGTCAAATGGAGACTAATGGTGTAAAGCCGAATGCTTTCACTTATGGAACTGTGATCGGTGGATATTGTAAGATGCCAGAAATGGAAGTTGCAGATAAGTATTTTAATGAGATGGTTAGTCGTAATATAATGCCAGGTCGTTTTATATTTACATCCATGATAGATGGTCACTGCAAAATGGGAAACACAAATGAAGCTTATTCAATATTTAAAAGTATGCTTGGAAGAAGTATACTTCCTGATGTACACATGTACAGTGTACTAATCAATGGTCTTGCTCGAAATGGTTTAATGGATAAAGCACATGAGGTTTTTTCTGAACTTATTGAGAAAGGTTTGAGTCCTGATGTTGTGACTTATAGCTCTATAATTTCCGGGTTCTGTAAGAAGGGTGATATGTTAGAAGCGTTTAATATGGTAGATGAAATGAGCCATAAAGGGGTTAGTCCAAATATTGTCACTTACAATATTTTGATTGGTGGATTCTGCAAGTCGGGTGATTTCAAGAAAGCTCGCGAGCTGTTTGATGGAATTTGTTCCAAGGGTTTGACACCCGATGGTGTGACCTATGCTACAATGATAGATGGGTATTGTAAGTCCGGGAATTTGACTGATGCATTTGAGTTGTTTGAGCAAATGGGTCAAAATGGAATTCAACAAGATTATGTTGTGTATAATGCTCTTCTCAACGGGTGCTGCAAAGAACTGGAAATGGAAAAGGCATTGACTTTATTTGACCAAATTGTGAAAAAAGGGTTTGCTTCCGCACATACTTACAACACTTTGATTGATGTTTACTGCAAGTTGGGGAAGATAGTGGAAGCTGATGAGTTGTTGAAAGATATGATCGATAATAAGCACATAAAGCCTAATCATATCACGTTCACTATTTTAATAGACTGTTACTGCAAAGCTCAGATGATGGAAGAGGCAGAAGACCTTTTCAATGAGATGCAAAATAGGGATTTAATACCAACGATTGTAACATACACTTGTCTAGCTCATGGTTATATGAGATCAGGAAATAAACATAAAATGATTTCTATCATTGAACAAATGGTGGAAAAAGGCATTAGTTTAGATAAAGTGGTATACAGCATGCTGGATGAAGATCAAGATGGTTTAGAGAAATCTTTTAGGCTTTTAGACGAGTTATTACAAAAAGGTTTATCAGGTCGAGATGTTTATGACAAATTGATTGATAGGTTCTGTCAAAATGGGAAATTTTCTGAAGCGGTGGCATCTATTGATGAAATTGGGAAACGTGGGGTTATGCTTAGTTTTGCTACATGCAGCACTTTAGTACACAGCTTGCATAGTGCAGGATACAAGAATAAGTTAGCTGGTGTTTTGAAAAGTATGGAAGGTTTTGGATGGGTCCCACAAGCATCAAGTTTAACTGATTTGATCAATCAGCATGAACCTGATGGTGATGATTGGGAGAAAAATGGGCTCAGTTTACCAAACCAGATTTTGTGAAAGTTTGGTTATTTGGTGCAATTCTGGTTCAAGAAAGTAAGTGTTGGAAGTTGGAACCATGAAATGTGGTTCAGGTTGCTAATTTGATATGAACGCATTAACATGTTGGAATATCTTTTTGAAATATTTGATTAATTCACATTTCTTGTTTCATTTTGTTCTGATAATGTTCTCTGTGTTCCATGGACAGGGCATGGCAATGAGGGTGTGGCAATTTTCTTGATTCCCTTTTGTGTGATATGGATCACGAGGATAGAAAGGAAAGATAATCATGGTATGAACACTCGTTTGCTCTTATAATCGATCCACAAGGGCATTTGGTCAAAGATGCAATAACTAGCACTTTGAGTATGGCAAAACTGTACATAATACATTTCAAGCTAAATGTATTGGCCATAGCTGGATTTTCAATTTTAGGAAAAATGTCGGACAGATTGAGTTTGTCGTCATCACTATTTAGTTACTTTGATTACCTTTATGTTATATGGTACTTTTGTTAAGTTATATACAAATTGCAAATTAGCACTTTTTTTTACCTATTATTTGGTTTTATATGAATTTGTGGTTTTATTTATTTACAAGAAGATGATGAATTTCTACGGTTTAGGGTTTATATAAATTGTAAATTGTGAGTGTTTGGCAAAAGTGATCAAGCAAACACATATTAAGTTTTGCAATTCTTGGATTAAATTCGTATGTTATGTATAACTGTTATTATTACAGTGTAAATTACTTCAATCATGATGATGCAAGTAAACAAAAGATTACTAATGTACACTATACTAAAGCTCCTACTTTCACGACTCACAAAAATTGTGCATTGTTTATAAGTCAGTGCTATCTCTTTGCTGCTCGTAAGAGGGCGAGGATTTCAATATCGTCAATTCCCAGTTCTGAGACAAGCTGACATGGCGTTTTACCTTCCGTGTCTGTTGCTAGTGGATTAGCTCCCCTACAATAATAATCGCCACGTAGAGACAATCAGTTGAAATTTTCATATTTCTAAGTTCAAACACATATACTAAAAAGGCGAAAGAATAGCTCGCTTTGTGCTCAAACAAATATACTAACTTGATAGCTATAGTGGATTTACGATCCATATACTAGAAGGATATAGAAACGTTTTTTCCTTCATGTTTTCTTCAAATGGAGAGCTTATATTTATAGTAATCCATCATATGCTACTGATAACGATCTTTTTTCAAATCTTATAGAGAAATAACGTGATACTTTCATAAACTTTGACTTTTTGAAAAAGCAATTTACAAGTTATTTATATGTTCAAACGCACTTCAATGACTTTCAACAAGTCTGACTCAGTTGACACGTTAATGATAACAAACAACCCGAATTGACCCATTGATATAAATGGGTCAAGAAGTTAACCTCTGGTCGCACAGATAATATACAACTTATAAACATTACCTGCTAAGAAGTAACTTTGTAATTGCAAGTCTTCCTCTAATAATACTGTGATGCAGTGGTGTCTGACCCTTTGAATCAGAAGCATTAATGTTTGAACCATGTTGTAATAACAGCTCCACCATGCTACAGTCAGCAGTTTGGCATGCCATGTGGAGCAACGAGCAGCCATCAAGAGATTCATTAGTCAACGGATCATCAATCTCTCGTATTGAAGTCAAAGATCTTGAGGAGTTATCTGTAGAATAATCTTTTAAATAGTCAAACTCATGGTCAAGATTACTTTGGTCTTGAAATTGCATAATGCTAGCAACAGATGAAGAGGAGCTATATGAGGCATGACCATGAGGAGCGTTCACATCTGCTTCACATATCACGATAAATAGGTAAACTGCTTTCTTGTCATTAGCACGTACATTTTCCCATAATTGTTGTTCAAGTAATATAAGGTGACGTGGGTCCTTTACTTTTTGAATAAAACGCCTATCTGCATACTGCATACAGAACATGAATCCTCACTGTTAACTTGCATGTAACTATATACTATATGTAATTTCCTATGTTCTTTATAAACGATTACCGTTAAGTCATTGAAGTATTTTTGTGGTTGATTTTGTCCTTGAAGTTTGAAAATGCGATTTGATCGCTCAAGTTTAAATTAACAAAAATAAACTTTAAGGAGGTCACCGCAAATCAAGTTTGAGAACTCCACTCACAAACAATAAACTAAGAATAAATCTACCACAAAAGTCTTTTATGGAGTAATCGCATTTTGGTGAGCATATGGTCATATGTAGTCTCTTTTTTTTCGACAACACTTTCTGGGAACATAAAAAATACCTTTGCATGAATAAACTTCTCTTTTGTGGATATAAGATCATCACAGCCGGGCTTTACAAAGGATTCTTGTGATTTATCAGACTCCATTGACCTACACAAGATCCATAACCCGAAGGTCAAAACCGTCATTTTGAACAGATCTATGTTTCCATTTTAAATTATGGTTACCTCATAGTCAATGATTTCTCCCAAATTGAATTAACAAATCCATTGCCTAGTGACTGGAACAACGTGATGACAGAAGGTTCCCATATCTTCACATCAAGTTCCAAAGATCTTACCTGATCGTAAGACCACAGACATAAGCTACGCAATTTGGTCAAATACTACCAAAGAGAGGATAAAACTGTCATATTGACATAACGAACCTTTGAGATATGAACTCCAAGATTGCGGTGTACACCAGAGCACTCAATGCAAATAAGAACACCAAGATTTAAGGAAGCCCAGTCTGGTTCAGGCGCACCACAGTCAGCACACTTATCATTACCGGGTACCCTTTTCAATGCATTAATAGGCCTCTCACTTCGTACACTATACTGCAACTGTTGTGAACTTCTACATACACGCATCATATTTTTAGAGTTACGGTCTTTATCAGTGTATTCTTCAGAGGTTTTCCAATCTTGACCTATTGGTTTTGCTCCTATAACATCACTTGTAGGACTGCATAGATGCTGGGAAAAAAGAATCAAATTTTAACAAATTCGAATAAATAAATATCATTAAGTAGAAGCTTTCAACACCTACCATCTCAGGAGATTGGGAAGTTAATAATGAAGCTATTACTCCATTTATTTTGTCAATCCAATCCTTTTGTTCTAGCGAACTCTCTGCCTGCATGTTAATAACTCAAACTAATGACCCAAAATTCAATTTGTATGCGTAGAGGAGGCAAAATTGACGGGTTGGATAACGGGTCAAAACGAGTTTGGGTCAAAATGGTGATTTGTGTACCTTTCAAAACGGACCGGTTCGGGTTAGGTTTATCTGGAACACTTGTTGTCCAAAATTTTTATTTTTATTTTTAATTAGTGTGTCATATGTGATTATAAAAGATATACTTATGTTTGATGATAGAATGAATGAATAAAATGTTTTAAGTTGACCCTTAAAATGCATTTTTGGAGCCTTGAACCATTTGTTTTTATAGCAAATTATTCTAATCTGACCCCTTTGACCCATAGAGATATCATATAAGTAGTGTGAGATGTACAAAACTACAGATCACCACAAAGGCAACAAAATAAGGCACCTGCAAAGTGTATATCTTTGTTGGTGAGATGATCCTAAAACAGAATCTAAGGTCCGTCTGTTCTGCATCGGCTTTTATTGTAGATGTAAGGAGGTTGACGGTGTGACGTGCAACATCATGTACACCACCATGATAATGAGAAGATAGCCACCGACTCAGCAATCCAGGGCCAGGTTCGGCTGGATTACCTCTCTGTGAACCAGTTCCCTGAAAGTTGTCTAATTGCTAAAAATCTGTAATATAAAGTAAAAACTATCATATATATCAAACATGATTTAATGGACTTACTGAGGGTCGGGTCAACTGTTTGCGGTAGTAATACAACAAACCTCGGTTATCAAGAACAAAGAATCTTCTCTTCCAGTCCCCCCTCAAATTCGAGGACCGTTTACATAGATATCCTTGTTTGATGTTTTGAACCTAAACTATTGAAGAATTAGCGTTTAGACAAAAAAAAAATATAAAAAGTGAAGAAACATAAGATGTTTTAAGAGTACCTTCCCCTCGGCAGCAGACTGCATAACTGCTTGTATTGATTTATGGCAACTTATTGATTGTTGAAGTGGTAAATCACCATTACCAGCTGGTAGATTACAAGATGACTTATTTCCAAAATCAATGTGTCTTTTATACTCTTGTATCCTTTCATTTAGTGCATGCTGCTCAGAATAGTAGCTCTCTCTTGACTTTTGTGCATTTGACAATACCTGTTAAAGAAAAACGATACTAACTTTAAATCGACAAAAACCATGAAAAGTATAAAAAGTAACGTACTTCAGGCGGGATTTGATGGATAACTTCGTTTTTAATAAAAAAAAGACTGAAATTTCAAAATTTTAAAGCTAATCTTCAGATTAGCCAAGTTTTTTCAAGTGGGCATATTGGCGCGACATTATAAAAGTCAATGTGCTCAAAGTCAGCTGCCAAAGCATCATTTTTGACCTGCTAACGGGGTCAGATTACTATAACTCAAAATTTCTATACGTTGGCTACCTTAAAATATCCACTTAAAGTACACTATGCAATTTCCTTAACTAAAGATAATAAAACCTGGTGGATAGAAGGTTCCATTTGATGTAATAATTCATATCCCTGCGAAGACAAAAAGGTTTATAGTTTAGGGGAAAAAATATATAGGATACTAGATAAAGAAGGAGAACTAAGCATCATGTACCTGCTTGAAATAACGAAGATGGGCATCCATTGCCTCGCCCACAGATTCCAGAAACTCAAATCTCTTCTTTGCCTCGACGTTTGAAAGCGCACAAACCTGTAGTTATTTTACATAAATGACATTGTGTCATTTAAAGATGGAACATATGCATAATGAGGATATATAGGTGGTTGGATAAACATTGAAGTACCAGACTGAAACGAGCTTGTTCAAAATGCATTCTGGCACTGTAAAGTTCCTGGAACGTCTCTCTACCAAATTAGAATTCCAAATGACGATGGTTACCCATGTATAACTATCAGTAAACTACTGCATAACTATTTAATTCATGTTTATACGAGACAACACATATACCTCCTCTGTAGCAGATGTTATTTCTGTCCGAGTACTCTTCCTCAATGATAAATATTTGTCACGTATCTGCATAAAAAGTTGCAGATATTAATACATAATGACAAGTCAGTACTGGAATTTAACACCCATATATACAAATATCTATAGCTACCTGGCTATAAACAGCATCAGCCTTGTCAAAACGCTTCCTAGCTTCCTGCATCATACAAAAAATATAATATAACATATTTTGGTGGTGGCATCAATAACAATAAAACTTACAAGTAGTAAATAATTTTAAAAAAGTAGTAAACTACGGAACCTTGATATCTTGCAGCTCAACATTGCCAAAACGTAGTAACCTATCACTAAGTGTATGCTCAATCTGAAAACGACAAATTCAGAACTAAATTTGATGATCTCGTTATGAACTTGTAGGTTTGTGTTTGAGTAGTATTCACATAAACAAGAAAGTTGAGACCTGAGTTCGAAGATTTTCTTTATATGTCCCTAATTCTTTCAAAACATGTGCAAATTTGATCATATCAGGGCCTGAGAACATAAAAAGAAACATATGGTAACACCACTAACCGAATTTAAGCATTTTTTATAATATAAAATAAAGTTATTTTACCTCCAAATGCCAAAGAAATAGGATCGGGCCCTGAACCAAAATTTTCAAGGGAACTTGAAAAGGCGATATCCCTATCATATGCTTCTCCTATACCTTCTCTGTACAATGCAAAGAAGAAACTAGGTAACTATCATTCACAAGCCCAGAAAATATACTTCTAGCGCAGAAAGATGAGATAAATGATGCTTACGTATACTTTCGACAGCCTTTATAAAACTTTGAGCCTCTCTCCCTCAATGTCTCAGCTATTTCTTCCAAACATTGGAGCTGCATTACAAAATATTAAGCATTCACTTTTGAGCTTTGACATACTTAAAATATAGCAATGCAGTAATATAACAACTATTGATATTGCATAAATGTAAAAGCATCAGGTGCCAGCCAGTTCTATTAAGTCTACGTGGAAACATAGGTATTGTGAAGAACCTATACACAACTTCATTTTTCATTGATTGCTATGAGTTTAGTGAAATATTAACTTTAGGACCAGGATTCGGTTTAAGAGTACATCTTTTTTTCTGGTGAAATGAAAACCCCTATAGTATTATGTTTTAAAGTGTTTTTTTTGATAAAAGGTTTTGTTCTTCAAGCTCTATTTCTTTATAAAAGGATGGCTGGGTCCCTGTATGCAGAATACCATTTAACTCGATCATGGTAAAACACTCCACCTTCGCTAAAAATAAAACTTTTCGTGTCCCATTCATTGACTTTCAACGTCAATCATGTCATTGTTTAAATTGGGAAAAATTGTGATTTTAGAACTTTTTTATAAATAACAACACCAAGCCATTAGAGTATTTGCAATAAACTTAAGTCTAGGCACATTGTCTTTCCAGAAACCTGCATCTACTAGTAGTATAAATCTTAGAGTACTAAACTATCTAGGTTGACCATAGTATATTTCTTCATGCAGGACCTACTTGCAGCAATATCATCAGAACTTTGTAAGTGATGAAAGGAAAGCCCTGATGAAGATCGTTCCTAATCTTATTTTTTTTATCCCTGAAATCATTAAGCTCATGACAAGATTCTGCTACGGTTTTAAGTCATCTTCACTCCAAAAAAAAAACATCATTCCCATTTCTTGCTCGGCTTTCTATCACTAGACACCTCAATCTCTAATAGCGAGTTGAACATTATCTACTTCATTCATGGACATCCGACACATTGCTATATGTATTATCATCACAAGTTTCATCCTTATCTTAAGGAGACTGAGCTAAATGAGGAACACGCCAACTGGGTCAAAGGGTTAAAATAAGTTCAAGGTCTATCAAACTCTAACTAGTAACTAATATCTAACCATGTTTAAAGAACTTCAAGCTTTCCAAAGGCGATATAGAGCCCCGTTATTCTTGAACAAGCAGTATCGCTTGGTCTAATTGATGCTTATGTAGATTCTATCATCACTAAAGCTCTTGATAATCTGCTTCTACTTGGGGAACAATAATGATGATTATCAGGGTTCTAACGGGAATTCCTATGATTTAAACAGGCAACCTTTGGTTCATTGGTAAATGATTAATAAGTATTTGGTGTTTCATACTTTGATATAATTTGTTTAGGTTTGTTTTTTGTGTTCCTTTTTATTGTTTGGTATACATTTCATTTACCAAGTAATTCTTTACGGGTAGTTTACGTGTATCTAACAACATATATGTCAAATTAGACAAACGTATATTGACATAATGAAGAGCAACAAAAAAAAAACAGAAACATCATGTTTTCTAAATACGTAAATCGTAAAGACATACTTGTTGACGAAACATGGGAGAGTCTTCGAGTTTTGAGAAATACATGATTGGCTCCTGCTGTTGCTGCTGCTTCTGCATTGATCCAAATGTCCAGCATTAACTAAATGAACCCGAACACAACTACCTTTTCATAGAATGTGATATGTTTTCTCGATATACATGAAAACGGACATGGTTGATTATTCGATATGTGATGTTCCTGATATTTGAGTCTAATGATTGATATGAAAGGGTGATAGTGAAAATGGAGGACAGAAGGATGAACAAGAACATCAACATAGGATGGTCCGAAATAATTGGAATGAGGGAACAAGCGAGTTTTCATGGTTGCCATTGAAGTTTTCGTTGTTTGTTGTGTAAATATCAAATATTTAAAAGCATATGTTTTTTTTTAGAGTAAATTGCACCGTTCGTCCCTGTGATTTTCTCACGTGTGATTTATATAGGGTTAGTAGCACCGTTCGTCCACTTAATCTCTAGCAGGAATTTGAGATAGGGACGAATGGTGCTACATATATAAACCACAGGGATGAACAGTGGAAAAAAAAAAGATCAGAGACGAACGGTGGGATTTGGCCTAAACCACAGGGACGAACAGTGCAATTTACTCTTTTTTTTTATAAAATCTTTGGCAGTCCCACATCGCCCTGTGAAGTAAGGTAGCTATAGGGAGGTTACTATAAACAGGGAGTGAAGGAATGTAATGGAGCAGGTAAGTTAAAATCTTCAAAAATCATTGTTTATAAATTTAGTTTAAGTTTATAAACATACTCACTCTAGTTTATGATTTTTTTCAATTTTAACAAACCAACAATGCTAAAATAAAAGTTGTGTTTTCTTTTTTATATTTTAAAAAATAAAAAATGCTAAAACAAAGTTACAAAGAACATATCATAAAATTTACTAGTAGATTTTAAGAAACCAACAATGCTAAAAGAAGTTACAAATAACATCCTATAAGATAGCTACATAAGTTTATGATTGTTTTTAAGAAGTTACAAATAACATCTCGAAAGATTTAAAGGAATCAACAAGCTTAAAAAAGATACAAAGTAAGATAACTACATAGAAGTTACAAATAACATCTCGTAAGATTTAAAGAAACCAACAGTGCTAAAAAAATGTTTCAAATGACATCCCGTAAAAGCTAAGATAACAAGATAAGTTTTCGATTGTTTTTACCACATCGATGCTAAAAAAAGTTACAAATAACATCTTGTAAAAGCTATTATAACCGGATAAGTTTATGATTGTTTTTACCTTTTTAGTTTGAATAGCCCGGCTTTTTAAGTGTTGTTTGTTTGTTAAAAAAACTCTAAATCTGATTTACACATTTAAATAATTTGATTTACACATTTGAACTTGAATGTGAGACAGAAACATAAACGCGTCTAAACATTAAATGGAGCATTTGAGTCATAAATTTAACACAATCTAACAATGGAAATATAATATCTTAAAACAAAGGGATAATTTCATATTTCCCCTTCTTAAATTTGAAATTTTCATATTTACCCAAACATACTTAAAAAAACATTGTACATTATGCATTTAATAATTGTACTTTGAGTATATATTAAATTAATCATGAAAGTAGGGGAATATGAAATTCATCATAAAATAAAATAATCAAGGACATTGTGTCGCAGTTCGATCTCGTAAAGTAGTGATATATTATTGAGTAAACTGCAAAAAATGTTCCTAAACTTTTCAAAATTTGCGAAAGATGTCCTCGAAAAAAACTGCAAATATTGTCCCTAAACTTTCAATTTTCTGCAACGTTATGTCCTTGCCGCGTTACTGTAGTTGCAAATTCAGTTTTTGGACTAATGCTCGTTTGTTTTTTCACGTTAGTGGCGTGTGAAATGACTAATTTACCCTCCTCTTCATCCCACAATTACTTTTCTTTTAATTTTCAATTTTATCTTTCTCCACCACCTCCATCACCACCACCCTCTCCCACCACACGACAGCACCACCACCCTCCACCACCACCACCCTCTACCACCACACAACCACCACCACCACCCTCGCCAAAAGAGATCAGCACAACCTAAAAACCACAGACACATGTGCTCTGCACTTATTGTCACACCCCAAAAATGGCGCAGCGAAATGACATTCACGGGGTATGACCTCATACTCAAGAACACAAGGTGTCACAATAGAGAAATACTAAATGTATAACATAAAATAGATAATAGTCGCAAACTCCCACAACAGGGATAAGTACAAAGATCCAAGATAAACATAAGTCTCAAAGTTAAACAACATCACTAGGAAATAACAAAATGCAACTTCACGAGATATAACCCGGAAGGTTCTTGTCTTAAATCTTGCTAAGCCAGGCCAGTACTCAACCTTGTAGTGTAACTTCAGTCTTAGCACCTGAAAATGGATACTCGAAAATGTCAACATAAAGTTGGTGAGCTTGTAGGTTTAGGGTTTAAACCATGAAACTGTGAATAATACGTAGGACATAATGAAATGAATACCAATTACAAGCACATCATCAAATAGCAATAGTGTCACGCCAACCGAACCTATAGTGTTTCTCATACTGATCCGTGCTAAAACGTATATATAAATATTATGCAATGACGAATACGCGTGAATAAATACAAATCACCCCTTTGTGAAAAAGGATACTTGCAAAAACTCACGTTCGTGTGTAGTGTGAAGCCAGGTAAGTGATTACCCGGATCGTTTCCCAACGAGGTATGAATGGGCAAACTGTGGAAAGTTAGGATTAGAGTGACTGATGATTAGGATATGGATTTTTGCTTTTTGATTAATTCTAATTGATATATAAGAAACAAATATACACAAGAAAATTAAACGCGAATTAATTAAACTAAAAACGCGTAACGGAGAATCTAAAATGGGACGAAAAAGTGAATTCTATAAAATTAAAACCTAAAAATGTAAAATTACTTAAAACTTAATTTAAAACTAAAATTATATTTTTTTACACTTTTTATCTAATTTTTATTAATTATTTATTATTTAATAATTATTTAAAACTAATTTAAATTATAATAAATACTAAATGAACAAAGAAAAATCTAAAACTTTTTCTATAAATATTATTAAGTGAAAAGAAGCTAAGAAAATTATAAAAATGAAAATTGCTTAATTAAAAATTTAAAAAGATAAAATCTATTAAATAGAAGCTATCACTTATTTTCTATTTTATTTTTCTTAAGGTCTAAAAAGATTATTATATTTTTCCTAGATTCTACTTAATAAAATAAAATTATGAAAATTAAAATTATATTTTTCTGATTATTATTCTATTTATTATGATTTAATTACTAATAGAAACTAATTAAAAAGATTAAAAATATTAAATGACTTAGGAAAAATCTGAAAAATTCAGGATAAGTCTAAAATATTATTTAAAAGCTAGGAAAATTAAAATCAAAAGTTTATTAAACCCTGATAAGCAGTTGGGCAGATAAGCAGTTGGGCAAATAAGCTAAAAATAAGCTAATAAGCTCAAAACTTCACCAAATGCTCAGGACTAGTTTAATATACTATAAGAAGCTTAAAACAACTTAAAAACACAAATAAGCACTATGAAATAAGCTGATAAGCAGATTGGCAGTTGTGAATTTAAGACAGAAAACTCAAGAAAATGGCCAATTAGCATGGCAGATTAAGCACTTAAATTAAGTTGATAAGTTGAATAATATGGGGGCAAAAGCTAGCTGGCACTACTGGCTATCCTAAAAACCTAAAAGCCCTATCTCAAACAGCTTAATTGAAGTCCAATTAAGCCCTAGAACAGGTGAGTTTAGGAATTAAAAACTGAATCAGCAGAATTAGTGAAATGGGGAAAAGTGCAGGCCTATTTTAAGCAATTAAATAAGCTAGGAAATGGAATCCCAGATGATAAAATTAAAGTTAGCTATATGAACTACTTGTGAACCAAAATCCAAGGTCTCAGCTTGTCTAATAAAGCCAATTATCAACTGAGATCAGCAGCTAAAGCTACTAAGTATATACTGAGTCTGCTGATAGTGGGATTTTGTGCAGAGGTGTGCACAAGTGTGCAGACCAATCCAACTCTTTTGGTTACTCTAAATGGACTAATTGAGACTTAGAAATGCCAAGGTTGAGGGCTAGATGAGCTTATGGCTTAATCTAGCTTATTTGGATTTTTCAAAGCTTAAAACTGAAACAGTGGACTAGGGGTATGAATTCTATCAATTTGGCTTAAGAGATCTTAAAAATAGCTTATATGGTCTGAGTTAAGCTAGATTGAAATTGATGAAATGGTAAATGTACAGTAACAAGCTACTTTGACCAGTTGACTGCCTAAACCAAACACTCCTTTATAGGACTGTTTTGAATTTTCTAACTGAAAGTGATTATTTTAAGCACTGTTTTGAACTCTAATGGTACTACTAAGTATATTAAGCTATGAAAATTGATTTGTAACTGAAAATGAAGCAGTTTAATTAAGCTAGCTTGTTGAGGCTATTTTTGGCTTTTTTATGATTTTTAAGGTAAAATAAAGATAATGACAATTAAAACTGATAAAGTGAATCAAATTTGTATTAGAACTAGTAATAAGCTGGAAACTAATAGAAATAAGCTACAATTAAGCTATTGTACAGTAATGATCAAAATAATGCAAACTTAATGAAATAGCTTACAACTGAATTGGACTGTGAACCAAAGAACTAAGGACTAGAACCACTCCTAGCTTGTTCACACAAGCTAGAAAACCAAAAAGCCTTCCAGATTAGCTTTTAAAACCCAGAATAGCTTATGAGACTCCAGGTTGACTTTCGTTGACCAATTTCATTTCTTGAATTTTATAACTAGTATTCTCTATATAAGCTTACAGTAAGCTATATTTAGCTTATATAAGCTTATAGTAAAGGTATGGAAGCTTTTGATGGTGTTTTAAAATGACTTGAGCTTATACGAATTAAGAGATAACTTGAAACTTGAATTACTATGAAAACTGAGTTCAACACTGATAAAATAAGAACAATGAAGCTTAAATTAACTTATATTGATAACTGGAACTTGAAATTACAAAGATAAAGACTGAAATTGAAAATACGATTAAGCTATGTTAACTACTTGCCTCTTAGGGCTTACATTGCTATCTATTTATACTAAATTGAAGTGGGATATCACTCATCTTCTTCTCTGAATCATTCTTGGCCTTTGGATGGTCTTCAAACGATCTCAGCTGTTGAAATAGATTTTTGGCGCCAAAATTGAGTGAGTGGGAAATATTGCACATGGTTCTGTACTGAGTGGAGAAGAAGCAATAAATGCCTTTTGGGAGTGTTAGGTGAAGTATAGAGGAAGGAAGGTGGTGATGGGAGGTTACAGAGAATACTATGGGTGATGGTGGTATTGGTGTCTGGTATTGGCGGGTTTAGGGGGAAAGGGATGAGTTTGACTAAAGTCAAACTTGTGGTTTTGGGTTTTATTAATAAACGGGGTAGGATGGGCTGATGGGTGTGGGCTGGGTTTATTATTTGGGTTGGGTAGGGTTTTAATGTAAAATGGGTTGGGGTTTATTATTAGTAAAGGGTCCGGTTGGTTAGTTTTAGCACAAGGACCATTTTTGTAATTTCATGAAAGATGAAGGGCTGAATTTGTAAGTTCCATTAAGTTATCAAAAGGGCCATTTTTGCCAAGTATAAATAGCACAAGGGTTTTATTTGATAAATTACAATTTTTAAAACCCGAGGACTAATTTTGCCAATTATGAAACTTGAGGGGTAAAAATTTCCAATTATAGAAAACTTTCATCCAGGGACTAATAGTGAATATGTTTGATTTCCCAAGGACTGATGTTGACTTTTCTTTCGTTTTAAACCTTCAGGGACTAATTCTGCCAATTTGTGAAACTTCAGGGACTGAAAATGACAATTTTGTGAACTTTGCATGTTTTTCACTTATTTTCAATCTTTTTGTTCCTGAATCATATAAAAACACATTTTATGATATTTTCTGTATTTTGAAGCATATCTGCATGTTTTTAAATGTTTTTGCAGATAAAATGTGACAGAAATGATGAGTATTTAGACACTCATCAATCCCCCACACTAAACTATTGCTAGTCCCTAGCAATCATTTATGAAGATTTAATGGATTTTTCTCTTTACCAAAAGCCATTACTTCTGGAGTAGCCAATGTTTTAGTATGTGATACTTTGGTACAATGATAACCAAATGATTTTGAGCAAATCATCAGCTGTCAACGGTTTTGATTTGTCTTTACCAAAAGCCGTTTGCTTCTGGACTAGCCAACTCTTAGATAAAATACAGTTATTATCTTTGGTGAGCTGATTACCAATTATGGTTTTTCCACTTGCCTTAACCACAAGCCATAACCTTGCGGGCTAGCCAACTCTTCACTTATAAAGATATGGTGAGTCGAATACCATACAATTTTTGGCAAATTGTAAGCCATAAACGGATTTGATATATCTTTACCAAGAGCCGTTTGCTCCTGGATTAGCCAATCCTTAAGTGGGTTAGACATGGCGGACTGATAACCATTTATTGCGTTCTAAGTGAGAAAAAATTTTAAAATTTTTGGCCAAAATGGGGGTACTAGATGGTACATTTGATCAAATTCGCTAGAATTCCCCCCCACACTTAGAACTGAATATTGCCCTCAATATTCAAAGTACCGGTTGTTAAACCAACACTTAGAACGTGAAAAGGCAATACTAATAGCCATTTATTTTATACATACACATTTTTTTTTTTTTTTTTTTTTTTTTTTTTTTTTTTTTTTTTTTGAATATATACAACAGCAGGGGCAACTCCCCCACACTTAGGTGGTAGAACAGAGAAAGAAGACAGAGACACGGGTGAAAACCCATGTTTTGCTAATGTTTTTGTTCACCGAGTCACTAGCTTGACTCGATCCCCGCATTCATTGGTTCATGGGGAAAGTTTGAAGATCCGGGACAACCATGGGTGGTATGTCCTCTCCAAAGTAGTGTTTTAAACGATGACCATTCACTTTAAAATTTGGACCGTCATTTTGAGATAACTCAATGGTACCATATGGATAAACCTTTGTAATAGTGAATGGACCAGACCAACGGGATTTGAGTTTGCCTGAGAAGATCTTTAATCTTGAATTGAAAAGAAGGACTCGATCACCAACGTTGAAAACGCGGTTCTTGATTTTAGAGTCATGAATCTTTTTTGTCTTTTCTTTATAGATCAAAGAGTTCTCGTAAGCTTGATCACGTAGTTCATTTAATTCATTCATTTGAACTTTACGGTGATCACCCGCAGTTTGGAGGTCAAAGTTAACATGTTTCAAGGTCCAGTAGGCTTTGTGCTCTAATTCGATTGGAAGATGACATGCCTTTTCGTACACAAGCTTGTAAGGCGTACACCCTATGGGTGTTTTGTAAGCTGTACGAAAGGCCCATAATTCATCATCCAATTTATCCGACCAGGATGCACGATTTTCTCCTACAGTCCTTTCCAGTATTCTTTTAATACCACGATTTGAAACTTCCACTTGTCCACTTGTTTGTGGGTGATACGCGGTAGAAAGACGGTGAGTTACACCATACTTTTGCATGACTTTGTCAAATTTGTTGTCACAACTCGTAATTTCAGGCCATTTTTCCGAACCTCGACAATTTACTATTCACGAGTTACTATTCATTTTTACTATTCACTGGCACTATTCATTCCAAAATTTTTAATTCATATTCTCGTAAGTTAAACTATTTTAATGATAACCCGAGATTTTGGCACTCGTCGGATAATTTCTGCAAGAATCACGAAACCGTGTCCGAGATTTACCTTAAGGTTTAAACATCATTTAGGCATCCCGATATGTCCAAACAACATTACCAACAAGAGAAATATATGTTTTCCACCTTCCGTGACATTTTCATGAATTTAGGAATTTTAGGATACCCGGTTTTAAGTTTTGTGACTTTACGACTTACAGTTAGCAATTAACGGGACCAAAACCCACTCCGTATGTCAAAGATAAATATCCAACCTAAAATATCTAGATATTTTCTCAAAAATATCTAGATATTTCGAAAATATAGTGAAATTACCATTATACCCTTTCATTGAAATTACCAAACTACCCTTGGACTATATATACAAGTAACCAGCTCATTTTTTTTTCACTAGAAAATCACAAACACACTCTCTTTCTCTCTCAATCCCACGGCATCATCAAGAACACAAGAAGAAACCATAAATTTTTGAAGATCAAGTGATAATCAAGTTCCATTTAACTTCCTTGTTATGGTTTTGTAATAAAAACTCCAAGGTTGTAGACCATTTTCATCCAAACTCATCCTATATTGTAAGTAACTTCAAGAACATATTTTTATCAAGTTATACTTTCATTTGATCCATGTGATCATGTATTTTTAAGTTGTTGTAGTGTAAATTGCAACTTACGTATGTTTATGATACAAATTTTCTTATAAATCATCTCTAACAATAGATCCACTAAATTTATTATGATCCCCATGAAACATACTATAGTTTAGGATGTTTAGGACCCCATGACCCTTTGAGAAGGTGTATGGTAGATTAAGGGTTGTTTTGATGTTGGTTGGAATGGATTTGTACAAGTTGTTAACTAGGAAAATCAAGTTTTGACATAATATAAAAGCTACTGTCCCTATTTGCAAAACGTGGGAAACTCAGGGACTAGGGTGTAACTTTGGACCAAATATTTAGAAAATACATTCAAAAACGAAACTATGGCCGCCGGAATGAACAAAAACGAGTCTATAACGAAGGAGATATGATTTTTTAAAGTTAGAAGACAAAAACTATTATTTTCAGAAAATGCATGCTGATTGCCGAACTTCAAGGGACAAAACGAGGCGTTAGACGTGATCTAGGAGGGCCGAGCTACTGAAAATACGTTAGTTCATGTTATGACGAGCGCGTGGATATAAAGAACGTTGAAAACGGACTTGTAACGACCGAGATATGAATTTTTGAAAAGCCGACGAACTATACTTATTTTGACAGCATTACAACACATATATTTTCTAAGTGTAAAACTAACAAGTCACTAAGTTCATGGCCGATTTTCTATATGATTGAGGCGCGTATGATCAAAAGTCAAATGAGTCGACATGAAGATTATGTTACAAGGATTTCAAAAACGTCAAGTCCTATTCCTAACTCTTAACGTACAACATTTCACGACTAGTTTTGCGAGGCCGTTTGGTCATATTTCACAAGTTATAAAAAGGGTTATTTTGCGACGAAACTATTTTATTTGGCGATAAAACATCAAACAAAGATCGTGGAGTGCCGTTTCAACATATTTACACGAAAAGTAGTTCATAACTTGCCGAGACGTCAAAAATGTAGTTTTCGACGATAAACATTATTTTCAAAACTAACGAGTGGTATCGTTAACATACGTATTTGCATGTGTAGCATTGTATCATTGCTTACGCTAGATCATATCATTCATAATAGGTAGCGGTTAGAGACCGAGCCTCATTTTCATCTTATACATTGTGATCATTGTGCTATCATATCAGGTGAGTTTCATTGCCCCTACTTTATACGTTTTGAACTTTTGGGGGAGATACATGCTTAAACTGCTTGCTTACATACACGATTGTGTTAAACTTATTTGCGTTATTCTTGAAAGCAACTCACGGACCTAAGTATCTATCACTTGGGGTAGCCGTACAGTACATATCGCGGACCTAAGTATCTAACACTTGGGGTAGCCGTACAGTACATATCATGGACCTAAGTATCTAACACTTGGGGTAGCCGTACAGAACATATCACGGACCTAAGTATCTATCACTTGGGGTAGCCGAACATAAGTCTCCTAGTGAGCAGCATAAGGTCTTCTAGTGTTATAGAACGCACCTCGTATATACTCATGCCTTACTTTTTCTATATGTTAGCAGTGGGTTGTGAACACACAGGTTGCAAGTTTTGAATGGGCGGGATTTGCAACTGAGTGGATTTGCAATGCCTTTGCTGTGGAAACTTTCTCTAAACGCTTTTCAACTCATTTATAACAAACTCTATGAACTCACCAACCTCGTGTTGACACTTTAGCATGTATTTTCAGGAACTAAGCAATAGCACGCTACTGGAGGCTTTTGGCAGGGCATGGCATGGTCATAGAAGACTCTGATAAAACATTTGGGACTGCTTAACTTATTTTATGGGCCAACTTCCGCACCACTTTTCATAATGTAAATTTAACACTTTTGACTTCTCAAATATATTCTAAATGATTGATGTGAAAACCGTTCTTTACGCTTGTGTTATGATACCAATTGAGTTGCACCCCAGCGATGTGTAAGCTTCCGCTGGACCCGATTTTGGGGGTGTGACAGATTGGTATCAGAGCCTAGGCTATAGAGAATTGGGTAATTTTAAAACCTAAACTATAGCTACTTTTACGAAAACTTAACCCTATGACCGCCACGTGCCTGCCTGCCAAGCTGATGCCTCATTTGTGGTTTGTTGCTGACATATTTGATCAGATTTATATCTTATTATCAGATAGATTATACTCACTTACTCTCGTTGTTTACTATAGTTGTATTCCATATAAGTATGCTTACATATCATGCACGTCGCAGCGTTACACCTTTTCCTTACATAGTTTCATCATTCGACCTCAAGTCTGATCACCTGCCTTAGTCTTTTGAACCACCCTTTACATGTGAAGGACATAGTATTAGTATAACTAAGCTGAGTATTCCAAAATTCATTGAACCTCGGTGGAATATAGACTGGTCATCTATATTCGACCCGGGACAGTGGGACATAGCCTGACCACCTATGTTCGACTCAGAGATGAATTTTGCAATACTGAGAGTAGTTATAATAGAATTATGTCCAGATTGATTTGATCGGTGTAAGCAATTCCATTATCGAGCCAAACTTTCAAAAGACCTCATTTCAGGATGTTGAATCCATTCTTTCTGACAACTTGTTTCCTAGCTTGATTTAGTGACAGTTCTTGTTTGATGAGTTGCGAAAATCAAGCTAAGAGTCAAGTTGTTACCCGAGCCGATTCAGTTTAATCTCATGACAGTTCTTGTTTGATGAGTTGTGAGATTAAATTTGAATCGACAACCTCAAACCGATTTAGCCTAATCCCATGACAGTTCTTGTTTGATGAGTTGCGGGATTAAGTAAAAATCGGTTACCTAGAGGTCTTTTGAGGGCTACGCTCGATAATGGGAAAGTTTACCCCCATCAAACCCGACCACGAGAACATACGTACGTAGAACAAGTGAGCTGAATTCAGGGACTGAATTCCTCTAACGGGTGGAGACTGTCACAACTCGTAATTCCAGGCCATTTTTCCGAACCTCGACAATTTACTATTCACGAGTTACTATTCATTTTTACTATTCACTGGCACTATTCATTCCAAAATTTTTAATTCATATTCTCGTAAGTTAAACTATTTTAATGATAACCCGAGATTTTGGCACTCGTCGGATAATTTCTGCAAGAATCACGAAACCGTGTCCGAGATTTACCTTAAGGTTTAAACATCATTTAGGCATCCCGATATGTCCAAACAACATTACCAACAAGAGAAATATATGTTTTCCACCTTCCGTGACATTTTCATGAATTTAGGAATTTTAGGATACCCGGTTTTAAGTTTTGTGACTTTATGACTTACAGTTAGCAATTAACGGGACCAAAACCCACTCCGTATGTCAAAGATAAATATCCAACCTAAAATATCTAGATATTTTCTCAAAAATATCTAGATATTTCGAAAATATAGTGAAATTACCATTATACCCTTTCATTGAAATTACCAAACTACCCTTGGACTATATATACAAGTAACTAGCTCATTTTTTTTTCACTAGAAAATCACAAACACACTCTCTTTCTCTCTCAATCCCACGGCATCATCAAGAACACAAGAAGAAACCATAAATTTTTGAAGATCAAGTGATAATCAAGTTCCATTTAACTTCCTTGTTATGGTTTTGTAATAAAAACTCCAAGGTTGTAGACCATTTTCATCCAAACTCATCCTATATTGTAAGTAACTTCAAGAACATATTTTTATCAAGTTATACTTTCATTTGATCCATGTGATCATGTATTTTTAAGTTGTTGTAGTGTAAATTGCAACTTACGTATGTTTATGATACAAATTTTCTTATAAATCATCTCTAACAATAGATCCACTAAATTTATTATGATCCCCATGAAACATACTATAGTTTAGGATGTTTAGGACCCCATGACCCTTTGAGAAGGTGTATGGTAGATTAAGGGTTGTTTTGATGTTGGTTGGAATGGATTTGTACAAGTTGTTAACTAGGAAAATCAAGTTTTGACATAATATAAAAGCTACTGTCCCTATTTGCAAAACGTGGGAAACTCAGGGACTAGGGTGTAACTTTGGACCAAATATTTAGAAAATACATTCAAAAACGAAACTATGGCCGCCGGAATGAACAAAAACGAGTCTATAACGAAGGAGATATGATTTTTTAAAGTTAGAAGACAAAAACTATTATTTTCAGAAAATGCATGCTGATTGCCGAACTTCAAGGGACAAAACGAGGCGTTAGACGTGATCTAGGAGGGCCGAGCTACTGAAAATACGTTAGTTCATGTTATGACGAGCGCGTGGATATAAAGAACGTTGAAAACGGACTTGTAACGACCGAGATATGAATTTTTGAAAAGCCGACGAACTATACTTATTTTGACAGCATTACAACACATATATTTTCTAAGTGTAAAACTAACAAGTCACTAAGTTCATGGCCGATTTTCTATATGATCGAGGCGCGTATGATCAAAAGTCAAATGAGTCGACATGAAGATTATGTTACAAGGATTTCAAAAACGTCAAGTCCTATTCCTAACTCTTAACGTACAACATTTCACGACTAGTTTTGCGAGGCCGTTTGGTCATATTTCACAAGTTATAAAAAGGGTTATTTTGCGACGAAACTATTTTATTTGGCGATAAAACATCAAACAAAGATCGTGGAGTGCCGTTTCAACATATTTACACGAAAAGTAGTTCATAACTTGCCGAGACGTCAAAAATGTAGTTTTCGACGATAAACATTATTTTCAAAACTAACGAGTGGTATCGTTAACATACGTATTTGCATGTGTAGCATTGTATCATTGCTTACGCTAGATCATATCATTCATAATAGGTAGCGGTTAGAGACCGAGCCTCATTTTCATCTTATACATTGTGATCATTGTGCTATCATATCAGGTGAGTTTCATTGCCCCTACTTTATATGTTTTGAACTTTTGGGGGAGATACATGCTTAAACTGCTTGCTTACATACACGATTGTGTTAAACTTATTTGCGTTATTCTTGAAAGCAACTCACGGACCTAAGTATCTATCACTTGGGGTAGCCGTACAGTACATATCGCGGACCTAAGTATCTAACACTTGGGGTAGCCGTACAGTACATATCATGGACCTAAGTATCTAACACTTGGGGTAGCCGTACAGAACATATCACGGACCTAAGTATCTATCACTTGGGGTAGCCGAACATAAGTCTCCTAGTGAGCAGCATAAGGTCTTCTAGTGTTATAGAACGCACCTCGTATATACTCATGCCTTACTTTTTCTATATGTTAGCAGTGGGTTGTGAACACACAGGTTGCAAGTTTTGAATGGGCGGGATTTGCAACTGAGTGGATTTACAATGCCTTTGCTGTGGAAACTTTCTCTAAACGCTTTTCAACTCATTTATAACAAACTCTATGAACTCACCAACCTCGTGTTGACACTTTAGCATGTATTTTCAGGAACTAAGCAATAGCACGCTACTGGAGGCTTTTGGCAGGGCATGGCATGGTCATAGAAGACTCTGATAAAACATTTGGGACCGCTTAACTTATTTTATGGGCCAACTTCCGCACCACTTTTCATAATGTAAATTTAACACTTTTGACTTCTCAAATATATTCTAAATGATTGATGTGAAAACCGTTCTTTACGCTTGTGTTATGATACCAATTGAGTTGCACCCCAGCGATGTGTAAGCTTCCGCTGGACCCGATTTTGGGGGTGTGACAGATTGGTATCAGAGCCTAGGCTATAGAGAATTGGGTAATTTTAAAACCTAAACTATAGCTACTTTTACGAAAACTTAACCCTATGACCGCCACGTGCCTGCCTGCCAAGCTGATGCCTCATTTGTGGTTTGTTGCTGACATATTTGATCAGATTTATATCTTATTATCAGATAGATTATACTCACTTACTCTCGTTGTTTACTATAGTTGTATTCCATATAAGTATGCTTACATATCATGCACGTCGCAGCGTTACACCTTTTCCTTACATAGTTTCATCATTCGACCTCAAGTCTGATCACCTGCCTTAGTCTTTTGAACCACCCTTTACATGTGAAGGACATAGTATTAGCATAACTAAGCTGAGTATTCCAAAATTCATTGAACCTCGGTGGAATATAGACTGGTCATCTATATTCGACCCGGGACAGTGGGACATAGCCTGACCACCTATGTTCGACTCAGAGATGAATTTTGCAATACTGAGAGTAGTTATAATAGAATTATGTCCAGATTGATTTGATTGGTGTAAGCAATTCCATTATCGAGCCAAACTTTCAAAAGACCTCATTTCAGGATGTTGAATCCATTCTTTCTGACAACTTGTTTCCTAGCTTGATTTAGTGACAGTTCTTGTTTGATGAGTTGCGAAAATCAAGCTAAGAGTCAAGTTGTTACCCGAGCCGATTCAGTTTAATCTCATGACAGTTCTTGTTTGATGAGTTGTGAGATTAAATTTGAATCGACAACCTCAAACCGATTTAGCCTAATCCCATGACAGTTCTTGTTTGATGAGTTGCGGGATTAAGTAAAAATCGGTTACCTAGAGGTCTTTTGAGGGCTACGCTCGATAATGGGAAAGTTTACCCCCATCAAACCGACCACGAGAACATACGTACGTAGAACAAGTGAGCTGAATTCAGGGACTGAATTCCTCTAACGGGTGGAGACTGTCACAACTCGTAATTCCAGGCCATTTTTCCGAACCTCGACAATTTACTATTCACGAGTTACTATTCATTTTTACTATTCACTGGCACTATTCATTCCAAAATTTTTAATTCATATTCTCGTAAGTTAAACTATTTTAATGATAACCCGAGATTTTGGCACTCGTCGGATAATTTCTGCAAGAATCACGAAACCGTGTCCGAGATTTACCTTAAGGTTTAAACATCATTTAGGCATCCCGATATGTCCAAACAACATTACCAACAAGAGAAATATATGTTTTCCACCTTCCGTGACATTTTCATGAATTTAGGAATTTTAGGATACCCGGTTTTAAGTTTTGTGACTTTACGACTTACAGTTAGCAATTAACGGGACCAAAACCCACTCCGTATGTCAAAGATAAATATCCAACCTAAAATATCTAGATATTTTCTCAAAAATATCTAGATATTTCGAAAATTATAGTGAAATTACCATTATACCCTTTCATTGAAATTACCAAACTACCCTTGGACTATATATACAAGTAACTAGCTCATTTTTTTTCACTAGAAAATCACAAACACACTCTCTTTCTCTCTCAATCCCACGGCATCATCAAGAACACAAGAAGAAACCATAAATTTTTGAAGATCAAGTGATAATCAAGTTCCATTTAACTTCCTTGTTATGGTTTTGTAATAAAAACTCCAAGGTTGTAGACCATTTTCATCCAAACTCATCCTATATTGTAAGTAACTTCAAGAACATATTTTTATCAAGTTATACTTTCATTTGATCCATGTGATCATGTATTTTTAAGTTGTTGTAGTGTAAATTGCAACTTACGTATGTTTATGATACCATTTTTCTTATAAATCATCTCTAACAATAGATCCACTAAATTTATTATGATCCCCATGAAACATACTATAGTTTAGGATGTTTAGGACCCCATGACCCTTTGAGAAGGTGTATGGTAGATTAAGGGTTGTTTTGATGTTGGTTGGAATGGATTTGTACAAGTTGTTAACTAGGAAAATCAAGTTTTGACATAATATAAAAGCTACTGTCCCTATTTGCAAAACGTGGGAAACTCAGGGACTAGGGTGTAACTTTGGACCAAAGATTTAGAAAATACATTCAAAAACGAAACTATGGCCGCCGGAATGAACAAAAACGAGTCTATAACGAAGGAGATATGATTTTTTAAAGTTAGAAGACAAAAACTATTATTTTCAGAAAATGCATGCTGATTGCCGAACTTCAAGGGACAAAACGAGGCGTTAGACGTGATCTAGGAGGGCCGAGCTACTGAAAATATGTTAGTTCATGTTATGACGAGCGCGTGGATATAAAGAACGTTGAAAACGGACTTGTAACGACCGAGATATGAATTTTTGAAAAGCCGACGAACTATACTTATTTTGACAGCATTACAACACATATATTTTCTAAGTGTAAAACTAGCAAGTCACTAAGTTCATGGCCGATTTTCTATATGAATCGAGGCGCGTATGATCAAAAGTCAAATGAGTCGACATGAAGATTATGTTACAAGGATTTCAAAAACGTCAAGTCCTATTCCTAACTCTTAACGTACAACATTTCACGACTAGTTTTGCGAGGCCGTTTGGTCATATTTCACAAGTTATAAAAAGGGTTATTTTGCGACGAAACTATTTTATTTGGCGATAAAACATCAAACAAAGATCGTGGAGTGCCGTTTCAACATATTTACACGAAAAGTAGTTCATAACTTGCCGAGACGTCAAAAATGTAGTTTTCGACGATAAACATTATTTTCAAAACTAACGAGTGGTATCGTTAACATACGTATTTGCATGTGTAGCATTGTATCATTGCTTACGCTAGATCATATCATTCATAATAGGTAGCGGTTAGAGACCGAGCCTCATTTTCATCTTATACATTGCGATCATTGTGCTATCATATCAGGTGAGTTTCATTGCCCCTACTTTATACGTTTTGAACTTTTGGGGGAGATACATGCTTAAACTGCTTGCTTACATACACGATTGTGTTAAACTTATTTGCGTTATTCTTGAAAGCAACTCACAGACCTAAGTATCTATCACTTGGGGTAGCCGTACAGTACATATCGCGGACCTAAGTATCTAACACTTGGGGTAGCCGTACAGTACATATCATGGACCTAAGTATCTAACACTTGGGGTAGCCGTACAGAACATATCACGGACCTAAGTATCTATCACTTGGGGTAGCCGAACATAAGTCTCCTAGTGAGCAGCATAAGGTCTTCTAGTGTTATAGAACGTACCTCGTATATACTCATGCCTTACTTTTTCTATATGTTAGCAGTGGGTTGTGAACACACAGGTTGCAAGTTTTGAATGGGCGGGATTTGCAACTGAGTGGATTTACAATGCCTTTGCTGTGGAAACTTTCTCTAAACGCTTTTCAACTCATTTATAACAAACTCTATGAACTCACCAACCTCGTGTTGACACTTTAGCATGTATTTTCAGGAACTAAGCAATAGCACGCTACTAGAGGCTTTTGGCAGGGCATGGCATGGTCATAGAAGACTCTGATAAAACATTTGGGACCGCTTAACTTATTTTATGGGCCAACTTCCGCACCACTTTTCATAATGTAAATTTAACACTTTTGACTTCTCAAATATATTCTAAATGATTGATGTGAAAACCGTTCTTTACGCTTGTGTTATGATACCAATTGAGTTGCACCCTAGCGATGTGTAAGCTTCTGCTGGACCCGATTTTGGGGGTGTGACATTTGTCATTGCAAAAATGCGTACCACGATCACTGATTATTGCCTGTGGAGTTCCAAAACGGGCAAACAGAGCTTTCAGGAATTTTACAACTACCCGGGCATCATTAATGGGTAAAGCTTTTGCTTCAACCCATTTTGACAAATAGTCAACAGCCACGAGAATGTATTTATTTCCTCGAGATGATGGAAATGGCCCCATAAAGTCAATGCCCCAGACATCAAAGATTTCACAAACTTGAATAGCATTTTGTGGCATTTCATTTCGTTGTGAAATATTTCCATGACGCTGACAAGCTTCACAAGTTTTGATGAGATCTTGGGCATCCTTATAGATTGTGGGCCAATAAAACCCGGAATCAAACACCTTTTTGGCGGTGTAGTTTGGACTATGATGGCCCCCAGTGGGTCCAGCATGGCAAGCTTTGAGAATGTCAATAGCATCCTGTCCATAAACACACCGTCGGATGACTTAATCCGCACAGATTTTGAATAAGTAGGGGTCGTCCCAGAAGTAATGTTTAACATCCTTGAAGAATTTATTCTTCTGTTGGGTCGACATCCCTTTCACTATGAAGTTACCCGCATGGTAATTTGCGAAGTCAACAAACCATGGGGTAGTAGAATCTCCACGAAAAGTAACCGCTTTGAGTGTCTCGAGAGGAAATGTTTCATTAATTTCCTTTTTCTCGAAAACATCTTGGTGTGGGTTCTCTAATCGGGATAGATGATCAGCAGCTAGGTTCTCAGCTCCTTTTTTATCACGTATGGTGATATCAAATTCTTGCTGGAGGAGAACCCAACGGAGCAATCTCGGCTTTGCATCTTGTTTTGCAAAGAGATATTTGAGAGCCGAGTGATCCGTATACACTACACATTTCGTCAAGATTAAATATGGCCGAAACTTCTCAAAGGCATACACCACAGCCAATAATTCTTTTTCTCTAGTGGTGTAATGAGTTTGAGCTTCAGTCATGGTTTTACTTGCGTAGTGGATAGGCTGAAAGTGTTTGGCTTTTCGTTGCCCCAGGACTGCACCGATAGCAAAATCACTTGCATCGCACATGAGCTCAAAGGGAAAATCCCAGTCGGGGGCAACCAGAATGGGTGCTTCAGTAAGCTTTTTCTTTAATGTTTCAAAAGCTTCGATGCACTCGGGTGAGAAGATAAAAGGAGCTTCCTTTTCAAGAAGATGAGTCATAGGCCGGGCGATTTTAGAAAAATCTTGTATGAATCTACGATAGAAACCGGCATGACCCAGAAAACTCCTAATACCTTTGACGGTAGTGGGATGAGGTAATTTAGCAATGACATCCACTTTAGATCTGTCAACCTCAATCCCGTTCTTTGATATCTTATGGCCGAGGACAATGCCCTATTTGACCATAAAGTGACTCTTCTCCCAATTTAGACAAAGATTGGTGTCTTCACACCGTTTCAGCATATTTTCTAAATGGGAGAGACATGTTTCGAATGAATCCCCAATGACCGAGAAGTCATCCATAAAGACCTACATCGTTTTCCCGATCATGTCGGAAAATATGGACATCATGCACCTTTGGAATGTGCCTGGAGCATTGCATAAGCCAAAAGGCATACGTTTATAAGCAAAGGTTCCATAGGGGCATGTAAAGGTGGTCTTTTCTTGATCTTGTGGATCAATGGGAATTTGAAAGTAACCCGAGAAACCATCAAGGAAACAATAGTACTCGTTCCCTGCTAATCTCTCAAGCATTTGGTCCATAAAGGGTAGAGGAAAATGGTCTTTCCGGGTGGCATCATTTAACTTACGATAGTCAATGCAAACACGCCACCCCGTAACCAATCGAGTTGGAATCAACTCATTTTCATCATTTGTGACAACAGTTATGCCACCCTTTTTTGGAACACAGTGAATGGGACTAACCCAAGGACTATCAGAGATGGGATAAATCAATCCTGCATCAAGAAGTTTGAGAACCTCTTGTTTGATAACATCGTGGATTTTCGGATTCACCCTTCGTTGGTGTTGGACCGCTGGTTTAAAGTCATCCTCCATTAAAATCTTGTGAGTACAAAATTCAGGGTCGATACCCTTTATGTCGGAGAGTTTCCAAGCAATGGCTTGCTTATGTGACTTCAAGACCTTTATTAGAGCAGTCTTTTCCTCATCACTTAAGTCTTTAGCAATAATGACTGGTAATTTATCATCACCCTCCAAAAATGCGTACTCAAGATGAGGTGGTAAGTCTTTGAGTTCGACCTTAGGAAATTCATCGTTTTTCTCAACTGATTTGATTTCCTCATTATGAAGTTCAACGGGAGGGAGTGGAGGAGAATTGTCCTGATTTAACAATTTCTCAAGAAGAAGAATATCTCCCTCCAGATCAATCTCAGCGTCATCAATTCCTTCCAGAAATGAATCACACTTGAGAAAAGCCTCGATCTCTTCCAAATTGAAATCACTTCCCTCAAACGGAGTGAGAGAAGGGGAAAAGTCGGAAATGATAGGCAGAGAAGATGTGGTGGGATTCCCACTCACAGAATTATGAGAATAACCAAGAAACTCTTGATAGTACTCCTCTGAAGCAACATCAATGACATCGATTCGGTTAACCGATTCAGAATCATAATTTGAGGAGTACCTCGAAGTTTGATCGAGGTTAAAGGTAACAGCTTCATTACCCACACGTAATGTGATTTCATGCTCAAATACATCAATGAGAGCATGGCCCGTTCTTAGGAATCCTCTTCCAAGAATGAGAGGAACCTTTTGATCTGCGTCGAATTCAACAACCACAAAGTCAGCTGGAAAATGGAACTTCCCTACTTTCACAAACACATCCTCGGCAATGCCGCAAGGATGAGATATGGTACGATCTGCAAGCTCCAGAGTCATGCAGGTAGGAGTAAGAGCCGGAAGAGAAAGTTTCTTCCATACTGAATGAGGCATCAGGTTGATGCTTGCACCAAGATCGGCCAAGGCATAGCATTCAACCATTCCCGGAAATACACAAGGTATTAGAAACTTTCCAGGATCTCCAAGCTTCTCGGGAAGCTTTTTCAAGATAACTGCTGAGCAGTTCTCATTTAATGGAGTTTTCGCCATTTCAAACATTTTTTCCTTGTTGCTTAACAAGTGTTTGATTGTGGATGCAAATTTGGGCATCAGAATGATAGCATCCGCAAAGCTTATGTCAAAATGTAATTCTTTAAAGATTTGAAAGAATTTATCCATTTGTTGACTAGCCTTTTCGCGGAGCTTTTGCTCATGTAAACGTGATGGGTAAGGAATAGAAGGTTTGGATTTAGGGTTGTCAACAGGGATTTCATGCGATTCAAAAACAACTCCAGGTTTGGGTTTTGGTTTCGGGACAACTTGAGGTTGGACGTTGTCGGCACCTCCGTTATTAGTAGGAAGTTCCTTGTCCTTGGTCACCTCAGGTTCACTTTCCACTACCTTGGGGGGAGGAGAAGAAGGGGTAGTAGGAATAGTGGGTCCATCATAAGCTTTACCACTGCGTGTGGTGACAGCTTTGAGTTCACCCTTTGGGTTGACAACAGTGTTACCAGGGAGACCTCCTGAGGTAGAAGGTGGATTGAGATGGTTCATGAGACTGGCAAGCATATGCTTAACCTCGCTTTGAGAGTGATCAATTTTGTTTGAAATATCATTCTTTAGCTCAGTTCCTTGCTTGTATATTGAAGATTGAAATTCATTCTTCAAATTAGAGATCTGATTTTGTATTGCCTTTATTTTGGTCTCATTAAACTTGATGTAGTTATCAAGTTCATTTGGGAGAGGTCCCTGGTAATTAGGAGCTGAATACCCTTGATTACCCCTCTGGGGTGGGTATTGATTGTTTGGGGCATGAAATTGATTTTGCACGTTTTGCTCTCTTTGTTGATTAGTGATGAAGCGAAAAGTGCACCGCTTTTAGGGGGTCATTTAAGCCCTAAATCGTATTTATTTGATCAAATATTGCCCTAAATCGTTCCTTTTGTCATTTTAGGTACTTTGGAGAAGAAATCTGGAAAAGGAAGCATTTTGGACGTTTTTGGAGCATAAAAGTGAAGAAAACGACAAAGTCTCCAAAGCTGCTGGAAAAGTACATATGACGGCGTCAAGGATTGCTACTGACGGCGTCACGGGTTGGCAAAAGAGGTGGATATGACAAAATACACGTGACGCGCCAGAGAGTTTTGCAATGGAAATCTGACAGCGTCACCCTTTAAGGTGATCAAGGTCGTCACGGTTTAAGTTAATGAGAGACGGCGTCAAGCATAATTTTGACAGCGTCAACACTTGACACGCCAGAGCGGATTTTGGAGGATTAAAGAGGGACGGCGTCAGGAAGACCATCCGGGAACCCTAGCCGCGGCGAGGTGACGACGTCACCTCCTACAACGTGACGCCGTCAGACCCTAAACTCTATATATAGTTTTGCAATTTTTAGTCATTAGTGTGCAACTTTGTGAGGAGAAACCCTAAGACGAATTTTCTGCCATTTTTAAGGGTTTTATACCCTTGGATCTCCCATGTTTAATTGAAGATAAGTAATCATTTAATCATTCAATATGTCTATGTGTTGTTTGATTATATCTTGTTCTTGTCTTTTAATTAACATGCTAGGCTAGATTTATCTTGTGTTTGCTTAGATCTAATGAAACCTAACTATTGATTATTGGTTGTTGGTGTGTTATTAATTGTATTGGATGATTGTTTATCGATGTTAGGCTTAAGAAAACTGGCTAACCTCCTATACGGTAATTTGCTTGAACGTCTTAAGAAACATGAACCAATGCGTACTAAGGTTTTTATGGTTGTATTTAATGCATGAGCGAATTCTAGTGATCCCATGTTAGGAGCTTCTTAGCCGGCTCGACATAGGAGTGAAGTAGGAGCTTGTAGAGTTGGGGAAGTACGTACGCCACCCCACGATTGGTATTAAGGAATACACCCGTCATCCACGCAATTAATACACACTAATCAACCGGTAAAAGATAGTTAGGGAGTAAGGAAATCTAAGTAAACACATTTCTCTCCATATAAGTTTCACAATCTTTTTATTTTCAGTTATTTTATTTTATTTGCATTTGTAGTATTTGGGTTAGTTGACTAGCAACTAATTCCGCCCACTCCTTCAAACCCGAGATTTTACTTGCTTTCCATAAAATATAAAAATACAAAAAGAATCTTCCCTCACCCTTAGACCTATTAGAGTAGTTTTTTCAATCCTAACGACACTATTCCCCTAGAGAACGATCAATCCCCCGGTACTTGCCACTTCACTATACTACATCGGTCAGGTACACTGCCTGGTGGGGATTGCAAGCCTCTTGAGATCCCTCGAGAGGTAAAACCTGTTGTAAGGTCGCAAAACCACGCATCAAGTTTTTGGCGCCGCTGCCGGGGAATAGTTATTGTTTAGGTTGAATTTTTATTTTATTAGGTCTACTCACTAGATTCCTTTCTAGTGAGATTTTTATTTTTATTTTTCTAGGTTTTTCTTTAGTCTATCTATTTTCTTCGTGTTTTTGTTCGTATAAGATTTTCATTGACTATTCAGTTTGCCATTATGGAAAACGCGAATCCACCCCTTACACCTGGCGAAGTGGCTTTGTTGCGTAGCCAAATTGAGGATGAGATTAGTGAGCTCAGAGAGCTCAATAGAATGATTGATATAGAGCTTGATTATGCCTTCAACAACCTAGAAACCGCCATATACTCAGATAATTACTTAGAACGTAATAATCTTACGGTTGAGGAGTTGATTGAGAAACTTGATAAAGAGAAGGTAGATCCTAGGTTGGATGATTATTTCAATGAATACCCCACTAAGGAGGAGATTGCTTACTATAACAACCTAGTTGATAACCCTCGCCCACCTTTTGTTAGAATTGACCCAAAGATTAAGAAGGGTGATCCCGGGAATGTGAAGATACCATGTATGATTGGGTACCAATACGTTGAGCATGCTTACATTGACTGTGAATCCCCAACCAACGTGATGTCCTCAAGCCTTTATAGCCACATCATAAACACACCACTTGAGCCTAGGAAAGACCCCAAGTGCCCCGGTGGAGTTTGCAACTTCGTTGGAAGGATTAAGGACATGCATATCCTTGTTGGGAATTTTACCTTTGCCACCGACTTCATGATTCTAGAGGATTTGGCATGTGTTGTTGACTGCCGCCTATCTCACGTGGTGTTAGGTAAGCCGTTTATTGAAGCATCCAATTTAAAGTATGATCGTTTAAGAGGCACGGTTCAGTTTTCTAATCACATAGATAGGATCACATATAGGATGCCTTATCGGGTAAATGAATTTCGTTTTGTGCCTCGATTTGACAAGGACAACATTGGTGCGATTGAGGACATCAATGATGAGGATAAAGAAAAAGGCATGGACTATGTTTGGAATAAGAGAAGCCTTTATTATAAAGATTGCTTGAACCTAGGACCTAAATACAAAGTTGATATGGAGGTTGTTAGGATGATTAGAGGGGCAATTGAGAAGCAAAACGGAAAAACGTAGAACCCGTGACTTTGAGTCTAGCTACAAGACTCGTTAATAAAGAAAAGCGCTTCTTGGGAGGCAACCCAAGCTTTATTTGCTTTGTGTGTTTATTTATTTGTTTATTTATTTGTTTCCGTATGTATGTTTAATTTTTATTATTATTGATTCATGTTCGAAACTAAATTGTGAAAATGCTTTATCTTGTTTTTAACTTCGTCTTAACTACATATAAAGGTATTTTGCAAAAGATAAGTGTAAGGGAAATCCAAATCGGTTTATTAGAACAAATGAACATGAATCGTAACAATAATAAATTAACATACATATTAGTAATTGTTTGAGTCAAATGCTTGTATCGAGTCATAATGATGTTTTGCAGGAATTCCAGGAAGTAAGGTATAGGTTTTTTCCAGAAATTTTCCGGAAACTTAACATGAGAATTCTGTCAGATCATTTCTGACGGCGTCAGGCCTTACAACCTGACGGCGTCAGGTTTTAATTTTCTGAAATTTTTGAAAGTTTTGTTTTTCTACCGGAATCATAAAAAGTTTTTATTAAATCTCTAACTTATAAACTCCAGGAATCTGCAAAATAATCATTCCACAAGCATTATATCCCTATATAGATTTATCCCGCCGTTGTTATGCAGGTTTTCGTGTTTGTTTTCTCAGGTTTAACAGGTTATTTTGGACAAGAAGATGTATGTGGAATCTAGCTTTTGGCGATGCTTTAGTCTTGAAGCTTCAACATTACCTTGGAAGAAGATCTAACCACGTTACCTCTTTATCCACCAAACGAATCAGGGGAGTATTTGATTTCATTCTTTTACCTTATTTACTTTTACATCTTGTTATTTGAACATTGGAGACAATGTTCATCTTAAGTGTAAGGGGGGGGGGGGGGTAAAATACGATACTTCAGAGAATACAATTGCACTTGATTTTTGTTTGTTTAATGGTAGATGTGTAATAAAACTGAGAGAAATACATGTTAAGGCAATTTTAGTGCCAAATTTAAATTTTTTTACAACATATAGGAGTGAAACTTTGATCTTAATGAGCGTCTCACGGATAGGAGTTATATGACTAGCACAAAACCGTACCACTAAAAAATTTTCCACCCCCAAATATGTGAGGTTCGCCCCTAGAATTGGTAGGAAAAGCATTTATGCTATGATGTGTGTACCGGTAGCACTTAGATTCTAGAACTTGCGTTAGGACCATTCCGAGGCCACAAGTGAGACTACATTCGTGTAGTTAGATTTACTACATGATAAGAGGCATTAGGATTAACCCATCGTTTTACACCTGTGTTTTTGTTATAATTACATTGGCTACATTGGTCAAGTAATTCTCCCACACCCTTTGCGTTGTACTCATTTTTAGTACACGATACCCCTAGTACACCCCTCAGAGCCTATCTTTTCGTTTCGACCTTTAAGCATTTTACTTAAAGGAAGAATTTGTTTACACCCCACTTAAATGTACACCCAAATCGCCTTAGCCTACCTTGTATGCACTCATTTTTAGTGCATTATTGTGACAACATTTGTTTAAACCCCAAGTTAATTATCTAATTGATTACATGGTTGCTAAGTCGAGTCATATCCTTGTACATATTGTTTTGGGACGATTGGGACTCATGGGTAAAGTACTAGTGTAATGGAGTAATGGGGAAGAACAACATTATTACCCCCATATGTGCTAAATATTTTAAAAAAGTACTCCAAGTGTTTCGATTTTCTTAATTCGAGTCATTAGAATAGTTAATTGTAAAGTTATGTAAAAGTTCAAGTGTAAGGGGAGAACCGAGGCCCCTATGATGTATTATTTTGGATGGTAGGGCAAGAGTGTATGAAAAAAAAAAAAAAAAAAAATACAAAAAAAAATGAGAAAAAGAAAAGTAGAAAAAACTTACGGACTACCATCCCGTTTCATTTTATGTTTATTTTATGTTTTTGTTATTTTGTTTTTAGCTTAAGTCGAGTCTAGTCTTGGCTTAGCAACGCCATATTGTATTTTTATATTTTTTTTATGGGAAATAGGAACTTCTTAACGAAGGATCACAAATCACTAATCGCTTAAACTTTACAATATTGTCGCACACACCTCCCCGGCAGCGGCGCCAAAATTTGATCCTTGCTAAAACGTATATATAAATATTATGCAATGACGGATACGCGTGAATAAATACAAATCACCCCTTTGTGAAAAAGGATACTTGCAAAAACTCACGTTCGTGTGTAGTGTGAAGCCAGGTAAGTGATTACCCGGATCGTTTCCCAACGAGGTATGAATGGGCAAACTGTGGAAAGTTAGGATTAGAGTGACTGATGATTAGGATATGGATTTTTGCTTTTTGATTAATTCTAATTGATATATAAGAAACAAATATACACAAGAAAATTAAACGCGAATTAATTAAACTAAAAACGCGTAACGGGGAATCTAAAATGGGACGAAAAAGTGAATTCTATAAAATTAAAACCTAAAAATGTAAAATTACTTAAAACTTAATTTAAAACTAAAATTATATTTTTTTTTACACTTTTTATCTAATTTTTATTAATTATTTATTATTTAATAATTATTTAAAACTAATTTAAATTATAATAAATACTAAATGAACAAAGAAAAATCTAAAACTTTTTCTATAAATATTATTAAGTGAAAAGAAGCTAAGAAAATTATAAAAATGAAAATTTCTTAATTAAAAATTTAAAAAGATAAAATCTATTAAATAGAAGCTATCACTTATTTTCTATTTTATTTTTCTTAAGGTCTAAAAAGATTATTATATTTTTCCTAGATTCTACTTAATAAAAGAAAATTATGAAAATTAAAATTATATTTTTCTGATTATTATTCTATTTATTATGATTTAATTACTAATAGAAACTAATTAAAAAGATTAAAAATATTAAATGACTTAGGAAAAATCTGAAAAATTCAGGATAAGTCTAAAATATTATTTAAAAGCTAGGAAAATTAAAATCAAAAGTTTATTAAACCCTGATAAGCAGTTGGGCAGATAAGCAGTTGGGCAAATAAGCTAAAAATAAGCTAATAAGCTCAAAACTTTACCAAATGCTCAGGACTAGTTTAATATACTATAAGAAGCTTAAAACAACTTAAAAACACAAATAAGCACAATGAAATAAGCTGAAAAAGCAGATTGGCAGTTGTGAATTTAAGACAGAAAACTCAGGAAAATGGCCAATTAGCAAGGCATATTAAGCACTTAAATTAAGTTGATAAGTTGAATAATATGGGGGCAAAAGCTAGCTGGAACTACTGGCTATCCTAAAAACCTAAAAGCCCTATCTCAAACAGCTTAATTGAAGTCCAATTAAGCCCTAAAACAGGTGAGTTTAGGAATTAAAAACTGAATCAGCAGAATCAGTGAAATGGGGAAAAGTGCAGGCCTATTTTAAGCAATTAAATAAGCTAGGAAATGGAATCCCAGATGATAAAATTAAAGTTAGCTATATGAACTACTTGTGAACCAAAATCCAAGGTCTCAGCTTGTCTAATAAAGCCAATTTATCAACTGAGATCAGCAGCTAAAGCTACTAAGTATATACTGAGTCTGCTGATAGTGGGATTTTGTGCAGAGGTGTGCACAAGTGTGCAGACCAATCCAACTCTTTTGGTTACTCTAAATGGACTAATTGAGACTTAGAAATGCCAAGGTTGAGGGCTAGATGAGCTTATGGCTTAATCTAGCTTATTTGGATTTTTCAAAGCTTAAAACTGAAACAGTGGACTAGGGGGTATGAATTCTATCAATTTGGCTTAAGAGATCTTAAAAATAGCTTATATGGTCTGAGTTAAGCTAGATTGAAATTGATGAAATGGTAAATGTACAGTAACAAGCTACTTTGACCAGTTGACTGCCTAAACCAAACACTCCTTTATAGGACTGTTTTGAATTTTCTAACTGAAAGTGATTATTTTAAGCACTGATTTGAACTCTGATGGTACTACTAAGTATATTAAGCTATGAAAATTGATTTGTAACTGAAAATGAAGCAGTTTAATTAAGCTAGCTTGTTGAGGCTATTTTTGGCTTTTTTATGATTTTTAAGGTAAAATAAAGATAATGACAATTAAAACTGATAAAGTGAATCAAATTTATATTAGAACTAGTAATAAGCTGGAAACTAATAGAAATAAGCTACAATTAAGCTATTGTACAGTAATGATCAAAATAATGCAAACTTAATGAAATAGCTTACAACTGAATTGGACTGTGAACCAAAGAACTAAGGACTAGAACCACTCCTAGCTTGTTCACACAAGCTAGAAAACTAAAAAGCCTTCCAGATTAGCTTTTAAAACCCAGAATAGCTTATGAGACTCCAGGTTGACTTTCGTTGACCAATTTCATTTCTTGAATTTTATAACTAGTATTCTCTATATAAGCTTACAGTAAGCTATATTTAGCTTATAGTAAAGGTATGGAAGCTTTTGATGGTGTTTTAAAATGACTTGAGCTTATACGAATTAAGAGATAACTTGAAACTTGAATTACTATGAAAACTGAGTTCAACACTGATAAAATAAGAACAATGAAGCTTAAATTAACTTATATTGATAACTGGAACTTGAAATTACAAAGATAAATACTGAAAATGAAAATACGATTAAGCTATGTTAACTACTTGCCTCTTAGGGATTACATTGCTATCTATTTATACTAAATTGAAATGGGATATCACTCATCTTCTTCTCTGAATCATTCTTGGCCTTTGGATGGTCTTCAAACGATCTCAGCTGTTGAAATAGATTTTTGGCGCCAAAATTGAGTGAGTGGGAAATATTGCACATGGTTCTGTACTGAGTGGAGAAGAAGCAATAAATGCCTTTTGGGAGTGTTAGGTGAAGTATAGAGGAAGGAAGGTGGTGATGGGAGGTTACAGAGAATACTATGGGTGATGGTGGTATTGGTGTCTGGTATTGGCGGGTTTAGGGGGAAAGGGATGAGTTTGACTAAAGTCAAACTTGTGGTTTTGGGTTTTATTAATAAACGGGGTAGGATGGGCTGATGGGTGTGGGCTGGGTTTATTATTTGGGTTGGGTAGGGTTTTAATGTAAAATGGGTTGGGGTTTATTATTAGTAAAGGGTCCGGTTGGTTAGTTTTAGCACAAGGACCATTTTTGTAATTTCATGAAAGATGAAGGGCTGAATTTGTAAGTTCCATTAAGTTATCAAAAGGGCCATTTTTGCCAAGTATAAATAGCACAAGGGTTTTATTTGATAAATTACAATTTTTAAAACCCGAGGACTAATTTTGCCAATTATGAAACTTGAGGGGTAAAAATTTCCAATTATAGAAAACTTTCATCTAGGGACTAATAGTGAATATGTTTGATTTCCCAAGGACTGATGTTGACTTTTCTTTCGTTTTAAACCTTCAGGGACTAATTCTGCCAATTTGTGAAACTTCAGGGACTGAAAATGACAATTTTGTGAACTTTGCATGTTTTTCACTTATTTTCAATCTTTTTGTTCCTGAATCATATAAAAACAGCCACAACACAAAATAATAAAGACATACGCGACTCATTAACTCGACTCGACCACAACTATATACAATAGACCTCGGCCGTGAGCTAAAGCTCACGGCACAGCCTCGACAAGACCACCATCGACACAACACAACCAAGAAATGAGACCAAACGTTTATTAATTATTTTTAGTTAATAAAAACATGAAACCCATATGTTTTATCACCCAATCGAACTAAAAACTGTAAATATTAACTCGACACAGTCGAGTTGTTTCACACTGAGTCACAACCACGGGTGACACGGTGTTACCCACCTTTTAAACTCTTGGATATACATAGATCTTGGTCAGAAAAGTTCTAGGTAGCGCGTGGTGATGGTGGTGGAGGGGTTTTGAGCGCGTTTGGTGAAGAAATGGAATAAGGGGTGCAAGAGATGAAGTTTAGTGGTGGCGGTGTAAGAAAAGGAGGGGCGGTGAGGGTGTATGGTGGTGGCCGGATTGTGTGGCCGGAGAAGAAGATATGGAGAGAGAGAAAGAATGGGTCGGCTGAGTGTGAAATGGGGTGTAATAACCCTAATTGGAGCTATAGTATGTGCTTATATAGTCATAGGACTAAGTTTGAATGTCTAATGTCCCTCAGGGACTGAAATGGTAACTTGGGCACGGGGTGGGAAGTGGCATTCGGCCAAAATTCCTATAAAACGTATCCGGGACAGATTTGAGTACCGAGACATCTTCCCGAGTAATTTTTATGTTTTTCATTGATTTTAAAATAATTTTTCCAATCAAATCGACTATTAATACATCTATGTTTGTTTTGCGCGTCAAAATAATCAATATTTCTCGTATTTATTAGGTCTAATTGTGCCGACTCACGGAGTGCCTAACTGAGTACACAGGGCATTACTCGTCACATCATGAAAGTTCACAACATATTACCAAAAATTTGGATAAAATACCCAACACATTCCAACAATGATTGCAAGTAATAAAATATTCATTTTAAAAAGTAATGCGGTAAATTTGAAAATGCTCCCGAAATTTACCGGTTGTCACAGCCTCCCAGCCTCAGAAGAAACCTGTCCCGGGTTTCAGTTCAAGTTACCTGGTACGTTTGAAAAGAGATGAGGGTACTTTCGCTTTATCTCGTCCTCACACTCCCATGTAAACTCGGGTCCACGCTTTGAGTCCCAACGGACTTTAAATATTGGTATCTTGCTACGCTTCAGCTTCTTGATCTCCCGTTCCAAAATTTCAACCGGTTTCTCTACGAAGTGTAACTTAGGATCTACCTGAATCTCTTCCAAGGGTATGTGTATGGTCTGATCAGTAAGACACTTCTTAAGGTTCGACACATGAAACGTATCATGAACGCCACTCAGCTCTTGTGGTAGTTTTAGTCGGTAAGCTACTGGACCGATTCTCTCAGTGATCGCAAAAGGTCCTACATATCTGGGTTCTAACTTGCCCTTCTTTCCAAATCGTATAACACCTTTCCAAGGTGACACCTTGAGTAACACATGATCACCAACACTGAATTCTAGGGGTCTCCGTCGGTTGTCGGCATAGCTCTTCTGACGGTCTCGAGCAGCCTTGAGCCTATCCTTAATTTGAATGATCTTCTCGGTGGTTTCTAGCACTATCTCAGGTCCTATCATTTGACTCTCTCCAGCTTCCGCCCAACCAATAGGCGAACGACACTTTCTTCCATAAAGTGCCTTGAATGGTGCCATATCTATGCTGGTATGGTAGCTGTTGTTATAGGAGAACTCGGCTAACGGAAGATGGGTATCCCAATTACCACCGAAGTCTATGGCACACGCCCTGAGCATGTCCTCTAAGGTCTGTATGATACGCTCGCTTTGACCATCGGTCTGTGGGTGATAAGCCGTACTCATATCTAAGTGTGTTCCAAGGGAACTTTGCAATAATTGCCAAAAGTTTGATGTGAAGCGGCTGTCACGATCAGATATGATTGATATAGGTACACCATGTCTCGCCACTATCTCCTTGATGTAAATTCTAGCCAATTTGTCTATCGTATAATCTTCTCGAATAGGTAAGAAATGTGCAGACTTAATCAACCTATCTACGATAACCCAGATCGTATCGTGTCCACTACTAGTCCTAGGCAACTTTGTAATAAAGTCCATGGTTATCCTTTCCCACTTCCACTCGGGAATCTCCGGTTGTTGTAACAAACCAGATGGTCTCTGATGTTCAGCCTTCACTTTAGAGCAAGTCAGACACTTGCTAACGTAGACAGCTATGTCCTTCTTCATCCCAGGCCACCAATACAAGTCTCTAAGGTCGTAGTACATCTTATTTGCTCGTGGATGAATGGAGTACCTCGTCGTATGTGCTTCGTCCATGATTAGGGTTCTCACATCACCGGTTAACGGCACCCAAATTCAGTCTACAAAATACAGTCCACCGTCGTCCTTTTTCTCCAGTTGCTTATCTAAGCCGCATCTTCTCTGTGGGCGCATCCATATTCGTAGATTCCTCTCTCTAAGCCGTTAGTATCTTATCCTTGATACTCGACTGTATGGTTATACTCATGGCTTTTACCTTCCTAGGATTGAGTCTTTCCTTCCTACTCAAAGCATCAGCTACTACATTCGCCTTACCTGGGTGGTAGCGAATCTCACATTCATAATCGCTAAAGAGCTCAATCCATCTCCTCTGGCGCATATTCAACTCTTTTTGATCGAAGATATGTTGGAGACTCTTGTGATCAGTATAGATAATGCTCTTCGTCCCATACAAGTAATGTCTCCATATCTTGAGAGCGAATACTACAGCGCCCAGCTCCAGATCATGGATGGTGTAGTTTTTCTCATGAACCTTCAGTTGTCGAGAGGCATAGGCAATCACCTTACCCCTTTGCATTAACACACACCTAAGGCCTTGACATGACGCGTCACAGTATACTATGAAATCTTCGGGTCCATCGGGGAGGGCTAGTATTGGTGCATTACACATATTATGTAACACCCCCAAATTATCGCAGCGGAACGATAGTGTCATTGGGATGCTACTTCAGGGCACAAAGTACAAGATATAGAAAACGACCTCTAAATGAGACGTTTTGAAAAGTTACCATTCGAATAGATAAAAGTCATAGTTTACAAGCGAAGGATCCCAAAGTAGAATAGTACATAAGTTTTTAAAGTATATCGAATGGTAAATGATAAAAGCAAAAGTCTTCAGAAAAACGTGCCCTAAGACTCTCTGCTCCAAGCATCTGCTATCGCCTTACTAACCTAAGATAAACATGCTAAAAAGTGTCAACACAAAGGTTGGTGAGTTCATAGAGTTTGTTCAGCAAGTAAAGTATTTGAATAAAGATTTTCCCAGCAAAGGCATTGTAAATCCACTCAGTTGCAAATCCCGCCCATAACAAAACTTGCAACCTGTGTGTTTACAACCCACTGCTAAAATATAGCTTGAGTAAGACATGTGCGTATACGAGGTGCGTTCTATAACACTAGAAGACCTTATGCTGCTCACTAGGAGACTTATGTTCGGCTACCCCAAGTGATAGATACTTAGGTCCGTGATATGTTCTGTACGGCTACCCCAAGTGTTAGATACTTAGGTCCGTGATATGTTCTGTACGGCTACCCCAAGTGTTAGATACTTAGGTCCGTGAGTTGCTTTCAAGAATAACGCAAATAAGTTTAACACAATCATATATGTAAGCTAGCAGTTTAAGCATGTATCTCCCCCAAAAAGTTCAAAACGTATAAAGTAGGGGCTATGAAACTCACCTGATATGATAGCACAATGATCACAATGTATATGATGAAAATGAGGCTCGGTCTCTAACCGCGACCTATTATGAATGATATGATCTAGCGTAAGCAATGATACAATGCTACACATGCAAATACGTATGTTAACGATACCACTCGTTAGTTTTGAAAATAATGTTTATCGTCGAAAACTACATTTTTGACGTCTCGTTAAGTTATAAACTACTTTTCGTGTAAATATGTTGAAACGGTACTCCACGATCCCCATTTGATGTTTTATCGCCAAGTAAAATAGTTTCGTCGCAAAATATTACTTTTCATAACTTGTGAAAATATGACCAAACGGCCTCGCAAAACTAGTCGCAAAATATTGTACGTTGAGAGTTAGTAATAGAACTTGACGTTTTTGAAATCCTTGTAGCATAATCTCTCAGCCGTCTCCTTTGACTTTTGATCATACGCGTCTCGATCATAAAGATAATCGGTCATCAACTTGGCGACTTGCAAATTTCTAGTCTTTACACACTTTAATTTCACAAAATGGCTGTTTTTCTGGGAAACTAGAAAAATCATATCTTTCTCGTTATAAGTCCGATCAACAAACGGTTGATTGATTTGGAAACTAGGCCGGGTATACTTCCTTTCTCCCAAAGGGGTTTATGGCTCAAAACTGCCTCGTTTAGCGGGAAAATGGCTCGCAATATGGTGTCTTGCAAAAACAGTTTATACTTAGAAAATATATGCATAATAGTGATGCTGTCAAAATAAGTATAGTTTGTCGGCTTTTCAAAAATTCATAACTTGATCGTTACATGTCCGTTTTCAACGTTCTTGATATCCACGGGTTCGTACAAATATGAACTAACATATTTTCAGTCGGTTGGCTCGTCTAGATCGCGCCTGACGTCTCGTTTAGTCCCTTGAAGTTCGGCAAAACAGCACGTATTTTTCTGAAAATAGTTTTTGTCGTTTAACTTTTAAAAATCCATATCTCCTTCGTTATAACTCGGTTTTAACTCATTCCAAAGCCCACGTTCTCGTTTTTGAAAGTATTTTCTAAATATGAAGGCCAAAATAACGCCATGTTTCCTGATTTCTCCAGATTTTGTATTTTCGGACAGTAGGCTTATGTATATGTTAAAAACTCATTTTCTCGGTTCAAGACTTGATCAAACTACTACAAATCAACTCCACAAATACTCTAAACCTACCATACACCTTCTTAGGGTGTCATGGGTCCTAAACATCACCAAAAATGATGGGCTTTGCGAGGATGTTAATAAAACGTACAGATCTGATGTTTGAGATAGTTTTTATGAAAAATAAATGAAGTGGTATGTATAACATAAATTTTGCATGGCTAGTTATCAAAATAACTTGAAAATACAACAAGATATGAACAAAATGAAGTAGGAAATGATCAAAAATAATGTTCTTGAGCTTACTTGAATTATTGAAGAGTTTGGATGAAAATGATCACAACCTTGGAGTTTTTATTGCAAAACCCTAACAAGGATGATATAAGGAACTAGTATAACCCTTTTGCTTGAAAAATTTATGGATCCCTCTTGTGTTCTTGATTTGGCCGTGTACTAGGGAGAAGGGGAAGAGAGTTTTGTGTTTTTGTTTAGTTAGTGAAATTGTTATGAACAAATGTTAGGAAAATAAACCAAGTATTTATATTACTAGAGCATTTAAAGCTTTTTAACTTATAAGGCCTAGTATATGTAATAGGGGGGGGGGGCGGCACATAGTATATTAGAAGAGGTAATATGGTATTTTTAGTTTGTAAGATATTTTAGGATAGGATTTAGTTAGTTTAGTGTATAATTTCGGCGTTATCGGGTACCGGGTTAACTTGAAAATAAATCGTGACGAGTTGAAATAAAATACGACGAAGTTGTAAAAATTATAAAATCAAGTTACTGATAAGAATCGGCGTTAAATAATGACGTGATGAAATATCGTATCGACGTGTATAAGCTTTTCGGAATATAGCAAACGGTTTCAAAACATCGGGTAAATTAATAATATAAATTTTATATCATTAAAAATAGCATGAAAGTATTTTAGGATCATAGTCGGGAGTATTTGAGTATAACATTAGTAGTAATGACTGAGTGATAACGTTTAACGAACAAATGAACATACGTAAATTGAAATAATGCAATCCCGTGCATAGTAAAGACTCGAAAATGCGAATTGTGACATATTATCTTTCAATGTCTGAAAGGAACTCCCTGTGCTTCGCCCCAATCGTATTTCTTGTTCTTTTGAGTTAGTGAGGTAAGTGGTTTGGCAATCTTGGAGAAGTTCGCGATGAAGCGTCGGTAGTAACCTGCCAGTCCTAAAAATGATCGGACTTCTGTCGGGGACTTAGGGGCTTCCCAATTTTTCACTGCCTCAATCTTGCTAGGATCCACATGAATACCATTTTTGTTAACCACGTGTCTAAGGAATTGGACTTCTTGTAGCCAGAACTCGCACTTCGAGAGTTTGGCGTACAGTTTCTCCTTCTTGAGTAGCTCTAGAATTATCTTCAGATGCGTTTCATGTTCCTCTTTGGTCTTGGAATAGATCAAGATGTCATCAATAAACACGATGACAAATTTATCTAGGTATGGCCTGCATACTCGATTCATCAAGTCCATGAAGACCGCAGGTGCATTCATTAGTCCAAAAGGCATAACCGTGAATTCAAAATGACCGTATCGAATTCTAAACTCGGTCTTTGGAATGTCATCTTCGCGTACTCGTAACTGATGGTAGCCGGAACGGAGATCTATCTTGGAGAAGTACCGTGAACCTTGCAGTTGGTCAAATAAGTCATCAATTCTCGGGAGAGGGTAATGGTTCTTAATGGTTAGTTTGTTCAGTTCCCGATAGTCGATGCACATCTTGAATGAACCATCCTTCTTCTTGACGAATAATACTGGTGCTCCCCATGGCGAAGAACTAGGTCGGATGAAACCTTTGTCTTGGAGTTCCTTGAGTTGATTAGACAACTCCTTCATTTCATTAGGTGCAAAGCGGTAGGGAGACTTTGCAACCGACATTGCTCCAGGAATTAGGACTATCCGAAATTCAACCTCTCGCATAAGGGGTAATCCGGATAGGTCGTTGGGAAAAACTTCTGGGAAGTCTCAAATGACTGGGATATCTTCTAGTTTCTGTTCGTGTACCTTCATGCTCATGAGATGTTTCACGTTTTCTTTAAGTCTCTCTCCGTAGACTTTGAGTAATTCACCGTTAGGTAGTGGTATTTGGACCATCTTCTCATGACACACTATTTCAGCTTTATTCTTAGACAACCTGTCCATTCCCACAATCACGTCAAAACTTCCGTGCCCAAATGGTATTAAGTCGATGCTAAAGGTATGACCTTCTAATTCTAGTGTACATCCACGAATGATCTCATTTGTTTCTACCTTTTGACCACTTACTATTTTGATTTCGTAACTAAAGTCTAGTCTACCGGTTTCATATTCAACAGATGCATGAATTTAGTGAAGACAAAGCTATAATCGGCACCAGAATCAAATAGCATAGTAGCATAGTGGTCATTTAAAGAGAACGTACCCGTCACGATGTTCGGGTCCTGGCGTCCTTCTTTAGCGTTCATCACAAATACCCGACCACGAGTTGGGTTACCATTGTTTCCACCATTCACATTGTTTCCACGGTTCACATTGTTTCCACAGTTTACATTGTTCCCATCATTTACCAAGGTCTGATTCTGGTTGTTTTGCACTGGTGCCTGTGTCCTACCCAACCTAGGGCACAAACTACGAAGGTGATTCGGGCTTCCACATTCATAACAAGTCTTCGGGTTAACTGCATTCACTGGTGTCACTTGTTTACCTGCTGCTCTACAATCTTTTTCCATATGCCCAGGTCGCTTACAGTTAAAGCATACCACCTGGCATGGCCTAGTCTCTGGATGATGGTAGTTGCATTTGGCACACATAGGGTAGGGACCCTGATACTCCTTCTTGGCGGCACCAGTTGCCACAAATCCTTTTCCCCACTTAGCTTTCTTATTGTCACCATTTGCACCTCCTTGCTTACTTGGCTCACTCACGGCCTTCCTCTTCTCACCACTCTTAGACAATGTCCCATTCCTGATCATCTCATCCGTCAGGGTTGCAGATTTCAGTATCGCGCTCTAGATATTAGCAGGCTCAATTGCTTTCACCATTCCACGAATTTCAGGGGTCAACCCATAGATGTACCTTTCAATTCTATTAGATTCAGGAGTGACTATGTCACACCCCCAAAATTTGGTTTGCAGCGGAATGGAATTCCGAGGGTGTAACGTTCTTGGATAACAAAGTACAAGGAAATAAAGAATGACCTCTAAGTGAGTCATTTTAAAACAAGCGTTTGATTTAAACATAAACGTTTTACAAAACATTAATATCAGAGTTCACCATCAAATGTAAGATTTTAATACATAACCAAACGCTAAGTATTGCAAAGAAATCTTCATCATGATGTGCGTTCCAAAATGTGACTCTAGTATGCTCCATACATAGGTGATTATTATCGTCTAGTTACCTGAGAATACACGCTAAAAAGGTCAACATAATTGTTGGTGAGTTCATAGGTTTAAGTAAACAAGTAAAGTGCGGACCACAAGATTTCAATAGCATGACAATCACAACAAATATAATGTCATAGCCAAAAATATTATACAGTGCCCTAAGCTCATGACCCCGAAGCTCAACGTAATGGTATGCAATCAAGCATAATAATAAATGCCCCAAATAAGTGTTTGCCAGACACCGAAAATAATCTGAATGATATGCGTCTGTTTGACAGGTTGGCACGACCAACTCGGACGGGGGTGTTAACCCAAATAGATCTATTCATAACATCCGCGCTTACAAGTAATTAACGGTTCATGATTCGTGGGGACTTTAATGGCAATGCGGTAACTTAGGCAAAGTAACGATTTTTAGTACTTGTGTCCGAAAAATAAGAAATGTATTCCCACCCCGAGGGTTTAGAAATAATGTACAAATAATGTAAAAATCGGGGCTATGAAACTCACCTCAGTTATCAAATCTCGATTAGAAATACAGTAAACTGTGAATAAAGGTCCGATAACTCTAACCGCAACCTAAATAAATACCATGTCTTAGGTTTGAAAACAAGGTTATGCATGCAAGTTCATATACTATTATATTATTTGTACATGTTTGTTGCAATATTTAATCGACAAAAATGTAGTTGTGTCAATGTGTCTATTTATTAAGCAAAGTAACCCTTTTTAGAAAACGTAACTAGTTAACCTCGTAATTAAACTACGGTCGTCTTGTTAATAAGTATTTTTGAAAACCTCTAACGCGCATAACGTTCTACCACTTTTGTTCACGTCATTTTAGCCAAAACCGACTCTAAAGTGTCCAAAATCCACATTAAAAATTCTAACTTTCTATTAGCAAAAATAAGCTGTCAAAAAGTTATATTTCGTCGCAACTTCACTAGGCCATAACTCCCTCGTCTTAGCTTCGATTCTTAAGTTTTATATATCCCCGGGTTCGTGTTTAAGTATACTAACATGTTTTTAGTGCCTCGGCTAGTCTAGTTAACTTTTAACATCAGTTTTTACCTCTTGAAAAATTCCAACAGCAACTATATTTTCAGAAAATTCATTTTCGTCGCACAACTTAAAACTAACGTATCTTCTTCGTTATAAGTCCGTTTTAACTCATTCAAGCGGCTACGTTTTCGTTATAGAGCCTATTTTCTATATGCCTAGCCTAAACTTGCCACCAAGTTTCTGGTTTTTCTGGGTGAGGTCGAATGGGACAGCCTCTTTTCTAAAAGTGTCAAAACGCTTTTCCTAGGCTTCTAATTATCCAAAACCGCTTAACAACAACTCCCAAACTAATCCTAGCTCTTCCACCGATTTCTCAACATGTCAATAGTGATTTAACAATAAACTTTAGCAAAAAGAAAAAAAAATCAATTCCTCATAAATTTAAGTGATAATCAAGTGTATGTAACTTGAGACTAATTATCATGACATAAAAAGTGTAAAATTTATGAAAGTAAAGTATTACTTACTTAAGGTGATTAGTATGATGAGGAGGTGATTTACTTGATTAACCCAAGACCAATGCTTCTAAACCCTTACAAATATGTCCTAGTGTTACTTGAACTAACCAAAACAACTTTTCTTCTTCCTTCTTGTTCCTTGGTGGATCGACTTATATGAGAGGGTGAGTGAGTGGTTTTATTTTCTTTTCTTCTTGCTAATGTGTGAAAATGATACCAAGGTCTTAGATATATAGCAAGGTGGAGTCCAAGCCCTAATAGTCAGTCAAAAACACATGGTGGCTGGGTATTGATGGTGTTGGCCTATAAAATAGCGGGTTGTCATACCATACGAGGTACTAGTCTAGAGAGCTCATGGAACCGATTTGTATAAGCTATATGACCAGTCCCTACCATGGTGTGATGGTAGAACTCATGTTCTAGTTTCTGCATCTCATTATCTGGACAATACTCCTCTCTTAACAATGCCTTAAATTCATCCCAACTCATCCCTATGGCAGCTTCCCTGCCCTTAGCCTGAATTTGCGTATTCTACCAAGTCAATGCTTTTCCAATTAATGAACAAGCAGCATACTTCACCTTCTGATGACTCGCACACTCACTTATGTCAATTACTGACTCCATCTTCTCGACCCATCGAGTATAAGCTATCGCATCGCCATTGCCATCAAGGTCCATCGGTTTGTACGCGGTAAATTCCTTGTAAGTACATCCCTTGTTACCGTTGTTATGGTTCCCATCATTGACGGGATCACGTCCACCGTCGTTGTCCACTTGATTATTCCCACTCACGTTGTTCCCTTGGTTGCTAATATGGTTGCCAACTTGGTTAACAATGGTGGGTAGCAATTCCCGTAGTTGTTGGGCGATAATGGTAGCAACATCAGGAGTCTCATTGCTGGCATCTTCGCTTCCCATGCCGCGACCTCCTGCCCTACCTCCTCGTCCACCAGTCCTTTAACCCCTCGGTGGTGGAACACCTCGGTTAACTCGAGTTGACCTTCTTGGAGGCATGATTCTACAAAGTAGGACATTGGTAAACGTTAGATAGGAGATAGGTAGGATAGGTCGGTATACGTGTCGTGCTACTACACTTAACTTCCTATCTGACAATCCATGAATTTGATAAGTCCATGCCGCATCATGTTATCGTAAAAACGTTGGCCAGGCATTTTTAAGATAGCATCATGCTGCATTTACTTATCATCATCACTTCGTGTCATACTATACCAATCTGTCACACCCCAAAAATGGCGCAGCGGAATGACATTCACGGGGTATGACCTCATAGTCAAGAACACAAGGTGTCACAATAGAGAAATACTAAATGTATAACATAAGACAGATAATAGTCGCAAACTCCCACAACCGGGATAAGTACAAAGATCCAAGATAAACATAAGTCTCAAAGTTAAACAACATCACTAGGAAATAACAAAATGCAACTTCACGAGATATAACCCGGAAGGGTCTTGTCTTAAGTCTTGCTAAGCCAGGCCAGTACTCAACCTTCTAGTGTAACTTCAGTCTTAGCACTTGAAAATGGATACTCGAAAATGTCAACATAAAGTTGGTGAGCTCGTAGGTTTAGGGTTTAAACCATGAAACTGTGAATAATATGTAGGACATAGTGAAATGAATACCAATTACAAGCACATCATCAAATAGCAATAGTGTCACGCAAACTAAACATATAGTGTTTCTCATACGCATAACAAATATTACGTGGGGAGATACCCCGATAGATCTATCAACATGTGGACTCTCAATAGAGAGTTAACAGTTGCATCAACTGAACCTATAACTTGTGGGCTCTCAGCAGAGAGTTAACAGTGGCGCAGTCATGTACTCACAAAACAAGCATGTCACAACATATAATCGCATCATCATACGTATATGTCCAAAATCATGTAAAATAGTAATTCACAGCATGAAAACATTTGTAAAGCATTGAGTACCATTTCCCCCAAGGTAAAACACGTTAAAAGTAGAGCTACGAGAACTCACCTCAATGAAGCAAAGCACAAACACAATTCAACAGAAGCAAGGTACTCAGCAGCTCTCAATTATCGGCACTCACGGACTCGGCACAACCTAATAATATAACTCGCCTTAATATATATCTCCAAATGTAAAAGTTTCCAAAAGCTAATTATCCCCAAGTATATTCCATTTCAATTCCAAAATCTCTTTCTTATATTAGTTACTAGCGTTTGGTATCAACGGGTGTGCAATGGAGACACAACATGACTCAAGGGTACTTACGCCAAACAAGTGATCAAAACGAACATGACTCACGAAACAATATCCCAATAACGAACATACCAAGTTATTGCAATATCCCAAACCGACTCTACTACTAAAACTCACAACCACCTAATAAGAACCAAGATCCAGTAATTTATTTAAAGTTCTTATAAGTTATACGGGCAAATTGACGGATGCTTATCGAATTCGACATTGATTCCACATAATCCTTAATCCCAATATTATAATAATAAAGTAATGTGTCTCGGTAAACGTGCCCTCAAAACATTTAATAACTCTTATTTACTTCAAACTTTCCATTTATAACATATCGTTTTTAAATAAAAACTTCCGTTAAATATTAAGTAACAAATGAGTTTTTGTTAATTAATATTTCCCGTTTTTAGCCGTTATTATTTATTTTCCATTTCTAGTTATATATACATTTCCAAACAAATATCTTTTGAGTTATTATACGTTTCAAGTCAGGAGTTCGAGTTTTCATTATTCTCGGGTCAAATAACCAACCATAATAGTCCAATATCAATCATAAGTTTCAAATATCTCTTTTGGCTTGTCGAGGCCACGAGACTAAGAAGTCTCGGTGACACTCGACTTGGCTCAAATCAACATAGTTCAATATTGAATTATAATAACCAAGCCGCAATTTCAATCAACCACCAACAATATTTTTAACGGCCAAATAACCTACGGCTCGTTATCTACCAACCCCCCACATTCACGCAATAGCAACAACCAAAATCAATGTTTCTAGGCCGAGACCCTATTGGTCTCGACTCCAACTCTCGACACCAAATAAACTAATTCGACCCTAAGTCTTTCACGGCTTCAACACACCCCAGCCGCAACATAACCAATAATAACCACAACACTTAACCAAATTAAATCATAGTTATCAATCTAGTATCCACTCCAAAAATCCTAACCATAACTCAGATGTACTCGAGGGTTTTACCAGACCCTAATTCCAAGTAAACAGCCACAACACAAAATAATAAAGACATACGTGACTCATTAACTCGACTCGACCACAACTATATACAATAGACCTCAGCTGTGAGCTAAAGCTCACAGCACAGCCTCGACAAGACCACCATCGACGCAACACAACCAAGAAATGATACCAAACGTTTATTAATTATTTTTAGTTAATAAAAACATGAAACCCATATGTTTTATCACCCAATCGAACTAAAAACTGTAAATATTAACTCGACACAGTCGAGTTGTTTCACACCGAGTCACAACCACGGGTGACACGGTGTTACCCACCTTTTAAACTCTTGGATATATATAGATCTTGGTCGGAAAAGTTCTAGGTAGCGCGTGGTGATGGTGGTGGAGGGTTTTTGAGCTCGTATGGTGAAGAAATGGAATAAGGGGTGCAAGAGATGAAGTTTGGTGGTGGCCGGATTGTGTGGCCGGAGAAGAAGATATGGCGAGAGAGAAAGAATGGGTCGGCTGAGTGTGAAATGGGGTGTAATAACCCTAATTGGAGCTATAGTATGTGCTTATATAGTCATATGACTAAGTTTGAATGTATAATGTCCCTCAAGGACTGAAATGGTAACTTGGGTGCGGGGTGGGAAGTGGCATTCGGCCAAACTTCCTATAAAACATATCCGGGACAGATTTGAGTACCGAGACATCTTCCCGAGTAATTTTTATGTTTTTCACTGATTTTAAAATAATTTTTCCAATCAAATCGACTATTAATACGTCTATGTTTGTTTTGCTCGTCAAAATAATCAATATTTCTCGTATTTATTAGGTCTAACTGTGCCGACTCACAGAGTGCCTAACTGAGTACACAGGGCATTACTTGTCACATCATGAAAGTTCACAACATATTACCAAAAATTCGGATAAAATACCCAACACATTCCAACAGTGATTGCAAGTAATAAAATACTAATTTAAAAAAGTTATGAGGTAAGTTTGAAAATGTTCCCGAAATTTACCGGTTGTCACACTTATGCTCTGCACTGCGATACAAGGTGGTGCACTACGAGCATCGGACACATACAGTCTCCAAGTTCCACAAAATTTTCCAAAACTATTGCCAACAATTCTCATGACCCATTTTCCGAAAAAAATTTGTCTTGCTTTTACTTTGGTGATAAAAAAACACAAGATAAACAACTTATTCCAGATCATAAAAAAGTCCAAAATTTTTCAATATTTGTGGATTTAAGATAAATTGGTGACGTGGCATGATGTTTTTAGAAAGAACCAAATTTACAGTTTTGTGCTACTGTAGCTAGTGTTGTACCCAATACTGAATCTTCATTACCAAAAGATGGATCTTCATTGGTACTTGAGGGCACTAGAGGAAGTAGTCATTCATGTTCTTTCATTAACTTTTTCTCTAAAAGCTTCTTGGGTTGAGGGTTTAACTGGTGTTTGGGTCTGTAAGTTATGTGCTTATTCAGTTAGTGTATGCTTCACAACTTCTTGTTGTTTGCTTATTTTGTTTTGTTTTCTTTAGGGGATAAGAAACTAACAGCAATTGGGATACGAGTTGCACGATGGCTAACATATCATGGATTAGCATTGAATGTCACCACTGATCTTTCACCTTTTAATCGAATAATTCCTTGCGGAATACGAGATCGAGGTGTTGGAAGCATCAAGGGGTTGCTTAATGAGCATTCTTCAACATACGATGATGATAAACTCATTGATATTGCTCATGAATCATTATTAAACAAGTTTTGTGAAGTTTTCCAAGTTGATTTGCTCCAACAGCCTATATCAAAGATTAAGTTTCAAGAGAAATAACAATGAATTTGCCTTTCACATTAAACACATTTTACTTTCTTTTTGAAATTCTTGATTGCACTTTACTAACCAAGAAGGTAGACAAATTGGACTTGACTAGTATCAGGCTAGCCTAATGGATTCAGTTTATATTTGTGAAAAACCGAGGTACCAAACATGAACCATATAATATATATAGTATTTTCTTTGTTTTTTGTTTTTTATGTTGTAACTGAAGAGGATACACAGATCATAGCAGATAATCGAGTTCTTAATGTAAGATTAACTAATGGGGCTGTTACTCAGTGTTTGTTGCAAGACTCACTACTACCCAGAAGTGATAAGAATAAGATACTAGATCACTGGGAAACGATTGGGCAGTTTCGGTGTGTTCTGTATAGTCGGTTTCTGTATGTGGGATTATTGGTCAAAATCTGCAGATTTGTAAGTGGTCAGGGGTTGTATGAATTTTGTTTTTTGTGGGTGTGCCATGGTAGTTTTTGCTTCTATAGCTTGCAGTCAGCTTGTATTCTATTGTCTAGCTTGACAGATGTGCATGTCAATTAGATCAAGGCGACGCAAATAAGCATAGTTTCTTGGAATTTTAATATCATGACAAACATAAATTAAACACATAAAGCATCAAAGTAATAGCGGAAGCGGAACATATAACATGTAAATTAATTAACCAAACGTAAATAGTATGCGTACCTTAAGATTCTAGCCAAACAAGAATCTAATTCCAAGCAATCAACTTAAAGAACCCTAATTAAGGTTTATATGGATTATTGGAATTACCCCTTACCCTTTTGTAATTCAATCCAAGATTCAATCAATAGTGTGATTGAATCACGTTCTTGTACACACGTACTAATACCAAGTAAATGTTATGTTAGTTAACAAGAACACAAAACTAAACCAAACAATTTGTTTATAAAATAACACAATCGAAAAACCTTAAGGGTTGTTTGTTTCGATCGGCCACAAAGGGAAAAGAGGAAAAGAAAATCAATTAGGTATTGTGTGTGCACAAAAGGTTAAAAACAATGACCCTTGATTTTGCTTATATACTAATTGAAACTTGAAGCTCAAGTTTGTGTAGGTTTGGGTTTGTTCCCATGACCCACGACCGGCCACTCACCCACAAGGGGTTTCTGAAAATCCTTGACATCCAATTTTCAATCTAGTCCTTCTCTTTTATATTTAACGGTCGTTAGTCAATTTTCCGTTAATTACTAACGGTCGTTATACGTTTTGTATATTTAATAATTAACATAACCTTTTATATTAAATTATTAATCATTTACTCTTCATACGTAAAGTGTGCAATCCCGTGATCTCGAGTTCGATCCTAACACACATCTATTAATTTATGTTCATAAAACTAACAACTCTCACTTGGACATATCTTAATAGTGTGATCACATCGGTTAGCGTCTAGCAACACGCCGATGCCCTTAGTACAACTCGAGTAAGGTCTCCTGGAAAAACCTTTTAATGATTCATCATTATTATTATCCTTTTATTACTAATACCACGTTAAATAAAGATATGGATCTAAGTCATTCTTTATTCAATTATTATGTTTCTTGTTGTTTGTGATTGAACAAGATTACTAAATCTTTTGAACATTTCAAGGAAGATCTTGGGCATGGCCATGCAAACATCTTGTCAACCCTACGAGGGGGCCAGCAGTATTAAATTTCAAAATAAATTTGAAGGAACAAATTCTATCTTGACTACAAGCATAACCCATGAATTTTATAACAATTCTGAAAACAATCCTTATGACTACCAGTTACGTGTAGCGTTAAATTGTTCCACAGAATGCACTACATTCATAACAGTTATCTGGTATCTCAAGTATGAGGATAACTATTCATGATTTACTTAATAACAATATCCATAAAGTACAATCATGTAGTTTGGGATAAGTCCTATATTCAATTCATTGAATATCATGTGAATTTGGCATGTCAGCGCATCAATATACTATCAAGTATATTATACCAAAACTCAGATTTGTCTTAATTTAATGATATTCCCATATCATTAATTGAAAACAAACAATTTTGAATAACATAATTTATTCACGGATTTAAACATGCAAATATAGGACACAATTTATTATTAATGAAAATAAACGTACCAAGTACTTAAATTCATTACAAATAATAAATGCTTAACATCCTTTATCCAAATACTAAATAGATCAATGCATGAAAATATTAGTTGATGAATTATGTCTCAAGCTATGACAATCATACTTGTTGACAAGACATAAATCAACCAACTTTGACCTATTAGAATTTTGAGAATACTTATTTCAAGAATTCAACTGGTGAAGTCCTTGTATGTGTACATTCAAATAATTTGATATTGCCACATAATATTTCATAAAGTGTGTGACAACCTCAATCACCAATTTATGATTATCAAACTTTCAAATATTTTTAAAGTTTAAAGTATTCTTATTCTTTTAATGTATAATGCAACTATGCTCTTAGTGAGCACAACGAGTCTACATGTCCAAGGATGAAATCCTACAATGACTAGTATTGAGTGTCATCTTAAACCAGCATCATTGTAAACAAACAACAATATGCTCTTTAAAATTCCGTAAACTTGAAAATCTATTGTGTAATGTTTGATGCCTTCCAAACTTTCAAGTTTGTTGGCTATGACAATTTGCACAACAATTGACAAATTGTTCATCTATAGAATCTGGAAGCTGTTCCAGGCTGATGATGTAATTCTATATCCAAACATATTCCATTAGAATAATCATTACACTAGTTATCTAATAACTTTCAATTAGATATCAACATTGTCATAACATCTTATAACAATTCGTTTATGTAACATGATGTTCATGAAAAATCTTCGAGTCATACTTAGATTTCATTCATGTTCTATCTTATTTAAAAGATATGTATCCATTTAGACATTCTAAATGATATATCATATTCTATTAGATTTATTTACCGCATATGTTTATAATAATAAACACACATTCCAAGGTTATATGTTTTATTTCCAAAATCTTTCAAGTGAAGTTTTATTCCAAGTTAAGACTTAACATTTAACTTATATGAAATGTTACTTCCTATATGTTATCTAACATATATGATTTAAGAAAGTAAACATAATACTCCCACTAGCTTTCAGGAATACTTAGGAGTTATCTTATTTTAAATATCAATTCAAAACTTGAATTTAATATTTAAACATAAGAATTATCTCCTAGATTCATGCATTAATTCATTCATGAATTATTGCACTTTGTACACTTCCAAATATTATTATGAATTCAAAAATCCTTTCGATTACTTACCGTCCTCGCTTAAGTAATCACTCAAGAAAGAGTTTTGATATTCCATTGTCAAATTTCATATTCATGAAAATAAGTATGACAATTACCATCTTTGTATATTTAATGTGCTTAAAAAAGAATATTCAATCATAGTTAATTGCTTAAGTATGATTAATAATATTGTCATAAGACATGCATTAAAATATGTGTACAATATTGTCCATATGATTTCTACACAAAGATTTAAACCACTAGGGTTACCTTATCTTTGAAGAAACTCATCTTCATTCTCTAGTCTAACTATTAAGAATTAAGATAAACCAATTTTCTAAAAATTGATTATCTTTATGGACAACATCTTTAACATTCATAGTATGAGTAATTTACCCAATTCAATATTTGGTAATGCATCATAATATAATCCTTAGCATATTAATCAAATATCTGAGATATCCTTGCGGATCTATGAATGAGAATTCCATCATCTCGAGGTCTATCATTTACATGTTTAGCCTCATCATGATTTTCACTTGTGTGTTTTAGAAGATTATGTATCTTGTAATTTTATATTTTCAAGATAAAAACTCTCACTTGCTTTTTGTAATTTATAGACCATCTATAAATACTTAGCAAATAAAGCAACAATACAATGTTCTCTTTTTGGGACATTACAAATACATATTGACCGTTCCTGACATTTAGTTTGTTAATAACCTACTCATAAGTAGTTTAACAAATTCAGAACTTCATTTTAAGACTTAATGTGATTCATCACATTTCATAACAAAATGGTCTCTTATTAATCTTCTAGATTGGAGTCTTATTGAGTATATCCAATCCATACTCAATTTTCTAACCTTGATAACTTTTGGAAGATAAGAAGTCATAGTTATCTTTAATCGAACAATATAACAAGAGTTTGATTTTCCTAACTGAACATACCATAAACATTTGGTATTTCATTAGGATTAATATTGTAAGACAATCTTACAATATGTAAGATAAATATATTTCGTTTGGCTTATCTATTCACCAACTAAGTCAACTTAATGGTATAATAGAATTTTCAAGCCAATTGCATACTATATAACATAAGTACTTTTTGACCAAGTCACTTCATGTCCATGTCTCAACAAGAAGACATAAACTATTATAATCCCACTATACGTTATAAATCATTGACCAACTCAATGACTTCTTGTATATGTCTTAATTAAAAAACATAACAAGTTAACGTCTTACTTTATTATAAGTCTTGTAACAATTAACAGACTTCATGTTTATATTTTTATAATGAAACATAAACATGTTTAACTAAAGAAATTATGAACACCATCTCTTGGTTTCAATAGTAATTTCAAGTTAATTTATTACTTCACTTATTTTATGTCATTCAAAAATTACATAAATATTCAAATTGAAGTAGTATTAGATTACTTCATTTATTTATGTCATTTCAATAATACATAAATATTTAGTTTGAAGTAGTCTTATTATCATATTGACATTTGTTTTAATAGATATCTAATTTACAAACTACAAATTTTTCCAGATACGGTCTCACATAACATGGATATTTACCTTGTTGTTGCAATCTAGCAAAGCTCTCACATAACGTAAATTGCAACACCAAGTGTTTCTTGGATTAGATGTGAATAAGTCACATTAGAACGTTAGTCTCTTACCTTGCAGTCAAGAGAATCATCTAAATCATATTCCTATGTGTTGTACCTTGCACACAATAAAGATTTCTCTCACTTGTGCATGGAACAACATCATGTATCAGATAAACAACACGTCACTCATTTTTTTATGTGATCAATATGATTGTGTCATAGATATTAGCATAATTAGTAGATATAGATCCATATTGTCTAGTAAGGAAACGTACATGACTATCCTTAAAAACACAAGTGTCTACAATTGGAAAGTAATTATCTTAAGACATTCTAGAGATAATCTGGGTTACTACCAAGATGACAAAGCTTGTAGCTCCCACTGAATTACAGATCATTACAATAATTCATTATTCAGTAATTACAACACAATGCTCCCACTGGATTTGACAACATTGTAAGTGTTTCATAACCAGTAAAAGCAAATAGTGTGCTATTTACTTTCCTACACCTTTGAGAAAACCCATACGTAACAATTACTTAGGTACTAAAAGAATGTATTATACTTTGTAAATGATGGACTATCCATCAATGCAATTAACTTGAAAAATTGGGCGTGCAATTTCTTCCTTAATAAGTCTATCATCCCCACAATGGTATGTAGCACCTTTAAATAGTCAAAACAAAACAACTAGATAAAATATACTAGTTTGTCTTTAACCATTTTGCGGTAATTAGTCTAGCTTCTAATTTAATAACTCATAAAGAGTTACACATGTTTTCCAGTTAACTAAATGTCATATTTGTTATATGAGAATTCAATTACCGAAAGAGGGTAATGAAATCTCTATGGAAAATGTGCAATTCTCTTAACTATTAAAGTTTGCTATGAGTTTTGTATTTAGAATTTAGACAATTCTCATTCATGAAAAAGAATAGGATTAAGTCTCACACTTCTCTCATGGAAAGGAGACTAGGTTTATCCTTTTAGTAAAGTTGACTCTAGCCAAAAACCCCCTATGGGTGTAGATCAATTTACTAATAAAAGAATATCCCACGTTTACGGTTTAATGTTGCATTAATACATTAAAAGAATTTACAAAATTCAATTTTAGTATTTTCGATAATACAATCTTTAAGATAATTAAATACCCATTGGTTTATATTCATATGAACCATATAATTTTCTTGAAAACTATGATCCAAATTAACATAGTTTCATTACATCAGTTGATCTGCTAGTAATGAAAGTATAAAATAAGGTAATCTGTCGAACAATAATTGGCAAACAATTTCCAATTCCTAGATCATTATGGGATTTATATTGGCAAACAATTTCAATATAAGCATGTTTTATCCCCATCTTATGCCTTGAGTCCAAGCTCTCACTCACAACTCAATTTAAGTCGTCTAATTTAAAAAACTGCAAATTACCATAGTTTCATTACATCAGTTGATTTGCTAGTAATGAAAGTATGAATTTACCTTTCCATTGTAATCTAGTCCAAGCTCTCACATGACGTAAATTACAACTTCAAGTGTTCTTTCAATTAGATGGCATTATCTTAATTTTAAAGGGTACTAGTTTTGATGTTTATAATCAAAATATGTACGAAGACGCATGCATACATCTTCATATCACAAGTTTAATAAAACCTTTTTATTTACCAATTCATTAAGATCAAATTTACAAAGGTTTTCAATTGAGGTATTGGGTTCACCAATCAAAGAATTTACCTTTAATTATCGCCATTATATCGTACTTTTGCATAAGTCTAAAGACTTAGTGTTTCGGATAATTACCACAAAGTGGCGCATGGAATTAAAGCTAATTCACCCTTAAGGTGATTTTGTACAAAAAATAGTCGCACAAAGGAGCGTAGAAATAAAGGTCAGCGCGAAGCTTATTAAAAACCCTTTCCTACTTATACCCCTCTTATAGTTTATCACAATTGGATGAGCCGTTCGTACTATTGGTACAAAACTCAACAATCAATTAAACACTTGAAAATTTAACTCTTCGAAAACAATTCATTGTATTGTTTCACCATTATTTAGTCCATATTATTTTTCTATTCAAAATTACCCTTTTTCGTTTATAACCATGTCGTTACAATAAATAAACAAAAAACAAGTAATACAAATAAAAAATAAAACAACTAAATAAACTTACATAACATAACAATTAATTATGTAAAAAACATGTAGCCACATGCAAACTTAATTCGATAAAACCTATTAATAATCAATTCTAGGTTTATATTATATATATTCAACTAAGACTATCACTTACAAAGGTAAGTGAGCCACATTCATTGACGTATCGATTGCGTTAGTCATAGCAAATATATACCATATTGCACGTAATTGATTACTTAATATATTGGAGTCTTCCCCAATTCGACATCTATCAATTAAATTACATGTGTAAAACTAAACCATTAATTCATATAGCAAATTTAAACAATTTAAATTATCACAACAATAAATCCATGCCAAACATGCACGTTTTCATGGATTCTTCATAACATTTATCAAGTTGCCACAAGATCGCATACTAACACATAAACATGTTAATCTAGGGTTTCTAATCAAATTAAAATTAAAACCCGAACCGTAAAATTAATTAGAGGTAATCGACCCCAAAAAAATTAGGGCTTGATTTTTATAACCCTAAAAAATCGACTAACAATATAAAACACTGTAGTATATTCACTATCAAAGAAACACACTTATGGTACTAGAATATGGATCGAATAGAAGGATTCTAGAGAGAGAAGTAGAAGAGTTGGAACCTTGAGAGAGAAAGTGAAGTATGATATATTAGCTTGTGAGAAAAGGTCCAACCCTCTCCCTAGGTGGATAGGGGTATTTATACTATTACATAATATGCCCCGAGTGGGCTGTGGAGCGAGCTGACAGTGGGTAAAGACCCGACCCACTCCACAAGATCTATAATAACTAATCTACTACTAATATTACTAATAATCCTACGAGCTATGGAGTGCTAATAAGTACTCGGGGTGACCGAGTCTTCAACTGAATATTTATATTCCTAACAATCTCCCCCTAAGGGAGGTCACCCCGGAAATAATATTCTGAATTCTAGCACTCTATCCTTGGATCTTGACTTCATAGCTCGTAGACTTTGATTCTTCAATATCATCAATCTTTGTGCCTTCAGCAGTGACCTTTAGATGACTGTTCTTCTATCTTGGATGATCTTTGAGCATTCTTTGACGTTATCATCCAATTTGTGTCTTCAAGTCATCTTGCATCTTCGACTTCATGTGAAGTTGTGATCTTTGAGCTTTCTTAGAGATCATGAGTCACCGAAAATCTCTGAGCTTATCCACTGCAGTGATATTGCCTCCATGTGACTTGTTGTGACTGTTGGACTCGCATACTCACACTTTTCTGGATCATGATAGATTTCATCAGAGTTGCGGAAGCATTGTTGTAGGACTTTCAACTATCATGATGTCTTTGGTAATGAATTGGAAGTGTGAGCATGGAGTGTGGATTGACACGTTTTTGCTGGAATCAGGAACCACCATCGCCAACTTTATATGAATCTGGAGTAAAATAGTTAGCAATAAAGTTGGAGAACGAATGATGTGGTGGTTGGATTTAACCTTCGGTTCTGTGAAGACCAGCCTGTGATCAGGTAGAATCCCCTTTAAAGAAGATTCTCCTTGACAGGAATTTCCTGCTTGTAGTAATGAGTCTTCCAACAAATTAATGTCAGAAACATCATACTAAGCATGTTCCCATACCGGAACATCTCAAAGCAAACAACACGGTAGAGTGAATCAGTGAATTAAATACCCACTGATTGATGAGAAATTGATTAGAAAAATCACTTGCGTGTCACTGAATAAACATTTTGTGCAACACGACAAGGGTTTTATAAATTGAAATCACATTTCTGTCAAAAATACTTTTGTTTGAAATTTTTTCACAATCAATGTGCTCGAAACATTGTTGGTGAGCACATTGAAAGGTTTTCCAAAAGTATCCGTCAATCCATATCCTGGAACAAGTTTGATTCAAAATTGAATCGCCCCATCGTTTCTTTCCAGTTGTCACAAGCTTGATCCATGAAGGATCTCACATGTCACCCACCAAGAGCTTGTTAGATGTTGGCTCTAGAAGGATTTCCATCTTCATTGTGAATACTTTACGTATCACTCGGATGTTCTGGCAATACCACAAGGATAATGCGTAGGACTCTTCATATATATTTTCTTGCTTTTCACGGTGTATGAAATAGCAAGCATATTGGAAACGTGTCCTAATGAGATTAATTGATGATCTCTTGGCTCTAGACTCAATAGTGCGTTTTGATTTAGTGATCGGAGGCTGGAGAGGACTGCCACCTTTTTAATATCGTCAAACTCGGAGTGAGAGAGATGATAGCAATGTATTGATCTCCGTGACAAGTGAAACAAGAGTCCTTTGAGGGACCTTGAGTGGCTAGGGAGGGATGTGCAGCGTATCACTGGGTCCATGATACTTTGTCTTCAATGTTAGCAATCAACTAAGTGATTCTGACAGCATATGTATTGACCCGGTTTCTGCCTAAGGTGTAAGGAGGGCTTCTTTCTTTTCACCCTTTATCTTTACATTTCTTTTTCATTCTTCAACCCCTTCAGCGCTTACCGAGACTTCATTACTAGCACCTTGTTGGGTTTGTTCCAGTGCTAGCTCCATCTCAGTCTGCACTCTTCCCTTATTCACTTTTCTCCTTTTTAATCATACCTAAGGACTTCTACACTAACTAGTGGATTGTCCCTGGGTAGATCCCTTCGGTTCTGGCGGGATCGTGGGAACGTATACCTAACCTAACCATCCTTATAACTCCTGTACATTAAATAAAATGGTCGGTCTTTGGTGTTCTTCCACAATTGCCATAATAAATTCTTCGCTCCCCCTCAATATGTGCATCGATATACGAAAAGGTTTAGCACATATGGGAGAGCCTACACTTTGAGTTCCAAAAAGATCACATTTTACCAGAATTTCATATTTAAATCACATTCTCTCCCCCGATCAAAAATTTCAAACCATTTGAGATTTGTGATCCCAATTGATTTAAATAGTTTAAAAATTATGGGAGAAAATGTGGTCAGGTTTAATATATTCTGATTGCGAACATACTATGCTCCCCCTTAATCAAAGAGGGAGATTCACTGCTAATTATACACAGATCACATATAGATTATTACAAGATCAGTGCAGAGTTTATCACATCATATAATTACATGCGTTCAAAAGAGGACAAAACAAAACAGTACAGAGAGAATCTGTTCATCCCGTTCTCTCCAACATTCGGTAGTCTCCTTCACGAACTCTGCCACCAACGAAGCTCTCCAGGTTGCGAAAAATCCTTCTTGTTTTCAGCCTTCGCTCTATGGCTCTCATAAACTCCTCACTTATCCGCACATCCAGATCAGTCCAGAATCGAGTGTTCAATTTTGGGTTTTGAGGGTTGATCTTGACTTCTTTCACCCTAAAATCCAGTGCTTCATCGATCAATCCCAGAGTTCCATCACTAAACTTATGAATCTCACTGAGTCGCACCATCATTGGAGTTCCATACTTGTCAGTGAACTTGACGGCTCTTGGAGATTCGATCACTTTGAAATCGTGCATGAACTCGAGACCCTTACCTCCCCAATTCGGCTTTGTGAGATTAAGTTTGGTCTAGTAGCTCTCAATCCCAAGTTGAAAGTCACTTACCCTTTGCCTGATGACAAGACCCTTGATCCATAAATTTACAGCAGCAGATAGAGTCTTCTTGTCACGGGGAGGAAGATGATCCAGATTCCATTGAAGATTTAGCAGGAAGAGATCCTCGAAATCACTTGGAAATAGATGTTTGAAGTCACTTTCAGCAATAACGTACTCATTCTGATCAGCACGACGAAGCACTATTCTTTTTAGATATTCATACCCATACATAGGGTGAATTTCAACTTTAATAACACTCAGGATTCTCAGATGAGAGCGTACACCCCGACGATCACCCTCTGCAGCGTGCCTTTCAATATAGAACCGTTTCTTGTGGAACCACCAATGTGTGATACCATAAGATGCAGCTACATCATACTTGTGTTCTTCATTGGACCATATCTGATCGGGCACCATTTGTTCTAACTCAATATCAGGGTAGAGAGCCGCTTTCATCTTTGTGATAGATAGTGCCTGTCTGCTGCCTTTATCCCCGAACCGGAGATAATCCAGATCATTATTGAAGAAGAAGTCAGCTTGAATGGTAACTTGACCTGGTGGACCATCAAGGGGAAGGGGTCTGCTGATGTTGTAGGAAAGAATCCGGTCATCTACTTGATCAGTAAAAAGTCTATGACATTCTTCCATCTGGTATTGAAGATGATGCACGTAAGGTTGGAATACTTTGACAATCTCATAAGCTGGGCCTTCTAGATCTTGAGGAGTGAGATTTGAGATGCCTTTCTTCTTACAAAACCAAGTAATAAAAGACCCCATATCTCCAGTTTTCGCTAGTAGTGAGTTCTCAGGAGGAGACTCGTGTTGAGATGCAATTGCAGCTGCCCAGTTGTTTTCAGGAACAATTGGCTCTGATGAAGGAACAGACCAATCTGGTTCAGGAATGGGTTCTTGTTCCTCATCAGGTACCGGTCTCCACTAAGTTTCCATATCTTCATTGGAGGGAGGATTTCTTGTGGAGCCTGAGTCATCTGGTGTGTCTTTCCTTAAGAATTCCCTCCACCATGCTTGATTGGGATTTATTTTTGGAAGGTGTGCATTTGCTGTGTCTTCTTCGTCATCAGTGTGGGAATTTAGATCTTCTGCAGCCGATTCTTCATGCATAACGAACTCCTATGGAACAGATGTGAATGTAGGCTTAAATCTAGTATCAATAATGGTCCATGCAAGATATCCAGCAGTTGAAGCATTCTTAAGTGTGCTGGGGCCAGAAGAAGGTTGAGATTGATCCTTTTCACCAGATGATGCAAAAGGATGATGATAAGGTTGAGCTTGTGTAGGCCCTGAAGCTCCTGAAAACCCAGCTACTCCAGAGTCACCATCTGGTGGAGGAGGATGTTGTGGAGAGTCAGGTGGTGTACGGGGTTTGTCTTGTCTCTTTTTCTTCCTCTTCTGATGTTCATTCAATTCAATCATAAGGTAGTCACGTTCATCACGGTCTATCGATTTTTCCAAAGCTTCGTATAGCTTCTGATGATCTTCATGACCTTTATGCTGACCAATTTCAAACATTCTGTTGCAGAGAATTTCCTTCATATCGATTGTGGGAAGATCTCTGAATCGAGCTCGCATCGGTGCTTCCATTGCCCATTTCACCGCCTCTTTTGTATGTGTCTCAATAGCAACTATTGCCTTTTGTTCAATATCAAGACATTCCAACTTCCGCAATCTACGCTCATAATTGTCCATCATTTGTGGCAGATTGGTAATCGCTTTAAAGTTGTTGCTAGCCGTGCTTCTAAATCTGATGGTGCCTCTGTAGAAACAGTTGCAGCAGTGGTTGCTTCAGGTGATGAAATTACTATGACAGGTGTTTGTATAGAGACTGGAGCTGTCAGAGGTCTAATTCCAGACATGTCTTGTTCAATCGGCACCGACACCATTGACTCAACTTCCTTTTCATCATGAGATTTTTCAGTCTCCGTAACATTGTCAGTAGCTTTATCTATGAGAAATTGGTCACCATAAGTGAAGTCGGTTTCTAGGTTTTTGAGTGAAGACAGGGTGCCTGTTGATTCAGTTGGTACATTCAGGTGAGTCTGTTCATCATCTTTCACTTTCAAATTCTCATGCACACCTGGGTATGCAGTTGCTACAAACTCATCATGCTGCAATTCCTGTGGAGGATCTGTTGTTGTATTCGTAAACGAGACTTGAATTTCCTTGGCAGTTCTTTCAGACTCAGCTTTGTCATTAGCTTGAGCTAGTGGGATCTCTTCTTGGGATTGTGGGACCTCTACTTGAGTTTGTGAAACCTCCATCTCTGCATTCTTATCCATGGTTGAGTTCTCATTGGTTTCTGTGTCACTAGAATCCAGATTAACCTCTAAACTCGAGGATTTCTCTTGAGCACCTTCAGAGAATTCAAGTGTTTTGGATGATTCTGATCCACGTTTTCTAAGTACGAACCGTGTTGTTGTCATGGGGGCAGGAGATGAAATCGTCAGGAGAGTTTGTGCAGCTTGTACTGCTGTAGCGATCCCTTTACCCTTGCCTTCTACTATAGGCAATGGTTCACCTCTTTCTAAATCTGGTTCTCTGAGGACTACGCCTTTCGTAGAGTGCTCCGTTGATTCAGAATATTCCTTAGCACTCAGTTCCAGGGCTTGTTGGATATCAACATCTTCCTCATCATCTTGACACTTTGACTTAGTTCTCTTGGATCCCTGTTTCTCGCCTGTAGCCTTCCTTTTGAGTTTCTTGGCCTTCTTAGGAGCATCGAATTTAGTGGATGCATCCTTCCTCTTATTTGGTTTCGGTTGGTTTTGTTTGATTGATTTCTGAGATTCTGATGCAGGGGATTCTGTGTCAGCACCAAGCTTATCCGAAATGGACTTTTGATATGACTCTACTCTATTCAGATAATCCTGATAATAAGAAGCTTGTCTAATATCATCTGACAGTAGAGATTCAGGTATGACCATTCCAAAGATTTCATGTTTGGTTCCTTTGGCACAGAACTTAAGATTTCCCAGTACGTGTTCTTCGGTAGGCTGGTGGATTGGAGAATCAGATCTAGGATGAAATCTGTGAAGGGAATGAAGGTGGTGAATTATGATTTTTGTGAATCTGATGCTTGGAATTACCAATTTCCTGACTGATTTCTTGCTGGTCTGATGTAACTCTAGTTTCATTTTGTCTTCTAGGAAGGTGTGAATGGAGTAGGTGAACTCTTCCCAAATCCTTTCAGCGTAATCTATGTTTGCTCGTTTTATAACTCCCCATAGTATTTGTAGCACTGGAGCCCTAGGCCTTTCATAACCTGAAGTCTTCCCAGTAAGACATAAGTTTATGATTGTAGCAATTGCCCTCCATGGTTGATACATGTCATTGGTGATTACTGAGGACAGCCTGTTGACAGTTGTTGGATAGCCCAGGTCATTAATGAGATTGATGAGAACCTCAGATGAAGGTGGTGACCTGAATGGTTCATTCATGATGACAGGTGAGATCTGAAGAGCTTCTCTGAGTGTGTCTTTAGAGATCTCATACCACTGTTCATCTAATTGACATCGGTAGCAACCAGTATCTTTGTTAAGGCAGACTGTGTTCCAGAACTGCTGAATGTATATGGAGGGTATGGCTGAACAGGCTGTGAATGCTCTGAAGAAAGTGGTTTCCTTTAGAATATCAACTGCTATTTTGTAGATGGGATTAGGTTGAGATTTTTCCATATCTACATAACAGTTGCTCTTTCCAATAGGTACCCATTTGTCATGTGGTAGAATTTGTTCGTCTGTACGAACTGGAGTTGGGACCTCCTGGGCTTGTTCAGCGGAAACATTAGTCTCAGTGTCAGCCATTTAATCTGCACACACACATTTACAGGAGTGCCAGCATACATATGCTGAGTTAGACAGGAGTCAAAGCTCGAGGTTAGTACACAGTATATATATGAGGAACACATTGTATAACAGATTTTCACTGATTGAGAAAGGATTTGACATCTAATAGCATGCAGCACATAACAGATTTGAAAAGACACACGACATGAACATGGATTTGACTAACACAAGGACCTCAATAACCAAATAACAACCATCAAGTCTCAATCAATTTATGGTACAATTTCCGAATCACACAAGTCGCAATAGTCATGAGACATATCATAAAGAACCACATACAAATCGCAAGCATGCACTGGTTCAAATCGCAACAAGTGCTCAAAACGCAACAAGAAAGTACCATATGCATTATGAGGTCAAATCGCAAGTTTATGATCAGATCAAGTCGTAAGTAATCACATAAGTCCAAAGTACTCAAATCGCAACAATTACAAAACCGGTCAAGTCGCACAAATTGTGAGTTCAAAGATCAGATCAAGTCGCAAGCAATCACATAAGTCCAAAGTACTCAAATCGCAACAATTACAGAACCGGTCAAGTCGCACAAATTGTGAGTTCAAAGATCAGATCAAGTCGCAAGCCATCACAAAATTCAAAATACTCAAATCGCAACTAAAAAACTGACATATGCAACTAGATGAATCTAATCGCAACATAGTAAGATCATTCAAATCGTAATCATACAATGCCATGTCAAATCACAACCAGCATGCATTTATCCACCAAAACGCAACTTAATAAAAACTTGATCAAATCGCAAGGATGAACAAGTTGTCAAATCGCAACTAAGAACAGGTTGAGAAAAATCACAAACATGCAGCCAAGACAACCATACAATATCCACTATCATAACTCAGTACCCAAGCAAGAAAAACAGTCAACATCCAAACATAATGAACACAGGCCAATAACCACGAGACATTATCCTATAATATCAATCAATGCTCGCAAATATCACACACCACATATTGCACTAACACACACACCGTATACACAGGAAGTACATCCAATATCAAATAAGTGTTGAAAGTGAAAACGCAACCTAGATAGAACAAAACCAGGGGCATACAGTCAAAACGCAACCTAGAACATTATCCCCGAAAAATCACACAAACACTCATCATTTGAAGCAGGCATTCTAGGGTCGTACCAATCACTTTCACCAAACAACTTAGGCATCTAGAGAGAAAATCACTTTCAAACATTAATAGGCAGGTTATCGAGTTACTCACAATAGTGATATTATCTTGCGATTACTCCCTAATAGATCTAACTCCTAAATGTGTAAATGAAAGAAAATCACCCATCACCGGTTTACACACTAATATCCAAACAACCATACTATTCCTGGACACATGTATGATTTTGACTTTTCGAGTCAAACATCATTCGACCACACCAATAACAACATCATAGAGTGAATAATAGAACAATAATTATACACATAAAGCATCTACTCACACTATAATATGTATCCCACCAATCAAGATACAAAAATGTACACTAACCAATAATCGACTGATGAATCGTTCGAATCAACCTAGGAAATAAAAGAGATGGATTAGAATCCCGTTATGTTAAAAACAATAACCTTCTAATTTGAATGCCACTCGATAAATACCTAGGAGGAGACTTGCTGATTTAGTGATGGATCGATCGAATTAGCGATTAGGATGATGATGAATAGTGTATCTGGTCAAAGGTTTGACTGGGAAATGAGGGGATTATGACAAAACGCAACTTATTCTTAGTTTATATATGCCAAGCACACTAGATTTACAATGTGACCTATTTGGTCCCTGTCTTTTCTAGCAAGCGAATATCTTTCAAAACAAGACATTTTTTATCCCTGTCTTTCCTATCAAGAAGATTTCTAACACCAAAGGGATATTAGGACCACAGTGTAGAGAACAGTGAACACTTAGGAATCAATCTACGGAATCAATCTACGCATAAACTACCAAACTCTTCAGATTAAGCACGACAACTCTCCTAATTCCTTATGGATGCCCGGATAGATGCCATTAAATTGCATTGCTCTCCCCCTCAATCAATGACTCAAATAGAGTCGTTGATTGTGAGGCAATTTATCACGTGGATAGTCCAATAGTGAGCATTAAAGGCAACATAATACCACCAAGGGCACAAAGAAGATTTCTCTTCTTTTTCATAAAGTGGTGCACTGAAGCGTACACCAGATCGAATGAACATGGATATGAAGTAATCCATGCTCAGGTGAACTTCACCTCGGATGGATAGCTGTCCTTTTGGCGACAAGCTGTCCTCAAATGGGAACACGGGTTGCTATCTAAAGTAATAGCAAGCCTTAGAGACATGATTTACTTATTAGGATCAACTTCTGTTCGAGCTTCATTTAAAACCCTGTGTCATTGTTGAATGACATTTCTAGGGTTGTAAATGTTATCGATATTCAGAAGACATGCCTCTCACTACTATAAACACAAATCACTATAAACAGTTAAAACATACACCTATTCAATATAAGAACAATATACACAAAGGATACATGATATTCTTTTCACGATATCAATACGAGTTCTGAACTGATCTTGTTCAAAAATCATAGTGTCCGTACGTCACTGATGGGTTTTCTGAACCTCCACTATGGGAGATTTCATCCCTTTTGGTCGCCACACTTTGAGTTTCTTCTTGAAGCACTCTGTGGAGGTACCTGCACTCAGACACGGTTTCCCTGCACTAACATATATATTTTGTTCACATATGTATTGGTTAGTGACAATGGTATCATGCCTCTGTAGTTTCTTGCAGTCATTCTTTGAAGTGTTTTCTGTGTCAGTGGGTATCCACTTAAGACCAATTTTCTTAAAAATTCTACCTGTAGGTAACCATTTTAGGCACACTCTAGAAGGATTAGATTTCCTATGCACCTTAGTGTGTTTACAAGAGGAATTCTCTTGCCTTTCAGCAATAGGTCTACCATGTTTCTGAGGGTGCTTCAATGGTTCTACAGCCTTATTGTGGTTCTTGGTCTTAGGAGAGTACACTTTAACATAATTATTTACTTCCTTAGCTTGTGACTTGTGAGGCATATCCTTAAAGTGACTAGTAACTAGCTGAACCTTAGGTCTATGTTGTGAAGTGACTGGTTTTGACAAAATCTGTATCACATCAACTTGGGCTGCACACCTTGGATTAGAGAGATTAGAAGCAGGTGTTCCCAAGATTGATGGTTTATCAAACTTAGTATTCACACTATTTTCAGTTAATTTCCTCAAGTCATTCTTAAGGGCAGCTATAGTGAAACCTTTCCTTTGAATTTGAGCTTTGAGTTTATCATTCACAGCCATCAAGGATTTTGTTTGTTCTATACCCTTAGATTTGGTTTCCTTGACAGAATCATACAGTTGTTTACATTGCATTTTCAAGGTTTCATTTTCAGCACGTAACTCAACTGCTTTAGTAACATGCGTGGTTTTAACATCATTGTACTTGTCATGCATTTCAATCAGTCTGGTTTTTAAGTTATTGATTGTCAAGTTCTTGGCCTCTAGCTGATCTTTCAAATTGTTTATCATAAAAATTTCACGAAATTCAGGTAATTCCTGATTTTTTGTTGGAAGGTTAGTTTGAAGACTTTCTTTCATTTGTTGCATTGAAATTTCGAGATCAATACAATGTTTTTCCAGTTGTAAAAATCTTTTTGAAAGTTCATTGTAAACCTTCTTTTCAATCATGTCATGTGATTTGAAAGACTCAGCCATAAACAAAGACCTTGACGCATTCTCATGTTCATCATCCTGACCAATGTCTCCCCTCCTTTTACTCATATGCGTTGGAACAGAGGTGATATCGCTATCAGTCTTTTTCAACATATATGTGTCACAGGTAGGTTTACATTGATCAGTGTGTTGATGTTCATTAGTGAGGACCTTATATTGATCAGACAGATGTACCACTGCGGACGGTGCTTGTTGATCTTCTGGTTCGCAAACTCCTGTGTTGTCACCATCATCGGACATGACTGATCTTGTATCATTCCCAATTTGTTTAGCCCTTTCCTCAATGAACCCATTAACATCCCTTATCAGTTGTAGCAATGTTGTTCTGAACATGGCAACCTCTGTCCCAGTGTACTTAACAAAACACCCTTTTGTCATTTGACTATCATAATCATAGTCCACAGTGTATTGTGTGTCAATGAACACTTGGAGTTGATTGTTGATCACACTGAGAGCGGCTCTGGATTTTGCTTCAGAAAATTCTTCTTTGTCAAGTTGCTGTTCAAGTTGATCCAAATATAGAGTCATTTTTACTGTGAAGTCATGAATGTTGGGAATTAAATATTCTGAAGTTAGAGTATAAGAAAATACTTTAACAAGAAGGTACTGCTGGTTCATGATCAAGGTACTGCTATACATCAAGGTACTGCTAGAACAAGAAGGTACTGCTAGTTCAAGTAGAAGGTACTGCTAGTAGAGAATGGTACTGCTGATCAATGAGTCATAGAGCTGCTACAAGGATAAGATCGAAGAAGATATTATTTGTATGAGTCACTCTTATGCAAAAATAATATCTAGATATGTTCTCAATCAACAAGTTGATGCATGTGCTTGCATTAATTCATTTGAACAACTTGTGAGATATAAACTTCCATACGCTAGCCCGACTTGATCTTTTGTAAGACAAGTGTTGATTAGACTTAAAGTAATATTGTAATAGATCTCTTGGACTATAAAAGAGATCTTAGATTAGTGATTATGTACGTGCACAATTACAAACTCATATCTGTTAAGACATAGAACAAACAAAAACATATATCACAAATCTAGAAACATAAGATTCAAGGTCTTTGTAACCCTAGTGATAAACACAAGATCACTCGTATTATTTTGAATAATATTGAATCGTTTGGTGATAAACTTTCTTTGTTCATTGTTAAGTAACAAACATAATTCTTCCATTTCCATAACATACATAACCTTCTAAGTGTGATTAAGTAAATTCCGCGTACTTAATCATATAAACTCAATATATCATTACACACAAAGTATACAAGGTTTAACCACCTTAACCGTGTGTCATAGGTCCTCTCAATGAACCTCTTGACCACAGAGTGTTGCGAAAGCCCGTGTGTACCCCATCACATATTCAGATTTTTCAAACAAAGCCTTGAGATGTGACTAAAGTGATCGAAAGCATGCAACACGACTTTTCTTTTCATTGGCTAATATTATAGACTGAAGACATTCTTCCATGTGTAATATTGAGCATGACTCTTCCATACCAGCAGAATCAGAATCACATGCTTCAGTTTGTAGTGTCTACTTGGAATTCCCATGTTCATCATTTGCATTGTACAATTTAAGTACCTCAGATATGAAAGAGTCTGAATCGATGGCCATTGTTGGAGACTAATTTATTAGCAGAGTTTTTCCCAATTCAGAAGATATCATAGCCCCAGAGCCACTTGCAGATATGATTTTCAATGACAATTTAAAATTACAATTGACAAGTCTCAATTAGGTCAAATCGCAATAACACAAGTCACAAGCAGACAAGTCGCACTAAATCAGATCGCAGTCTGCCCAATCGCAATAAGTCAAACTGCAAGTGTTAACTTGCAATGTCAAATCGCAACTAGTCAAATAGCAACAGGTCTAATCGCAACAAGTTAAATCGCAACTTGGCTAGTAGCAAATAATCAAATTGCAATTTGCCAATTGTAAGTGAAATCGCAAAGATCAATTCGCAATGACTCAAGTCGCAACTCACCAAATCAAATTGCAGTAGGCAAATCGCAACCAAGGACACTGGTCAAGTCGCAACTCTATCAAGTCGCAACCCTCACAGATACAACTCGCAACTTCTAAATCGCAAGTCACACCACGACAAACCCGTCGCTATCTTGGTCAAAGGCAACAAGCAAAATGCCAAACCTGTCCCTTTCCTAGCGATTTTTCGTTTATACCTAAAACAGTAATGATCCAAGTCGCAATTCCAAGAAGTGCCAAATCGCAACAACAACTTTTCCAAGAATACAGAAGTCGCAACTTTGAAGCATATACCGAAAGTCAAAACGCTACTATGAAGAACATTGTACCACCCCACGAATCAACCAAAAACAACCACACACGACCAAAAATAATAATTCCAAACACAAAACAACACTTATACCCAAACCATAAGCAAGAAAGTACAAGAGTTTAACACATCTAGCCACTAAACAAGTCGCAAAAGAGAGATCTAAGGGTTTCTCTATTCGAACCAAAAGTACCACACTACTAAGCAAATGCGTGAATATAACCATACGTGAACCTAACCATGGCTCTTGATACCAATTGTAGTATATTCACTATCAAAGAAACACACTTATGGTACTAGAATATGGATCGAATAAAAGGATTCTAGAGAGAGAAGTAGAAGAGTTGGAACCTTGAGAGAGAAAGTGAAGTATGATATATTAGCTTGTGAGAAAAGGTCCAACCCTCTCCCTAGGTGGAGAGGGGTATTTATACTATTACATAATATGCCCCGAGTGGGCTGTAGAGCGAGCTGACAGTGGGTAAAGACCCGACCCACTCCACAAGATCTATAATAACTAATCTACTACTAATATTACTAATAATCCTACGAGCTATGGAGTGCTAATAATTACTCGGGGTGACCGAGTCTTCAACTGAATATTTATATTCCTAACAAACACAATTCAAGATTCATTTTTTATGAGTTTTGGTAATTAATTACACATTATCCAAGGCTCTTGATGCCACTGTTGGAATTTTAATATCATGACAAGCATAAATTAAACACATAAAGCATCAAAGTAATAGCATAAGCGAGTAGGAACATATAACATGTAAATTAATTAACTAAACGTAAATAGTATGCGTACCTTAATATTCTAGCCAAACAAGAATCTAATTCTAAGCAATCAACTTAAAGAACCCTAATTAAGGTTTATATGGATTATTGGAATTACCCCTTACCCTTTTGTAATTCAATCCAGGATTCAATCAATAGTGTGATTGAATCACATTCTTGTAGATACGTACTAATACCAAGTAAATGTTATGCTAGTTAACAAGAACACAAAACTAAACCAAACAATATGTTTATAAAATAACACAATCGAAAACCCTTAAGGGTTGTTTGTTTTGATCGGCCATAAAGGGAAAAGAGGAAAAGAAAATCAATTAGGTATTGTGTGTGCACAAAAGGTGAAAAACAATGACCCTTGATTTTGCTTATATACTAATTGAAACTTGGAGATCAAGTTTGTGTGGGTTTGTTCCCATGACCCACGACCGACCACTCACCCACAAGGGGTTCCGGAAGATTCTTGACATCCAATTTTCAATCTAGTCCTTCTGTTTTATACTTAACGGTCGTTAGTCAATTTTCCGTTAATTACTAACAGTCGTTATACGATTTGTATATTTAATAATTAATATAACCTTTTATATTAAATTATTAATCATTTAATCTTCATACGTAAAGTGTGCAATTCCGTGATCTCGAGTTCGATCCTAACACACATCTATTAATTTATGTTCATAAAACTAACATAGTTTGTGAGAGTGTTCTTTAGTTGATTGAAATCAAATATGATGTTAACAAATCTAGTTAATTTAATTTTTACAAAATTGAATAATTGTAATAAATCACTAATATGTAGATTTAAATTAACTAACGTATCAAAATTTGGTGCATCCAATTGACTGAAACCGAATTTGATGTTAACACTAGACTCGCTCACAAAATCCCTTTTACATAAACCAGTTCAATAATTCTCAACAACAGGCCTTGAAGGAAAAAGCCTCTGTATAAAGGTCAAAAACGACCGTATGCAAATCACTGCAAGAACTTCAAAAGTGACGATCATTGCAACCAATGCACCACTATTCTCCATCAACTCCAGTGACTTTGGCAAACCCCTCATTTGATACATCAACTTTTCCATAAAATGCATAGCTTTGCTCAATTGATACAACCTATAAACCTGCCAAATAATAATATTAGTAAAAAGTGACAATCACCATCATGAACGAATACAAATCCATAAATTACACAGGTTACAAACCTCAAAAACAATAGGGACAATAGGCCAACAAGATGACTGACGTTTTTCAAGCACTTTCTCGAATATAAACTGAACCAAACAGCCCATTAAGTAAGGACCGAAAGCAACCAATCCCGCAACACCAAGAAATGGCCATGTGACACGTGATGCAAATACAGGTGCTATAACTTTAAACCCCATTACAAAGAAGACAGATGATAAGTATCCTCTTAGGCTCGTTATTAGACTCCATCTTTTTGTGCTATATTGTAAATAGGGTCTTTGCACTCGGTCAGTCACAAGAAGAAACGTTGTAAAACCCTAAAATTACCATAATCTGAAATGACCAAAATACCCCTGCAATTTTAAAATTTTAAGAATTTAAAAAATCATGCAAATGAATATTACTTGAACTTAACCTAAAGTAATTAAAACCTTATGTACCAATTAAAAATTAAACTAATAAAAACTCTACATTATAATTTAATATCACAAAACAAATAATTCTCTACATCTATTCTAAATAGGCGACATCTTAGTGTGACTAATATCAAAATTTTCGGCTAAGTAAATCAAGAAGAGATAAGTATGCATTAAATTTGAATGTTATCACAATCCCACAAAATTTGGTCCTTCCTTGTTTAATCCAAATCAAAATACACGGTTTGTCCCATCCTTATATACAGATCTTTTTTTTATATAAAAAACCCTAAAAACTCTATTCAAAAAATTTGACTGCTGCTGCTACTTTTCTTCTCTGCTGTTCGGTTCAAAGATCAAGCAAAAAGGAGGTTATTTTGGTGGTTTTTACTTGGTTACTAGGCGTGTTTTTCCTGGTTCAAAGTGGTGTTCTTGCTCGTGATTTCCTGGTTCAAAGTGGTGTTCTTGCTCGTGAGTTTTGAAAGCTGTTCGAAGGGTTCTAGCTAGGGTTTTCGGCTGGAAAATTTTGGGGTTGATCGATCCTATTCTTGCTCTCTTTTGATCACGCTACAAGGGTAACTTGTATCATCCTTGTTCAATACTACTTTGTTTACTTAATTCATGATTCCTAGTTTGTTGTTCTTGTCGGTTTAATACACATAAATCATAAAAAGAATCGCTTGAACTCATAACTTGTACACATAAAATAACGATTCTAAAAACCCTATATAAACGGCCTATTGTTATTGTTTTGATTCGAGTTGTTACGTGCATGTTAATACCACTTAAGGGTCGACCTATATTTGTTTTGTATCATACATAATTTCCTTGTATCAATATATAAGTCATGGGAATGAAAAACCTAAATCGATCATGAAATAATGAAACCTAGTTGCTGTACAGGAATATAGGTCAAATTGAATTGAATGGATCTTGATGATAGTAACATGTTTCTGAGTGATACTTGGGTCTAAAATTATGTTTGGGAAAAGGGATTTTTGAATATATAAGCCTTGTAATTTTTAGAGGTCGGGAGAAGATACTTTTGATTTTACAAGTTCAAGTGGTAAAACTGTTTTTGGGAGTCTGGAAATCAGTCCACTTGGAAGAATTTTCATTTCTGAACTATAAGGATTTGAGTCATGAAACTTTCCGGTATTTAACTTCTATATGCCTAGTAATTTCATGAATTTTTGGGGATTTTTCCTGGGTGTATTAGTGGGTAAACCAAGTGGATACTTTTTGGGTACTGCAGCAGATATGTTTTCTGGGTAGTCTGTGTCGGAGTATTTTTCGTGTGGGGTTAAGCTAATTAATAAATTCTGGGAAAATTCGTGTGGGTTCTCAAGACATTGAAGTATCAGTGAGAAATTTTGTGGAATTTATCTTTGAGTTCTGATGTGGTAGAAAAATTCGTATAGTTGTGACCAGGTAATGAATAAAAGCTGATAAAAGTCTAAAAGGGCTAAATACATGTTTTAAACCTAATTGTCACTATTATGCTTTAACCTAAAGATACTTTATCATTAATATAACCTTTAAAGGCATAATTAAGATACCTTAATACACTTCATCACATAAATTGGCCTATGACAAGATTAGTGCATTTATTAAATGTTAACCCTATGATTAAAACTCTAATTAAGATAAAAGTAACCCTAAGATACCATATGTGGAAACTTACTAATTTAGGAAACCCGCTAAAAATAGAAAGTTACTAAAAAGGGAAAGAGTACTAAAATGAGTAACCTAATTCATATGAACTTAAAGTAATATGTGGTTATTAATTCGTATAGGTTTCGTGAAGCGGGAGTGATTCTGTGTCTTGTGATCCATCTATCTTTATTTGCTTTTGCTGTTGAATAAGGTACAGATATTCTGACCTTATCTCTTAAGGTTTTTCGTGATTCATCTATATCCTTCTATATTAGTTTGATTTTGATCTGAGCCTTCTTATTATGGCTTTCCTGTATGATCTATGCCTTTGCCATGCTTCCCTAGAATTATGAACTATCTTTTCTGAAAACTACTTTTAAAGACTACTTTTTTGAAAATCATTATAAAAAGATTTCTTTAAATGAACATTTGAATTGAACCTTTGCTATGAAAATTATGGACCGTTGATATAATATGATTTTTAAACCCTACAGTTTGATACCCGAGCCACTTTGTTTCCTAGTCATGGGGGTTCCATGGCCGTGTCATTGATGCACCTCTGACATGACTCTAGGGCGGTGGAGTGATGTTCTGTCCCGTCCCTTTTTGTTATTTATTATGAGCTCAATTATTATATATGTTTGGCCACTAATATCTTTGCAGGGGCGTATGGATGCATCCTAGGTACGTTTTGTGTATGCTATGTTTTGATCTGTTTGGTGTTTGATGTTGGGTGCCATCCACGTCTTCACATTTTGGGAGCTGATCACTCCAATAGTTACTGAGGACTCCCCTCCTTCTTACTTTTGGTATTTCGAGGTCACCCCTCCGAATCCAATGGTTACTATGATATGATTTGATCTGTCTGGGCTCGTGGTAGATTACTGACATTTTTCTTACTTTTGATATCCTTTTGTTTATACCTTATGTTTTCCCCAATGCACCATACTTTATATGTTCGTTCATTATCTTATGTCTCGTTTATATATATCTGTTCACTGGGCTTTTTAAGCTCAGCCACATTTTTTTTCCTGCGGCAGGTATTTAAGCTAGGAGCTGGGGATCGCTTTGGGTTGAGAGTTGAGCTTATAGAGACTTTACCCTAGTCATCTTAGTTACAATTTATTTATGCTATGACTTTATTAGACTTGGATTCATTGTTCTTAAATTTGGAGTATTTCCTTTCTCTTGAACTTAAGTGTTGGTTTAAGTCATGTTGACTTAACTCCTTTTATTATTTATGTTTAAGACTTCCGCTGTTTATTATGTATGCTTTGATATGTCACCATAATGTGATACTTCTACCCTTGTCGGGTTAGGGTGTTACAATTATGGTATCAGAGACAGGTTGCGCCTGTAGTACATAAGTCATGTCCTGTGAACATATGGACCCTAGGATTTGACCCTTAGAGCTTAAGTTTTGACCGGTGAGGATTTGGGTAGACACTAGGTTTCTGTTTCATCATTTCCTTTCGTGCTTATTCTTTCTGTTTTCTGACCTTACAAATCGTTTTAATGATCGTTCAGATGGTGAATACGCGTATAAACAGTGATGGTGGGGATGCCCCTAACTTCGAGGCTATGATAGCCACTGCTTTGGCTAATGCTCTCCCAAATCTCTCTGCTGAAATAATGACCAGAATCACCAATGACATCAGGAATGGTGCTGGTTCGTCAGGTGGCGGTGCCCCACCTACTGGGATACATGTTTGGATTGAGAGATTCACTAAGCTTAAGCCTCTTTCTTTTCGATCTGCTGCCACCCCCACGGAGGCAGAAGATTGGATCACTCATATGGAGAAATTGTTCAAGGTCTTGGGTTGTGGTGATGAATTCAAGACGCGTTTGGCTACCTTCAAGTTGGAAGGTGATGCGTTGAGTTGGTGGAAGGCGTATGTTCGGGATAAGGGAGAGAATTTTGCTGACACTTGTGCATGGGAGACTTTCCGTGACATCTTCTATAAGCAGTATTTTCCTTTCTCTGAGCAGTAAAGGTATGAGCGCGAGTATGGAGCTATATATCAGTTTGATTGGGAGTCATCTGGAGAATACATGCAGAGATTTCTAAGGTTAGCTAGTTTCGTTGGACCGGCAGTTACGGGTGATGCTCAGAGGCAAGCTAGGCACTTTAAGTGGGGACTGAAAAAGTGGGTTTTGGACCGGATTGTGAATACTGATTACCCAGATGTTGCATTAGTTGCGGACGCGGCCCGTAACATAGAGTTACTTCATGCTGATGGGGGTCCAAACAAGAGGGCAGAGATGGAAACCGTATTAACTACCGGGGTCAGGGTCGTCAGGACCAGGGTTATGAGCATAAGGGTCGTCAGGACCAGGGTTATGAGCATAAGGGTCGTCAGGACCAGGGTGTTGAGCACAGGGGTCGTCAGGACCGGGGTTTTGATTCGAGGCGACAAGAGTCCAGGGGTCAGGATCAGAGGGTTACTGGTAGGAATGGGAATGACCGTCAGGGTCAGGGTAACAACAAGCAGCGTCAGTTTATGGATCAGTCGACTCGGGATTCTCAGCAGGGTTGTTCTTCAGGTTCTTCGGGTCAGAAAAGGCCTACGGAGACCTTACCTCCTCCACCACTTTGTGCTACTTGTGGAAAGCCTCACCTGGGTGTTTGTTACAGGGCTACGGGAGGATGTTTCAACTGTGGTTCCACTACCCATAAGGTGAAGGATTGTCCCAAAAGGAATCATATTGTACCAGTAAACTCTGCTAGGCCACCTCCTACTATGGGTCGTGTTTATGCTACGACTCGTGATCAGGCAGCGAACTCACCAGGTACTATTACCGGCATTCTTTATATTGGCGATCGTACTGTTTTTGCATTATTTGATACGGGTGCCACACATTCCATTGTATCTAATTCATTTGCCAAGAAACTTAATATAACCCCAACACCACTAACTAATTGTGTATCCATCTCAACACCAATGAAAAACCATGTACTCATCGAACATGAATTTGTGAATTGTCCCTTACGTTTTGATGATCGCATTCGCCCGGCGAATTTACTCCCTATTGATATGATTGACTTTGATGTGATTTTGGGCATGGATTGGTTGGCTTCTCATAGGGCTACCATTGATTGTCATGCCAGAAATGTGATCTTTGGCGATGAATTTCCTGACGTGTTTCCCGACGAACTTCCTGGTATTCCTCCTGCTAGGGAAGTTGAGTTTGGCATCGACTTGATCCCAGGTGCCGAACCTATTTCCAAAGCCCGTACCGTATGGCGCCTATTGAATTGAAGGAGTTGAAGGAGCAGTTACAGGAACTCTTGGAGAATGGTTTCATCCGACCCAGTGTTTCTCCTTGGGGTGCACCTGTTTTATTTGTTAAGAAGAAGGATGGAAGTATGCGACTCTGTATCGACTACCGTGAGCTTAACCGTATCACTATCCGTAATCGTTATCCTCTTCCGCGTATCGATGATTTATTTGATTAGTTGCAAGGGGCTAAATTCTTTTCAAAGATTGATTTGAGGTCCGGTTATCACCAACTTCGGGTGAAGGAGCAAGACATTCCCAAAATCGCTTTTCGAACCCGATATGGTCAATACGCATTTTTGGTCATGCCCTTCGGTTTGACAAACGCTCCCGCTGTGTTTATGGATCTTATGAATCGCGTTGATGCATGGTTTTGTAACCTTACAACAGGTTTTACCTCTCGAGGGATCTCAAGAGGCTTACAACCCCACCAGGCAGTGTACCTGACCGATGTAGTATAGTGTAGTGGTAAGTACGGGGGATTGATCGTTCTCCACAGGGAATAGTGTTCGTTAGGTATGAAAAACTACTCTAATAGGTCTAAGGGTTGAGGAAGATTCTTTTTTTATGTTTTTATATTTTTATGAAAGCAAGTAAAATCTCGGTTTTGAAAGAGTGGGCGGAATTAGTTGCTAGTCAACTAACCCAAAATAACTACAAATGCAAATAAAATAAATAACTGAAAATAAAATGTGGTGAGAAACTTATGTGTAGAGAAATGTGTTTACTTAGATTTCCTTACTCCCTAACTATCTTTTACCGGTTAATTAGTGTGTATTAGTCGCGTGGATGACGGGTGTATTCCTTAATACCATTCGTGGGGTGGCGTACTTACTTCCCCAACTCTACAAGCTCCTACTTCACTCCTATGTCGAGCCGGCTAGGAAGCTCCTAACATGGGATCACTAGAATTCGCTTGTGCATTAAATACAACCATAAAAACCTTTAGTACGCATTTGGTTCATGTTTCTTAAGACGTTCAAGCAAGTTACCGAATAGGAAGTTAGCCAGTTTTCTTAAGCCTAACATAGATAAACAATCATCCAATACAACTAATAACACACTAACAACCAATAATCAATAGCTAGGTTTCATTAGATCTAAGCAAACACAAGATAAATTTAGCCTAACATGTTAATCAAAAGACAAGAATAAGATAAAATCAAACAACACATAGACATATTGAATGATTAATTGATAACTTATCTTCAATGTAACATGGAAGATCTCAAGGCAAAAAGCCTTGAGAAAGAAGATAAATTCGTCTTAGGGTTTTCTCCCAAAATTCCACACACTAAGCTCTCCTTAATGACAAAAAATTAGAAAACTATATATAGACTTTTGCATCTGACGGCGTCACCTTATGGATTGTGACGCCGTCACCTCGCCGCTTTAGGGTTCCCGGATGACCTTCTTGACGCCGTCCCTCTTTAGCTCTTCAAAAATCCATTCTGGCTTATCAAGGCTTGACGCCGTCAGCTCGTGAACGTGACGCCGTCCCCTTATGATTTAAGCCGTGACGCCCTTGATCAAGTTAAAGCGTGACGCCGTCAGAATTTACATGCTATTTTCACTGGCTTATCATGAGTAAATTTCACGTCCACTTTTTCTTGCCAAAGCATGACGCCGTCCAGAGTAAAGTCTGACGCCGTCAAGAGTAACTTTTAGCCGATTCTTGAGACTTTGTCGTTTTCTTCACTTTTATGCTCCAAAAACGTCCAAAATGCCTCCTTTTCCAGATTTCTCCTCAAAAGTACCTAAAATGACAAAAGGAACGATTTAGGGCAATATTTGATCAAATAAATACGATTTAGGGCTTAAATGACCCCTTAAAAGCGGTACACTTTTCGCTTCATCAAATACCCTTACACTTGAGATTTGCTTGTCCTCAAGCAAATGCGCTTTTATTCTAATCAAAATACAAGTTAGGGGTCATTTAATGCAAACATAAAAGTAATTACAACAAATAATCGTTCCACTTCAATCATAATAAGCACGGAGATTACATACTAGCACCTCACAAGTAGTGTTTAGATACTCACATCTCTCAAGTGTCATCAAAATAAATCTCATAAATGAAAACGGATAATATCTCTCACTACCTGTCATAGCAAATAGATTACCATAGGCTTGGGAAAGGATCGAAAACCTCCTCCACTAGGCGTAAGCACCTAAGATAAACTATCAAAGAGGGCTTTTTCATGGGTTATAATGTTAGGTGTAGGGAAAAGGAAAACACGGTTTGGTTGGATAAAGGATATTTTACTGGTGGCTAGTTAAAAATCTTGATCAATTACATGTACTATACAATGTTGCTAAGCCAAGACTAGACTCAATCTTAAGCTAAAAACAAAATAATAAAAACATAAAATAAACATAAAATAAAACGGGATGGTAGTCCGTATGTTTTTTCTATTTTTCTTTTTCTCTTTTTTTTTTTTATTTTTCTTGATTTTTTCGATTTTTTTTTTTTTTTTTTTTTTTTTTTTTTTTTTTTTTTTCATACACTCTTGCCCTACCATCCAAAATAATACATCATAGGGGCATTGCATCCCCCTTACACTTGAACTTTTACATAACTTTACAAATACTAATCTAATGACTCGAATTAAGATAATCAAAACACTTGGAGTACTTTTAAAATATTTAGCACATATGGGGGTAATAAATGATGTTCTTCCCCATTACTCCATTACACTAGTACTTTACCCATGAGTCCCAATCGTCCCAAAACAATATGTACAAGGATATGACTCGACTTAGCAACCATGTAATCAACTAGATAATTAACTTGGGTTTAAACAAATGTTGTAACAATAATGCACTAAAAATGAGTGCATACAAGGTAGGCTAAGGCGATTTGGGTGTACATTTTAGTGGGGTGTAACAAATTCTTCCTTTAAGTAAAATGCTTAAAGGTCGAAACGAAAAGATAGGCTCTGAGGGGTGTACTAGGGGTATCGTGTACTAAAAATGAGTACAACGCAAAGGGTGTGGGAGAATTACTTGACCAATGTAGCCAATGTAATTATAACAAAAACACAGGTATAAAACAATGGGTTAATCCTAATGCCTCTTATCATGTAGTAAATCTAACTACACGAATGTAGTCTCACTTGTGGCCATGGAATGGTCCTAACGCAAGTTCTAGAATCTAAGTGCTACCGGTACACACATCATAGCATAAATGCTTTTCCTACCAATTCTAGGGGTGAACCTCACATATTTGGGGTGGAAAATTTTTTAGTGGTACGGTTTTTGTGCTAGTCATATAACTCCTATCCGTGAGACGCTCATTAAGATCAAAGTTTCACTCCTATATGTTGTAAAAAATTTTAAATTTGGCACTAAAATTACCTTAACAAGTATTTCTCTCAGTTTTATTACACATCTACTATTAAACAAACAAAAATCAAGCGCAATTGTATTCTCTAAAATCGTACTTTTACCCTCCCCTTACACTTAAGATGAACATTGTCCCCAATGTTCAATTAACAAGATGTAAAAGAAAAAAAGTAAGAGAATGAAATCAAATACTCCCCTGATTCGCTTGGTGGATAATGAAATTACACGGTTAGATCTTCCTCCAAGGTAATGTTGAGGCTCCATGACTAATGCATCGCCATAAGCTTGATTCCATAAACATCTCCTTGTCCAAAATAACCTGTTAAACCTGAGAAAACAAACACGAAAACCTGCATAACATCGGCGGGATAAAATCTATATATAAGGATATAATGCTTGTGGAATGATAATTTTGCAGATTCCTGGAGATTATAAGTTGGAGATTTTAATAAAAACTTTTTTTAAAAACAAAACTTTCAAAAATTTCTGAAAATTAAATCTGACGCCGTCAGGTTATAACCCCTGACGCCGTCAGAAATGACCTGACAAAAATTTTCATTTTAAGTTTCCGGAAAATTTCTGGAAAAACCTTTACCTTACTTCCTGGAAATCCTGCAAAACATCATTATGACTCGATACAAGCATTTGACTCAAACACACACTAATATGTATGCTAATTTATTATTATTATGATTCATGTTCATTTGTGTTCTAATAAACCGATTTAGATTTCCCTTACACTTAACTTTTGCAAAATACCTTTATATGTAGTTAAGACGAAGTTAAAAACAACATAAAGCATTTTCACAATTTACTTTTGAACATGAATCAATACTAATAAAAATTAAACACACATACGGAAACAAATAAAATCAAACAAACAAATAAATAAACACACAAAGCAAATAAACAAATAAAGCTTGGGTTGCCTCCCAAGAAGCGCTTTTCTTTATTAACGAGTCTTGTAGCTAGACTCAAAGTCACGGGGTCTACGTTTTTCCGTTTTGCTTCTCAATTGCCCCTCTAATCATCCTAACAACCTCCGTATCAATTTTGTATTTAGGTCCAAGGTTTAAGCAATCTTTATAATAAAGGCTTCTCTTATTCCAAACATGGTCCATGCCTTTTTCTTTATCCTCTTCATTGATGTCCTCAATCGCACCAATGTTGTCCATGTCAAATCGAGGCACAAAACGAAATTCATTAACCCGATAAGGCATCCTATATGTGATCCTATCTATGTGATTAGAAAACTGAACCGTGCCTTTCAAACGGTCATACCTTAAATTGGATGCTTCGATAAATGGCTTACCTAACACAACGCGAGATAGGCGGCAGTCAACAACACTTGCCATATCTTCTAAAATCATGAAGTTGGTGACAAAGGTAAAGTTCCCAACAAGGATATGTATATCCTTAATCCTACCAACGAAGTTGCAAACTCCGCCTGGACACTTGGGGTCCATCCTAGGCTCAAGTGGTGTGTTTATGATTTGGCTATAAAGGCCTGAGGACATAACGTTGATTGGGGATTCACAGTCAATGTAAGCATGCTCAACGTATTGGTACCCAATCATACATGGTATCTTCACATTCCCGGGATCACCTCTCTTAATCTTTGGGTCAATTCTAACAAAAGGTGGTCGAGGGTTATCAACTAGGTTGTTATAGTAAGCAATCTCCTCCTTAGTGGGGTATTCATTGAAACAATCATCCAACCTAGGATCTATCTTCACTTCATCAATTTTCTCAATCAACTTATCAACCGTAAGATTATTACGTTCTAAGTAATTATCTGAGTATATGGTGGTCCCTAAGTTGTTCAAGGCATAATCAAGCTCTATATCAATCATTCTACTGAGCTCCCTGAGCTCACTAATCTCATTTTCAAGTTGGCTACGCAACAAAGCCACTTCGCCAGGTGTAAGGGGTGGATTCGCGTTTTCCATAATGGCAAACTGAATAGTCAATGAAAATCTGTTACGAACAAAAACACAAAGAAAATAGATAGACTAAAGAATACCTAGAAAAATAAAATAAAAATCTCACTAGAAAGGAATCTAGTGAGTAGACCTAATAGAAATAACAATTTAACCTAAACAATAACTATTCCCCGGCAGCGGCGCCAAAAACTTGATGCGTGGTTTTGTAACCTTACAACAGGTTTTACCTCTCGAGGGATCTCAAGAGGCTTACAACCCCACCAGGCAGTGTACCTGACCGATGTAGTATAGTGTAGTGGTAAGTACGGGGGATTGATCGTTCTCCACAGGGAATAGTGTTCGTTAGGTATGAAAAACTACTCTAATAGGTCTAAGGGTTGAGGAAGATTCTTTTTTTATGTTTTTATATTTTTATGAAAGCAAGTAAAATCTCGGTTTTGAAAGAGTGGGCGGAATTAGTTGCTAGTCAACTAACCCAAAATAACTACAAATGCAAATAAAATAAATAACTGAAAATAAAATGTGGTGAGAAACTTATGTGTAGAGAAATGTGTTTACTTAGATTTCCTTACTCCCTAACTATCTTTTACCGGTTAATTAGTGTGTATTAGTCGCGTGGATGACGGGTGTATTCCTTAATACCATTCGTGGGGTGGCGTACTTACTTCCCCAACTCTACAAGCTCCTACTTCACTCCTATGTCGAGCCGGCTAGGAAGCTCCTAACATGGGATCACTAGAATTCGCTTGTGCATTAAATACAACCATAAAAACCTTTAGTACGCATTTGGTTCATGTTTCTTAAGACGTTCAAGCAAGTTACCGAATAGGAAGTTAGCCAGTTTTCTTAAGCCTAACATAGATAAACAATCATCCAATACAACTAATAACACACTAAATACCAATAATCAATAGCTAGGTTTCATTAGATCTAAGCAAACACAAGATAAATTTAGCCTAACATGTTAATCAAAAGACAAGAATAAGATAAAATCAAACAACACATAGACATATTGAATGATTAATTGATAACTTATCTTCAATGTAACATGGAAGATCTCAAGGCAAAAAGCCTTGAGAAAGAAGATAAATTCGTCTTAGGGTTTTCTCCCAAAATTCCACACACTAAGCTCTCCTTAATGACAAAAAATTAGAAAACTATATATAGACTTTTGCATCTGACGGCGTCACCTTATGGATTGTGACGCCGTCACCTCGCCGCTTCTAGGGTTCCCGGATGACCTTCTTGACGCCGTCCCTCTTTAGCTCTTCAAAAATCCATTCTGGCTTATCAAGGCTTGACGCCGTCAGCTCGTGAACGTGACGCCGTCCCCTTATGATTTAAGCCGTGACGCCCTTGATCAAGTTAAAGCGTGACGCCGTCAGAATTTACATGCAATTTTCACTGGCTTATCATGAGTAAATTTCACGTCCACTTTTTCTTGCCAAAGCATGACGCCGTCCAGAGTAAAGTCTGACGCCGTCAAGAGTAACTTTTAGCCGATTCTTGAGACTTTGTCGTTTTCTTCACTTTTATGCTCCAAAAACGTCCAAAATGCCTCCTTTTCCAGATTTCTCCTCAAAAGTACCTAAAATGACAAAAGGAACGATTTAGGGCAATATTTGATCAAATAAATACGATTTAGGGCTTAAATGACCCCTTAAAAGCGGTACACTTTTCGCTTCATCACGCGTATTCCACGAGTATCTCGACAAGTTCGTTATTTTTTTCATCGACGACATTCTTGTTTATTCCAAGACCGAAGGAGATCATGAGCAGCATCTTCGGATTGTCCTGGAAACTCTTCGGCAGCAGAAGTTGTATGCCAAATTTTCTAAATGCGAGTTCTGGCTGAGACAAGTTGCTTTCCTTGGTCATATTGTATCCGCTGATGGTATCACTATGGATCCAGCTAAGGTTGAGGCTATCACCAAGTGGCCAAGACCTACTACTGTAATTGAGGTGAGGAGTTTTCTGGGGCTTGCTGGCTACTATCGATGGTTTGTTGAGGGTTTCTCACGATTGGCGTTGCCATTGACGCAACTGATGAGGAAGGGTGAGAAGTTTGTTTGGACGGAGGAGCGTGAGAAGAGCTTCGAAGAGTTGAAACATAGATTGGTGTCCGCTCCTATTTTAACTCTTCCATCTGGTTCTGGAGGTTTTCAAATCTACAGTGACGCGTCGAAGAAGGGTTTGGGCTGTGTTCTTATGCAGCATGGGAAAGTGATTGCTTATGCTTCGAGACAGTTAAAACCTTATGAGGAGAATTACCCGACTCATGACTTGGAGTTGGCTGCTGTTGTGTTTGCATTAAAGATTTGGCGACATTATTTGTATGGCGAGTCATGTGACATCTTTACTGACCATAAGAGTCTCAAGTATATCTTCACCCAGAAGGAACTTAACATGAGACAAAGACGATGGTTAGAACTCCTCAAAGATTATGACACGAACATCCAATACCATCCGGGCAAAGCTAATGTTGTTGCTGATGCACTTAGCCGGAAATCTGGTATGATAGCGAGTCTTGAGATTGAACCTCGAATTCTTAATGAATTGGAGATTTTGGAGGTTGAGCTTTGTGTACGAGGTTATGGCGGATATTGGGCTAGTATGAAGGTGGAGTCCAATCTTATACTGCGGATTAAGGAAGCTCAAAAGGATGATGGTGAGCTTTGGGCTGTGGTTCAGAATGTTCAGGAGGGTAAACAGTCAGAGTTCAGAGTGGATGACTCTGGTATAGTATGGTTTGGAGATCGGCTTTGTGTTCTGAATGATCCTGAGCTACGTGAGGTTGTTCTATCTGAGGCTCATAGTTCCCCATTCACTATTCATCCTGGTTCTACCAAGATGTACAGGGACCTTAAGCAGCATTTTTGGTGGAATGGTATGAAGCAAGATGTAGCTTCTTTTGTAGCCAAGTGTATGACTTGTCAGCAAGTCAAGATTGAACATCAGAGGGCGAGTGGTTTGTTGCAGCCTTTAGATATTCCTACCTGGAAGTGGGACGAGATTTCTATGGATTTTGTCACGGGGTTACCTCGTACTCAGAAAAGACATGATGCGATTTGGGTGGTTGTTGATCGGCTAACCAAGTCTGCTCATTTCTTACCTATTCGGAAGGATTATGGTATCGGTAAATTGGCAGAGATTTTTCAGCAGGAGATTATTAGACTTCATGGTACTCCATCATCGATTGTGTCAGACAGAGATCCGCGGTTTACTTCTCGTTTTTGGAAGGGTCTACATAATGCTTGGGGTGCGCGTCTAAAGTTTAGCACGGCTTTTCATCCTCAAACAGATGGTCAGTCAGAAAGGACCATTCAGACATTGGAGGACATGCTGAGAGCTTGTGCATTGGAGTGGACTGGTAATTGGGATGAATACTTGTGCTTGGTGGAGTTTGCCTACAAAAACAATTGGCACGCTAGCATCAAGGCAGCACCTTATGAACTTTTGTATAGGAGGAAGTATAGGGCGCCCATTTGTTGGAATGAAGTGGGTGAGCATTTGATTGAGGGTCCGGAAATTATTCAGATCACAAATGACAAGGTGGCTGTTGCCAGGAAGAAGCTGAAAGAAGCCCGTACTAGACAAAAGAGTTATGCGGATAAACATCGTCGTGATTTGGAGTTTCGTGTTGGAGATCGTGTATTTCTTAAAGTGTTAGTGCAAATATTACGATATCTAAACTAAACGGTTTCTTCGGTTTTAATAATGACAAACATGTAACTTGTAAGACATAACGTAAAATGTGCAAGTTACTTGTAAACACAAAACATCAATGCATACTTACATCAACACCTCCCGACGTCTCAAGTATGCTTCAACGAAGTCGTAGATTTCCATCCCGACATAAATCACTCAAGGTATGGACAAACAAATCTACTACTTGAAAAATGATCAAAGGATTTTATTTTTCTAAACTTCACATTTTTAATGTGACAAAACATTTTTTCAAAAATATATTTCACAAATTATTTTTGAATTAAAAAGAAATGTTTTATTTTGAAAAATATGTTTGAAAATCCCAACAGTCAAATTTCCCCCCAAAACAGCTCCTAACTTCCCCAAATAAACCTTCCCCACAAAAGACAAAAAAGGGAGCGTCCACGGCACCGTTAAGTATGGACGGCTCCACTAAATTTAGTGGAGCCGTCGAGTATTTAGTGGAGCCGTAGGTCTGTAACGGTCAGATTTTCCCTTGCCTATAAATAGTGGACCATTCCACACTTCCAACTTGATTTTTCCAGTCCTTTTTCTCTGGTCTAATCCCTCCTCACTTAGAAAACTTTCTTTGATCATTTGGAGAGTCTTAGGTTGTTTAAGAGTGATCCAATCATCCACTCAAGTGATCCTCTTCATTCCTCTTGATTAGCAAGAGAAGAACACAAAGTATCCAAGTAGATACAAAGTGTTGTCATCCCTGTTTATTAGCAAGAGAAGAACACAAAGTATCCAAGTAGATACAAAGTGTTACCATTCCTCTTCATTTGCAAGAGAAGAACTCAAGGTATCCAAGAAGATACAAGAGTTATAGTTGTTAGGTCTTGTAACATTTGTTACACTCTTGATTGTATCATAGCATACATCAAGATCATTTTATCTTTGTGAGAGAGAGTGAGTCAAGATCAAGTGTGATCTTGTAGAGATAGTGAAGATCTCTTGAAGCCATTGGGCTTGTGTGATTGATCATGTGGATCAGGGGTAGATCGGGTAGATCGTGGTAGATTGGTGCTAGCTAAGATTAGCACTCGACATCTAGCTTAGTGTCGGAAATAGGATAAGCGACGTGTACGGTGTAGATCGGGTAGATCGTGGTAGATTGTTGCTAGCTAAGATTAGCACTCGACATCTAGCTTAGTGTCGGAAATAGGATAAGCGACGTGTACGGTGTAGATCGGGTAGATCGTGGTAGATTGGTGCTAGCTAAGATTAGCACTCGACATCTAGCTTAGTGTCGGAAAACAAGTTAAGCGACGTGTACGGTTTTCTCCGCCTAAAGGGAGTTTGTTGATTAGTGAAGTAACTCTCGAGTTGGGTACTCGGGGAGTGGAGTAGGGCGAAGAGGAGCTTCGTGACCGAACCACTATAAATCATCGTGTCCGGTTTGCGCCTTCTTACTTATCTCTTTACTTTCATTTTATTCTTTATCACTTTATATTTATATTTGCATTGTGTTTATGCTTGTGTGGCTGGTTGCTTATGTTATGTTGATTATGTATGTGTCATGGTTGATTGTGCTTGTGTTGTAGTTTAATTTATTCATCCCTAGATGATATGTGATCATTGTTGACACTTTTCATATTACGTCACACTTGATTGGGTGTTTGATACAAAAGGTTTTAAGTTTTTAAATGGAAACGTATTCACCCCCCCTCTACGGTTTCCACAATTGGTACCAGAGCCACGTCGCTAAAATTTTTAAAACAAATGGTTTTCAAAATTGAGTACGATCCATGTATCAAATTACCCATGAAGGTGATAAAAATATGAAAAGTATTTAGTTACTTAATACTTACAAGTTTTGTTGTTAAGTATATGTTGTCATACTAGCTTGAAGGTTTTCTTAAATTGATAAATGTTGGTTCTGTTCAAAAATTGAAGTCAGATGTACGGCACCGTTAAATATAACGGACGGCTCCATTAAATATGGACGGTACCGCTAAATTTAACGGTACCTTTGTCTGTTTTTCAGAATTCGGTAATTTTCAAAAATTCGTATAAAATCAACCGTAAGTCCGTAGGAGTCGTGCCACCTATCATTTTAAACGTAATTGAGTCTACTTTCACTTAAAAATATTTTTAGAAAGTGATTGTAAAGTAAAATTTACGAATGTCTTTAATTCGTAACAGAGAGTCTTTTCCGGTCATGCTGATTGCACAAATTTTGTTTTCAAATCACAAAGTGAACATCACACGTTGATGCATTCATGATTTCAAGGTGTTGAACTTGATCAAATTTTTAAATGGGGTGGAAAATAATTCATTTTCAAATAAAGTCAAGCTAAGTGTACATTGTTATACTTAATACACAAAATGACGATAAGTATTTTTGTGTGTCTTGCTAAATGACTATTTGTTTTTCTTTGTGTCTTAGTATTGTTAGTCAATACTTTTGTATGCTTATTGGTATCTTTAGTTGAGCTAATTTTATCTATAAGCATAAGTGTCTTTCATGCCTTGTTGCTATGTGTCGAATATTAGTTTTTCGGCTTATGCGTCAATAGAACTTAGGCTAGACTTCCTGCACTAAGTTGCGTAATTGATTTTGCATTGCATATAGGCATAGACCAATTTTTCTTGCATTGTGTTGCAAGCTTTTATGGTTATAATGTACTAAATAGTATAATAGATCTTGTCTGTATTGCTACATAGTTTGTGGAAAAAGTTTAATATAAACCTTTTAAAATATACTTTTATTTTTGATATGTTGTTAAAATAGTATTAATATTTATTTAGTAAAAATATTAAATTGAATGAAATTTAACAAATACAAAGTAGTTTTAAACTATATTAGTGTTTTACGTATGTTGTATAAAAATAGTTAAGATAATTATTTTTATACTAATGAGGTGTCGAAAAACTAAGAATATTATACTTAATAATATAAATAGTTTTTCTCAAATAAAAATTAATGACAATATCGAAGTAGTAACTTAATATGTCATTAACCTCACACATACAACTAGTATTAGAATAAATGGAAAACACTCCTTAAATTTTTATTTTCTTTTTAAAAGGAGTGATCGTGAGGGTCAAGAAAGATTTCGAGTACATATCAATTCATTATTCAAATTATGATTGATATCATCATCGAATCTAATTGACAAGTTTTCGAGTGTGGACATGAAATTGGAGTCATTATTTGTTTAGCTTCAAGATAACATCAAAACATGATGAAACATATTTTCTTGAATCTACATACTCAATCACACTCGATTGTTATGAAAATAATGACGTCCTCTCAAGACGAAAATAATATGCATCGGATCATAACTCACACTTGTGTTGAAGATGCCATGTTAAGTCTTCTTGTCCAATGGTTGTGTTCCAAAATTTAAACTAACATGTTTAAAAGATACATAAAATACACAACCAAGTAGGATTGACAACTTGGATGTTTCATCCGAAATATACAAGTAATTTACATTGCAAAGCAATTAGTAAATGTGTCATTTCTGAAAAACCAAACAAGAGCAAACAAACAACATATGTAAACTTTGCTCATGAACAACTCAACACTCAAAGTCACATGTCTAGTAAAAGTGTCATACATAATATATGTAAGTCATCAATCTTTGAGAATATCACATGTATTTCTCTTATCAAAAGATTGACAAAGGATAACCTATATCCTATGCATCTTATTTTCTTTGTGACATGAATGGTTATGTTACAAGAGAATACATTGCATCCTGTTAACAAATATAGGATATTAGAGTTGAATAATAACCTAATACGACATGTGTCATTGCATAAACAAGTAAAATTGGTCATACACTAAAATACTTGTTTCACAAAGCATTCTTAAGAGTGATAAGTTTACTCTTAGAAAAGCATACTAGTTGAAATAAACAGTATGTCTCATTTCAAATAAAATGCTCACAAGATCTATTGAGGTAAATAACCTTTAATAGATTCTCACTCAAGATATGCAAAGGAGCATTCTTGAAACACACACGATGTAGTAGATTCTACATTGTATCACATTAGAGTGTCTCTTGGTTCTAGGAAACCAAATCGTGTTAAAATAACATGTAACAACTCAACAAACAAAGATGTTGTCCAAGAGATCTTAAAATACACCATCTCCATCAAATAACCTCTAAATCTGAAACACGAAATTAAAACATTTCGCTTGCCTTTGTTAGGATTTGTGTAAGACATGTCATTTTCTTAACCAACTTTCAAAGTATGGTTAATTGAGTCATATTAGGCCATGTATAAGCAAAACATGATAACATCATCTTTGCTATACTTTGATAGGCAAATATAGGAATTTGAATTCTTCTAACATGAGAATGACTACTGGAGAACCTATCGCACTAGAAATTCAATTTGACCTAACGGTTGGATTGCTTCCAGGAGAGAAGTTGGGTTCGTGTATAACCCGTAAAAATGGTCGTGTTTAGCCTTAATTGAGCACCACTAGTGATAGTCTCATACTCATTCTCTAACTTGAAAAATTTTCATTCCTACATTTGACTAGAGATAGTTTACATCGGTGAACTTTATCTCCCATTAGGATGTCATCTTAAACAAGTAGTAATTAGGATCTGCCTTAGCAAACCTAGAGTGCTTGCATCCCACATACGTGTTTCAAAATGATAACATGTTCTCGTAAGATATTATTAAATGTCTTTGCGATCTTAAATGCTAAATGATTATCATGTTTTGCATGATGTTTGCATTTATTTCTTATGTGCCTTTTACATGATTTTCTTGTAATGTTTGCACCCACACTATGTCCTTTTGACACATTAAGAATTAGGTATGCCCATCACTATGAACCCTTAGAAGTCATAGAGTCATACACTAGTGTCAAAACCCATAAGTTAGAGTAGTCGCGAAGTTGTCCTAATTCCCCAGTCATCACTTCGCCTTCTTCCAAGTAATAAACCCGTTTGTCATGGGAAGGTTAGATACAAACCTAGTAGAACTCGGAGTAGGGTTGACAACTTAAATATTTCATCCGAAATATTCGAGTAAGTTTAACTTGCGATCGCAATTGTTAAATGTCATATCCGAAACATCATACTCAAGCCTTTTAACAACATATGTTAAAACGCTCATCCCAAATCTAAAAGCTAACATCAACCCTCGGGTGACAAAGGACTCACTAGTTACTATATAAGTGATTAGTAGTTCCTTTCATCCACGTGTGAATATACACGTCTTAAGATCCCAAACCCTGCTGCAAATCAGCACCATAGGCCTAGCTTTACATCTTTCAAAACCCCATGAAACACTCACGTGCGAAGCACATCAAAAACCATGAATCAACCAAACCTCTCAACCGAGAATCCCCTTACCATTTTCGTCTAGGTCTAGGAATGGTGGAACATATTCCATAAATCTTATGACTATTTAAATATTTCACTGGAAATATTGAAGTCATCTCGTGTGTCTCGTCTCATGACTCTTTAAATATTTCACTGGAAATATTGAGTCATTCTTCACATCACTCTAATGACTACCTATGTATTTCCTCGGAAATATAAAAGTCATATCTTCTCTTCCAGTACCGTTCAAAGAATTTATTAGGTATAAATTCTCTCCTCGTATCGAAAAGTCTCACTAAATCAGCGAGACTTATTCGTAAAATCCTCTTAAATTCTAATGACAACTTAAATATTTCATCCGAAATATTTAAAGTATATTTAATTTGCGAAATGCAATTAAATGTCATCTCTCGTTCTCGATCAACGTTCACCTAATCCCGTTGGATTCATTCATAAAAGAATTTATTCGGTATAAATTCTTTTAATCTAAAGTCCAGAAAAATCACAACATATGTGAATCTTCTTTGTCAAAAATCTTGCTTCCCACTCGATGTAGTCTTGAACCTAAAACTGTCTTCTATCAGAATAGATTGTATCTATCATCTGATTCCTTAGCCTTTTCCCTCACACTTCCGCATCGTACTAAACACTACCAATGATTCCGCATCCTACACATCTTCCACACACTTCAAACGAAGAACCATTAGGATACGTTGAGATAACCCTCCTTCATCAACATAGATAACCCTATAACCTTATCACCAACCTTACAACTCTGAAGATTTTATCTTCTTAACCCTTAGGATATCTCCAAGTAATCACATGCCTCATCATATAAATATTCTATGAATATTCACAATGATTGAGAAGAGCTACGTGACTTCAAAGGTGAAGTTCATCGTATGTTATCCACCACTTGTCATGACGTTACTAAGCTCATCGCTTCCGTCAACGTTTGTTTTCCTTTTCATCTTTTACATCTTGTTCGGATGGTCATAGATTAAGGGGGAGCGAAAACACACTCATATAGTCTTTCACCAAACACTCTCAAGAACACACAAATGTGGTTCTTATTCCCTAGGAATCTTCCCTTTAGCTGCCCAGAACTAGGCTGCACAGGAAAATTCGTGACTTCCAGGTCACGGTACCGTTAAATAGGCCACGGTACCGTTATATTTAACGATACCGTGTGGTATTTAGTGGTACCGTGCCTATGTTTGACGAATTTTCACTGTTTCCTTTAGATCCCTGCATCCCTAACCTCAAACCTGCAAAATTTTACAAACTCACATACACCCTAGGATTCCCTCACTACACCATAGGACTCTAACACCAACTTTAGTTCGAATCCCACAACTCTTGCCCATATAAGGCCTCACCATTGCAAGCTTATCTTGCATCTCACCTTCAAACCTCACATTAACATCATCATCACACTCAACCCTTATAACTAAACTTCACTCTTGACAGTGATATTTAGTTTCAAAGCCTTTTACCCTTATATCAATCCCATTCAAACCTTTTAGCTACACTTCACTCTTGACAGTGATAGTTAGTCTAAGAACCTTCAACCCATAGATCATCACACTCAAACCTATAACCCTCAACTCATCACACTCAAACCTTACAACTACTCCTCACTTTGGATAAGTGATAGTTAGTTCAACAACCTTTAACCCTCACAAACATATGAAACCCTTCATGCACCAAATTATCTCTAACACACAACTAGGATCATCCAACCTAGAACTTCGTTACCTTAACCCTGTTAGAGATATCCACCTACAATCCTGTTAGGATCACATACACCTTTTCTTTTTCCCTTTTGAAATATATCATGCATCTCATTGTCAGTGCAAACGATATATTAACCTAAACCATCCTTTCCCACCTTTCCTCAAAGGGCAAAACCAACATCTCCAACCACATCATCATCATCCTCCACCTTTAGGATTGCTACACCCTTACTTCCACCAAGTCCACCACAATCTTTAGCTATCACACTAACCCTATCACCATCAAACCTCTTTGGACTTGGCACAAACACATCATCCTTATCACAATCACAATCACCACAACCTTTAGCGCTCACACTAGCCACTAATGGGTCATCCCATTACATATCCCTTACAACCACATAACCCAAGTTGTCCTTGTTGTCACCACAACCAAAACTCTCCCACCTTATGGAATCATTTAGGTATAACCTCTATCGAGTCTACTTTATGGCACGACTTGTCATAATAGTAATCATTTAGAGTATGTCTTATCAACAAACTATCCTTAACATTAATCATCTTAGGTAGATGATTATGTTGTTCAAAAGGTTTGTTAGAACTTTCCTTCCCAATGACAACTTGGAAGAAGTCATTTAGTGCGTCAGTCAATGAACGAATCTTGTTCTTGATTAGTGTGATTGAGTGAACAATTACACCTTAGGCTTTCGGTCGGGTTGTGACACTTACGTGTTAACATAGTTTAACCCATGCATGTCTTGCTATGTGTATTCTATCCCTATAATACTGGTCCTATACTGTTATATATTATGTTGCACGAAGCTAACCCTTGATGCAGGAAAAGTCTTCGTATAAATTTGATCCATGGATCCACTAGATACTAAGATAAATAAACAAGGGGATTAAGTCACCATAGGGGAGCATTGAGCTAGGGGGAGCTCGGGAGTATTTGAATACACAGCATGGAGTCGTCTTCACAAGTGGTGATAGAAGGCTTCACTGGGATGATGCAAACTCGCCTTTCTGGAGAAAGGAATGTAGTTCAATAAGGGGGAGTATGGAATGAATTCAAGGGAGCGCTCGAGGAAACTACCTTTTTGATTCGACAAAAGGGGGAGAAGGAAGTGTAAACAGGTAACTTTTACATTTTACTATGTCTTACGGTTTACATATTTGTCATCATCAAAAAGGGGGAGATTGTTAGTGCAAATATTACGATATTTAAACTAAACGGTTTCTTCGGTTTTAATAATGACAAACATGTAACTTGTAAGACATAACGTAAAATGTGCAAGTTACTTGTAAACACAAAACATCAATGCATACTTACATCAACACCTCCCGACGTCTCAAGTATGCTTCAACGAAGTCGTAGATTTCCATCCCGACATAAATCACTCAAGGTATGGACAAACAAATCTACTACTTGACAAATGATCAAAGGATTTTATTTTTCTAAACTTCACATTTTTAATGTGACAAAACATTTTTTCAAAAATATATTTCACAAATTATTTTTGAATTAAAAAGAAATGTTTTATTTTGAAAAATATGTTTGAAAATCCCAACAGTCAAATTTCCCCCCAAAACAGCTCCTAACTTCCCCAAATAAACCTTCCCCACAAAAGACAAAAAAGGGAGCGTCCACGGCACCGTTAAGTATGGACGGCTCCACTAAATTTAGTGGAGCCGTCGGGTATTTAGTGGAGCCGTAGGTCTGTAACGGTCAGATTTTCCCTTGCCTATAAATAGTGGACCATTCCACACTTCCAACTTGATTTTTCCAGTCCTTTTTCTCTGGTCTAATCCCTCCTCACTTAGAAAACTTTCTTTGATCATTTGGAGAGTCTTAGGTTGTTTAAGAGTGATCCAATCATCCACTCAAGTGATCCTCTTCATTCCTCTTGATTAGCAAGAGAAGAACACAAGGTATCCAAGTAGATACAAAGTGTTGTCATCCCTCTTGATTAGCAAGAGAAGAACACAAAGTATCCAAGTAGATACAAAGTGTTACCAATCCTCTTCATTTGCAAGAGAAGAACTCAAGGTATCCAAGAAGATACAAGAGTTATAGTTGTTAGGTCTCGTAACATTTGTTACACTCTTGATTGTATCATAGCATACATCAAGATCATTTTACCTTTGTGAGAGAGAGTGAGTCAAGATCAAGTGTGATCTTGTAGAGATAGTGAAAATCTCTTGAAGCCATTGGGCTTGTGTGATTGATCATGTGGATCAAGGGTAGATCGAGTAGATCGTGGTAGATTGGTGCTACCTAAGATTAGCACTCGACATCTAGCTTAGTGTCGGAAATAGGATAAGCGACGTGTACGGTGAAGATCGGGTAGATCGCGGTAGATTGGTGCTAGCTAAGATTAGCACTCGACATCTAGCTTAGTGTCGGAAAACAAGTTAAGCGACGTGTACGGTTTTCTCCGCCTAAAGGGAGTTTGTTGATTAGTGAAGTAAATCTCGAGTTGGGTACTCGGGGAGTGGAGTAGGGCGAAGGGGAGCTTCGTGACCGAACCACTATAAATCATCGTGTCCGGTTCGCGCCTTCTTACTTATCTCTTTACTTTCATTTTATTCTTTATCGCTTTATATTTATATTTGCATTGCGTTTATGCTTGTGTGGCTGGTTGCTTATGTTATGTTGATTATGTATGTGTCATGGTTGATTGTGCTTGTGTTGTAGTTTAATTTATTCATCCCTAGATGATATGTGATCATTGTTGACACTTTTCATATTACGTCACACTTGATTGGGTGTTTGATACAAAAGGTTTTAAGTTTTTAAATGGAAACGTATTCACCCCCCCCCCCCTCTACGGTTTCCACAATTGGTACCAGAGCCACGTCGCTCAAATTTTTAAAACAAATGGTTTTCAAAATTGAGTACGATCCATGTATCAAATTACCCATGAAGGTGATAAAAATATGAAAAGTATTTAGTTACTTAATACTTACAAGTTTTGTTGTTAAGTATATGTTGTCATACTAGCTTGAAGGTTTTCTTAAATTGATAAATGTTGGTTCTGTTCAAAAACTGAAGTCAGATGTACGGCACTGTTAAATATAACGGACGGCTCCATTAAATATGGACGGTACCGCTAAATTTAACGGTACCTTCGTCTGTTTTTCAGAATTTGGTAATTTTCAAAAATTCGTATAAAATCAACCGTAAGTCCGTAGGAGTCGTGCCACCTATCATTTTAAACGTAATTGAGTCTACTTTCACTTAAAATATTTTTAGAAAGTGATTGTAAAGTAAAATTTACGAATGTCTTTAATTCGTAACAGAGAGTCTTTTCCGGTCATGCTGATTGCACAAATTTTGTTTTCAAATCACAAAGTGAACATCACACATTGATGCATTCATGATTTCAAGGTGTTGAACTTGATCAAATTTTTAAATGGGGTGGAAAATAATTCATTTTCAAATAAAGTCAAGCTAAGTGTACATTGTTATACTTAATACACAAAATGACGATAAGTATTTTTGTGTGTCTTGCTAAATGACTATTTGTTTTTCTTTGTGTCTTAGTATTGTTAGTCAATACTTTTGTATGCTTATTGGTATCTTTAGTTGAGCTAATTTTATCTATAAGCATAAGTGTCTTTCATGCCTTGTTGCTATGTGTCGAATATTAGTTTTTCGGCTTATGCGTCAATAGAACTTAGGCTAGACTTCCTGCACTAAGTTGCGTAATTGATTTTGCATTGCATATAGGCATAGACCAATTTTTCTTGCATTTGTTGCAAGCTTTTAAAATGGTTTAGTAACCTTCTTAGGAATAGAAACTAATTTGGTAGATCATGTGTGTCGAAAGATATTGTCTTACACAATTATTTTTCCAAATGTTTAAGTGTAAAAAGTATATCACCCCAAAATACTTAACACCTTCATAAAATCCGTAACATGATCTTTAAAACATTACATCATTTTGTCTTGTTTGACCATGGGTTGTCTAAACAAGATAAAAGGTCATTTTAATACATTAGTATTTAAGTAAAAGAAAATGTATTAAACTTGAATTGATTTAACACACATACAAAATGTTTTAAACATTTAGTGTTTTACGTATGTTGTATAAAAATAGTTAAGATAATTATTTTTATACTAATGAGGTGTCGAAAAACTAAGAATATTATACTTAATAATATAAATAGTTTTTCTCAAATAAAAATTAATGACAATATCGAAGTAGTAACTTAATATGTCATTAACCTCACACATACAACTAGTATTAGAATAAATGGAAAACACTCCTTAAATTTTTATTTTCTTTTTAAAAGGAGTGATCGTGAGGGTCAAGAAAGATTTCGAGTACATATCAATTCATTATTCAAATTATGATTGATATCATCATCGAATCTAATTGACAAGTTTTCGAGTGTGGACATGAAATTGGAGTCATTATTTGTTTAGCTTCAAGATAACATCAAAACATGATGAAACATATTTTCTTGAATCTACATACTCAATCACACTCGATTGTTATGAAAATAATGACGTCCTCTCAAGACGAAAATAATATGCATCGGATCATAACTCACACTTGTGTTGAAGATGCCATGTTAAGTCTTCTTGTCCAATGTGTATTCTATCCCTATAATACTGCTCCTATACTGTTATATATTATGTTACATGAAGCTAACCCTTGATGTAGGAAAAGTCTTCGTATAAATTTGATCCATGGACCACTAGATACTAAGATAAATAAACAAGCGGATTAAGTCACCATAGGGGAGCATTGAGCTAGGGGGAGCTCGGGAGTATTTGAATACACAGCATGGAGTCGTCTTCACAAGTGGTGATAGAAGGCTTCACTGGGATGATGCAAACTCGCCTTTCTGGAGAAAGGAATGTAGTTCAATAAGGGGGAGTATGGAATGAATTCAAGGGAGCGCTCGAGGAAACTACCTTTTTGATTCGACAAAAGGGGGAGAAGGAAGTGTAAACAGGTAACTTTTACCTTTTTGATTCGAAAAAAGGGGGAGAAGGAAGTGTAAACAGGTAACTTTTACATTTTACTATGTCTTACGGTTTACATATTTGTCATCATCAAAAAGGGGGAGATTGTTTGTGCAAATATTACGATATTTAAACTAAACGGTTTCTTCGGTTTTAATAATGACAAACATGTAACTTGTAAGACATAACGTAAAATGTGCAAGTTACTTGTAAACACAAAACATCAATGCATACTTACATCAACACCTCCCAACGTCTCAAGTATGCTTCAAAGAAGTCGTAGATTTCCATCCCGACATAAATCACTCAAGGTATGGACAAACAAATCTACTACTTGACAAATGATCAAAGGATTTTATTTTTCTAAACTTCACATTTTTAATGTGACAAAACATTTTTTCAAAAATATATTTCACAAATTATTTTTGAATTAAAAAGAAATGTTTTATTTTGAAAAATATGTTTGAAAATCCTAACAGTCAAATTTCCCCCCAAAACAGCTCCTAACTTCCCCAAATAAACCTTCCCCACAAAAGACAAAAAAGGGAGCGTCCACGGAACTGTTAAGTATGGACGGCTCCACTAAATTTAGTGGAGCCGTCGGGTATTTAGTGGAGCCGTAGGTCTGTAACGGTCAGATTTTCCCTTGCCTATAAATAGTGGACCATTCCACACTTCCAACTTGATTTTTCCAGTCATTTTTCTCTGGTCTAATCCCTCCTCACTTAGAAAACTTTCTTTGATCATTTGGAGAGTCTTAGGTTGTTTAAGAGTGATCCAATCATCCACTCAAGTGATCCTCTTCATTCCTCTTGATTAGCAAGAGAAGAACACAAAGTATCCAAATAGATACAAAGTGTTGTCATCCCTCTTGATTAGCAAGAGAAGAACACAAAGTATCCAAGTAGATACAAAGTGTTACCATTCCTCTTCATTTGCAAGAGAAGAACTCAAGGTATCCAAGAAGATACAAGAGTTATAGTTGTTAGGTCTTGTAACATTTGTTACACTCTTGATTGTATCATAGCATACATCAAGATCATTTTACCTTTGTGAGAGAGAGTGAGTCAAGATCAAGTGTGATCTTGTAGAGATAGTGAAGATCTCTTGAAGCCATTGGGCTTGTATGATTGATCATGTGGATCAAGGGTAGATCGGGTAGATCGTGGTAGATTGGTGCTAGCTAAGATTAGCACTCGACATCTAGCTTAGTGTCGGAAATAGGATAAGCGACGTGTACGGTGTAGATCGGGTAGATCGTGGTAGATTGGTGCTAGCTAAGATTAGCACTCGACATCTAGCTTAGTGTCGGAAAACAAGTTAAGCGACGTGTACGGTTTTCTCCGCCTAAAGGGAGTTTGTTGATTAGTGAAGTAACTCTCGAGTTGGGTACTCGGGGAGTGGAGTAGGGTGAAGAGGAGCTTCGTGACCGAACCACTATAAATCATCGCGTCCGGTTTGCGCCTTCTTACTTATCTCTTTACTTTCATTTTATTCTTTATCGCTTTACATTTATATTTGCATTGCGTTTATGCTTGTGTGGCTGGTTGCTTATGTTATGTTGATTATGTATGTGTCATGGTTAATTGTGCTTGTGTTGTAGTTTAATTTATTCATCCCTAGATGATATGTGATCATTGTTGACACTTTTCATATTACGTCACACTTGATTGGGTGTTTGATACAAAAGGTTTTAAGTTTTTAAATGGAAACGTATTCAACCCCCCCCCCTCTACGGTTTCCACATAAAGTATCGCCATTCAGAGGTGTGAAACGTTTTGGGATTAAAGGGAGGCTTAGTCCTCGATTTATCGGATCGTTTGAGATTCTTGAACGTATTGGGGAGGTTTCTTATCGTTTGGCTCTACCACCACAGTTATCGCATGTTCATAACGTCTTCCATGTATCTCTTCTGAGGGGATACAATTATCATCCTTTGCATGTGGTATCCTATCCATTTGATCAGATTCAGCCTGATATGTCTCTTCCGGAAGAACCTGAAGCTATTCTTGAGCGACAAGATCGAGTCACGAGGAACAAGGTCATTCCGTTTGTGAAGATTCTTTGGAAGAATCACCCAGAGCGTGAAGCTACTTGGGAGACCGAGGAATCGATGCGAACAAGTTATCCTCATTTCTTTTCATAGTCTGGTATGTCTTCTTTTCGCTCTTATTTCAATTTCGCGGATGAAATTTTCTTTTTAGAGGGGAAGAGTTGTAAAACCCTAAAATTACCATAATCTGAAATGACCAAAATACCCCTCTAATTTTAAAATTTTAAGAATTTATAAAATCATGCAAATGAATATTACTTGAACTTAACCTAAAGTAACTAAAACCTTACGTACCAATTAAAAATTAAACTAATAAAAACTCTACATTATAATTTAATATCACAAAACAAATAATTCTCTACATCTATTCTAAATAGGCGACATCTTAGTGTGACTAATATCAAAATTTTCGGCTAAGTAAATCAAGAAGAGATAAGTATGCATTAAATTTGAATGTTATCACAATCCCACAAAATTTGGTCCTTCCTTGTTTAATCCAAATCAAAATACACGGTTTGTCCCATCCTTATATACCGATCTTTTTTAAAAAAAAAACCCTAAAAACTCTATTCATAAAATTCGACTGCTGCTGCTACTTTTCTTCTCTGCTGTTCGGTTCAAAGATCAAGCAAAAAGGAGGTTCTTTTGGTGGTTTTTACTTGGTTACTAGGCGTGTTGTTCCTGGTTCGAAGTGGTGTTCTTGCTCGTGAGTTTTGAAAGCTGTTCGAAGGGTTCTAGCTAGGGTTTTCGGCTGGAAAATTTTGGGGTTGATCGATCCTATTCTTGCTCTCTTTTGATCACGCTACAAGGGTAACTTGTATCATCCTTGTTCAATACAACTTTGCTTGCTTAATTCATGATTCCTAGTTTGTTGTTCTTGTCGGTTTAATACACATAAATCATAAAAAGAATCGCTTGAACTCATAACTTGTACACATAAAATAACGATTCTAAAAACCCTATATAAACGGCCTATTGTTATTGTTTTGATTCGAGTTGTTATGTGCATGTTAATACCACTTAAGAGTCGACCTATATTTGTTTTGTATCATACATAATTGCCTTGTATCAATATATAAGTCATGGGAATGAAAAACCTAAAACCGATCATGAAATAATGATACCAAGTTACTGTCCAGGAATATAGGTCAAATTGAATTGAATGGATCTTCATGATAGTAACATGTTTCTGAGTGATACTTGGGTCTAAAATTAAGTTTGGGAAAAGAGCTTTTTGAATATATAAGCCTTGTAATTTTTAGAGGTCGGGAGAAGATACTTTTGATTTTACAAGTTTAAGTGGTAAAACTGTTTTTGGGAGTCTGGAAATATGTCCACTTGGACGAATTTTCATTTATGAACTATGAGGATTTGAGTCATGAAACTATCCGGTATTTAACTTCTATATGCCTAGTAATGTCTTGAATTTTTGGGGATTTTTTATTTGGTGTATTAGTGGGTAAACCAAGTGGATACTTTTTGGGTACTGCAGCAGATATGTTTTCTGGGTAGTCTGTGTCGGAGTATTTTTCGTGTGGGGTTAAGCTAATTAATAAATTTTAGGAAAATTCGTGTGGGTTCTTAAGACATTGAAGTATCAGTGAGAAATTTTGTGGAATTTATCTTTGAGTTCTGATGTGGTATAAAAATTCGTATAGTTGTGACCTGTTAATGAATAAAAGCTGATAAAAGTCTAAAAGGGCTAAATACATGTTTTAAACCTAATTGTCACTATTATGCTTTAACTTAAAGATACTTTATCATTAATATAACCTTTAAAGGCATAATTAAGATACCTTAATACACTTCATCACATAAATTGGCCTATGACAAGATTAGTGCATTTATTAAATGTTAACCCTATGATTAAAACCCTAATTAAGATAAAAGTAACCCTAAGATACCATATGTGGAAACTTACTAAATTTGGAAACCTGCGAAAAATAGAAAGTTACTAAAAAGGGAAAGAGTACTAAAATGAGTAACCTAATTCATATGAACTTAAAGTAATATGTGGTTATTAATTCGTATAGGTTTCGTGAAGCGGGAGTGATTCTGTGTCTTGTGATCCATCTATCTTTATTTGCTTTTGCTGTTGAATAAGGTACAGATATTCTGACCTTATCTCTTAAGGTTTCTCGTGATTCATCTATATCCGTCTATATTAGTTTGATTTTGATCTGAGCCTTCTTATTATGGCTTTCCTGTATGATCTATGCCTTTGCCATGCTTCCCTAGAATTATGAACTATCTTTTCTGAAAACTACTTTTAAAGACTACTTTTATGAAAATCATTATTAAAAGATTTCTTTAAATGAACATTTGAATTGAACCTTTGCTATGAAAATTATGGACCGTTGATATAATATGATTTTTAAACCCTACAGTTTGATACCCGAGCCACTTTGTTTCCTAGTCATGGGGGTTCCATGGCCGTGTCATTGATGCACCTCTGACATGACTCTAGGGCGATGGAGTGATGTTCCGTCCCGTCCCTTTTTGTTATTTATTATGAGCTCAATTATTATATATGTTTGGCCACTAATATCTTTGCAGGGGCATATGGATGCATCCTAGGTACGTTTTGTGTATGCTATGTTTTGATCTGTTTGGTGTTTGATGTTGGGTGCCATCCACGTCTTCACATTTTGGGAGCTGATCACTCCAATAGTTACTGAGGACTCCCCTCCTTCTTACTTTTGGTATTCTGAGGTCACCCCTCCGAATCCAATGGTTACTATGATATGATTTGATCTGTCTGGGCTCGTGGTAGATTACTGACATTTTTCTTACTTTTGATATCCTTTTGTTTATACCTTATGTTTTCCCCAATGCACCATACTTTATATGTTCGTTCATTATCTTATGTCTCGTTTATATATATCTGTTCACTGGGCTTTTTAAGCTCAGCCGCATTTCTTTTCCTGCGGCAGGTATTTAAGCTAGGAGCTGGGGATCGCTTTGGGTTGAGAGTTGAGCTTATGGAGACTTTACCCTAGTCATCTTAGTTACCATTTATTTATGCTATGACTTTATTAGACTTGGATTCATTGTTCTTAAATTTGGAGTATTTCCTTTCTCTTGAACTTATGTATTGGTTTAAGTCATGTTGACTTAACTCCTTTGATTATTTATGTTTAAGACTTCCGCTGTTTATTATGTATGCTTTGATATGTCACCATAATGTGATACTTCTACCCTTGTCGGGTTGGGGTGTTACAAACGTTGCTAGGCCTATGTAGAACATGATCTCAGAAAAAACTATGTACACAATCTTTGCACGAAATCATTGGCATAGAGATTAATGTAGAACAAAACTGTAAATTTGGTTCTTTCTAAAAACATCATGCCACGTCACCAATTTATCTTAAATCCACAAATATTGAAAATTTGTGGACTTTTTTTATGATCTGGAATAAGTTGTTTATCTTGTGTTTTTTTATCACCAAAGTAAAAGCAAGGCATGAATGTCAACTGGTAAATACATCACTACTATTTATTATCTCATGTTACTTTGTTTTTCATTGGATATTCATTTTTTATGCTTAAATCGATGTTTTGGTATGCATTTTGAAATGATTATGTGATATCGAATAAAAGTTAAATGATCTACTCTATTATAACATGGTGCTGGAAAGGGTCACGATCATTTGCAAAGCCACTAAATAATAAAAAGTCTAAAAAGGGGTTCTCCACCGTTGATCTCACCTTCCTTGATCTAATGATCAAGAGTGTATAAAACAAATTTTTTGGTCAAAGGGGTAATTTTGTCATTTAGCTCGTTTTTTAATTTCACCCTCAATTTTCAAACGCATATAACTTTTAAACGACAAACTTTTACTAAAAACCGATTTCACTATAATTTTTAAAATTTAATTCTCTTTAATTTGGTATGCATTTGCATATATGAATCGCAACTTTTTTTTCTAACTTTTTAAGTAGGTGTTGATTTTCTTGAAGTTATTGGCATTTTCGACTCTAATTTTGTCTAGTTTAAAGACTGAATTATGCAAAACTTAAAACACAAAAGTTATAGTTTTTTGGCCATTCTTTACCCCAAAATTTGAATCACTCAAATCCGATATGATATGAGTGAGATATCGCACGTTAAAGATGCCGTCTTAGTCATGTTTAGCGCACACAAAGTGTTTGATAAAATGCCTAGAAGAGATTTTTCTTATAAAAGTACATTTAAATGCACTAATTGGTATAAGTTACAACTAGATTTATAATCAGTTTGATTCTAACAATAGAATATGAAGTTATGTGAAATGTTTTAGTCATATAGTTACCCAACTACTAGAAGATAAACATTAGTTTTTTCTGGTAATAAAGAGCTAGGATTTTGGTTTTAGTTACAGTTTTCAAAGAGACAAAACCTGTAATAAACATTAGTTTTTAGTTACCTTATTTTCGAGTTATGTAACAATAGAATAGGAAGTTATGTGAAATGTTTTAGTCATATAGTTACACCATGAACTAAATTCTTCCAAGTGTATCTTGAATAATCATCTACTATGACCAAAGTGTAGAAGTTGCCTCTATAACTTTGTATAGCGGATGGAACAAATAAATCCATATGCAAAATTTCTAGATACCTAGATGTAGACACCGTATTTTTAGCCTTATGGCTACTATGAACTTGTTTTCTAATTTTGCAAGCATCACAAAAGTGTTGATCATATTTCAACTTGGGTAAGTTCCTAACGAGATCTTTTGAGGAAAGAGATTGGATAAGTCTCATATTAGCATGGCCTAAGCGTCTATGCCAAAGATTTGAGGAATCATCTAACGAAGTTAAGCAAAGTTTGTCTCTAGAAGTTTTATCAATTTTCATGATGTACACGTTGTTTTTCGAAACTCCTTTTGCTACGGTTATTCCATCTTTTAGTATTTTACTTTCATTTTCACTAAATAGAACATTATACTTTTTACGGCATAGTTGACTAATACTAAGTAGGTTGAATCCTAGATTATCAACATGAGCAACATTATCAATAGAGAGAGTCATGAGAGATAGTACCTTTTTCGATGATTTTGCTTTTCAATTTTCTACCAAAAGTGACATTACCTCCATCATATTCTTGGTAGGTTGAGAAGAGGCTCTTGTTTCCCGTCATATGCCTTGAACAACCACTATCTTTTATCCACTCGTCTGGTTCTAATCCGACTTTCAAGCATACCTAAGTTATATAAAAACTCAAGCATTTGATCCCCAATATCTCATGGGTCCATTTTGGTTAAACATCCCATTAACTTGATTCATGTATGGAAACGGTGGATATGAGTTCCATGGCATGTAGTTAGGAGCTTGATAATGTCTAGGGAAGTTTTGATTCCAACCATTATGATGATAGTTGGGTTGTGCGTTGTAGTTGCTTTTTGAAAAGGGACGTTTGGGAATAGGTGTTTTAGGTCTTTGTTGAGCAGTTCTAGATCTAAACTCATTTTTAGCAAGTCCTACTCATATTGTAACAACTGGTTTTTGTTCAGTTTCATTTGTAACAACTTTAGATTTCTTTGTGACTTTAACGAATTCAGTACGAGCCAATTTGCTATCTTTTTATTCACATGAGGAACTCACGGAACCAAATGGTTCAACGGACGGAACCAAGTTTTTGGTTCCGTCTGGTTCGTGACTTCCTGAGGTGGTTGGAGCAGTTTCTTGCTCCTTTTTGGCTTGCTTCTTTAGACTATTTAAATCTCCTAATTTCTTAAATCCTAGACCAGTTTTATCAAATGGTAATTTCTGGATTTTCATTATTTAATCCGCACAACAAATACTCTTATCAAATCTTTTGAACTTTGAATTTTGTTTGATGAGATCATTCTATGTGATTTTAAGTCTTTCAATTTCAAGTCCGAGCTCTTGACATGATATACATACCGTGTTAATGGCTTTACTCTTTTCTAAACGTTTTGCCTTTTCTTTTAATTCATAAACTTCATTTTCCAAAAATTCCTTTTTAGTTTTTAAAAACTTGTTTTTGTTTATGATTTTTAAGCTAAGTTCACACAGTTTGTTATATTCTTTTTGTAATGTGTCATCATCAATAGAAGAGTAAGATGAGTCAGAGTGTACCTCATTAGATTCTTGAGCCATGAGAGCAATTTCGTCATTCTTTGGTTCCTCGTCGTCATCTTCGCTTTCACTCCAAGCACCACTCACAAAAGCTCTTTGAGTTTTGTTTTTAGGTGGCTTTGGACAATCTCCTATGAGATGGCTTGTGTCTCCACATCTAAAGCATTTTCTTTCACCCTTCCCTTTCTTATCATCACGATCTTTTCGGAAAGGTTTCTTGTCATCTCTAGGTTGTCTTACAAACTTTCCTCCTCTTCGAAAGAACTTTTTGAAATCTCTTACGGCCATGGCATATTCTTCATTTTCACTTCCCGAGCTAGATTCTTCATCATCACTTGACTCCGTTCTTACTTTTAAGGCAATGGACTTGATCTTTTCCTTTTTGCCTTTGACAATCTTTGAATCATTCACCATCACCATTTCATGAACTTTGAGGTTTCCAATTAGCTCGTCAAGTGATAACTTTGAGAGATCTTTAGATTCTTCAATAGTCGTCACTTTTGCTCTCCATTTTGGATGAAGTGCTCTAAGGAATTTCCTGACAAAGTTCTTACTACAAAAGGATTCATCAAGTGCTTTGAGAGAAGTAATAATAGTATTAAAACGAGCAAATGCACTATCAATGATTTCATCTTCAGGAATACTAAATTGTTCATAGTGTTGAACAAGAAGATCAATTTTGTTATCCTTGACTTGTGAATTTCCTTGATAAGTGATTATTAAAGATTGCCAAATTTCTTTAGCGGTTTTGTACATAAAGACTCTTTCAAATTCCTTTTTAATTAGAGCGTTGTAAAACATCATTTTTGCTTCATTATTTTTTGTAATTAACTTCTTTTGCTCATCACTATGACGAGTAAGTAAAGTATCCTCATCCCGACCACTTGTGATATCTTTTATAATAGCTTTATGATCACCTTCTATAATTATATACCATAAATCTATATCTTTTGATTTTACATATGTTTCAAAATGGATTTTCCAATAAATAAATCTATTTGGTTCAAATAGTGGTGGTCTTTGCATAGATTGCCATTCTTTAAAGTTTTCAAAATCCATTGATCGTTTCAAGTTTTAAAATACAATAAATTTTAAAAATCTTGAGTAACGTAGCTTTGATGCCAATTGTGGAAAACTAGAAGGGGGTTGAATAGTTTTACCATTTTTAATTTCTTTTTCTTTGTTATCATTGTGTGTAAAATGACTTAATGTATGCAAACAAAATAACAATAAGTAAAGTGCAAGAAAGATAGAGACGATCAAACCACAACACGAGTGTTTATAGTGGTTCGGTCTACAAGGACTCTTTTTCTTTGCCCTACTCTACTCCCCGAGTATCCAAATCGAGAGTTTTCTTCACTAGTCAACAAGCTCCTTTATCCGGCGAAGAAAACCTTTACACGTCGTTTACACAATATTTCTGACACAAAGCTAGATATTGAGTTCTTTTACAAGGGTACAACCACTCCCGTCACACTATGTATTTTGAGGACTAAAATACTAACCGATCACTATCAGAGGTTTATGATGGTTTGGTACAAACAATGATGTATGAATAAATACAATTCGCACAATGACAAACAAACAAGTCTTGCAACATTTTGTTGAAGCTTGTAATTCTTTGATCTTCTTGCTACAAAGAAGCTCACTAAAATGAAATAAGAATGAGTTAGTTACAGAGAATGAATGAGAGAATGTATGTTGTTTTATGTATGTAAGTGATGATCAAACAACATGGTGTGGCTTGCTATTTATAGGCACCAAGGCCAGCAAACCACGAATCAGACGAAACCAAATCATGGGTTCCGTCCGTGTATGCTTTTGGTTCCGCGAGGACCTGACAGAAAATCTTCAAAATATTTTATCAAATCTAACCAAAATATACACCATATCTTTCAAGGATTCTAGAGTGACAATCTAAACAAAATATTCACTATATCTTCCAAGGATCCTAAAGAGATATGCAATCTTAGATTATCTAGAATAGGATGATCCATGCCATGAGGTAAAAATACAATTTTATTTAGATTAAAATGTTTATGAAAGTAAACTTGTAAAATGTATATACTAGCTAGCTAAATGATGTTGGCTAAAAATGTTTGATTACTTATGTTATTATAAGACACATTTTTATTATTTGTAAAACATACTAATTTTACTTTGACACCTAATGTGGCACTTTATTTGTTTATAACACCTAATGTGGCACTTTTCTTAAAATGACTAAAATGCTATCTATAAACAAACAATTTGTAACTTATGTTAAAATCTATTTGTGTTTAAGAAAGACTTGTGACTATATATATAAAAGACTTAACTATATTTATGTTTTGCTAAAATAAAGTTTATAATTGTCATTAACAAAATATAGCAAAGATCGTAAAATATAAATAACGTTTTTTAGACAATATTTGTATTAACATAGACTTTTCCAACTTGATCCATTTTTCTCCAATTTACGTCCAAAATAGCTAACGTTCACCAAATGCTTGTTTATAACTGAGAATTACAAAAAGCGATTAAGTATCAATTCTCATATAAAATAATATAAAACAAGCGAATAACATAAGATAAATTATGCCAATAAAATGTACTTATTTGATATAATCAGTGAGTCAGGCAAGTGCCAAGGAGAGCCAGGTCCTGGTGAGTGCACTAGGGGTGCGGGACTCTAGTCTGGTGGGATATCATCCTTATGCTCCATCTCCTCCTCCTCCTGAGGTTCCTCCTCAGGGTCAACATCCTCATCCTCATCTGCATCCTCAGGGTATGAGTCACTGAAGCGATGTCTCTGTGGGGCAGGCGAATCATGAGACGACTGTGATGATGGAGTAGGTTATCGGGGTCACCTACATGATGGTGATGCAGGTGGTGATGACAGAAGAGAGTGAGCTGAGAAGTGCATGGGTGGTGACGGGGTGGTCGCATAGACATGTGTGCGGTACCACGGCTGGCGAGCAAGGGAGTCTGGGCTCGGGCTAATGCCTGATGTAGCGTAAGCTGTCACGTAGGATTAGGGTGACCAACTGATGATGAAGACGGCTGAAATGCAAGTGAAGTCGGTGACACAGGAGTAACTGATGACGAAGCAAGGGCTGAATGTCGAACAATCACATAGGGATCGTCCTGAGTAGGAGTCATCTGAGGTCGTGCTGGGCGGGATCCAGCCACGAGAATGTCCTCAGATGCGTCAAAAGCAAGGGAAAGCATGGTCTGTGACAACGGTAGATGGTAGGTATAAGTGTACAAAATAACTAAATTACGCAATGCAAAAACCACATCCAAAAACCATATCCAAAAACTATCCCAAAAAATCCAAAATATCAACAACTATATCCAAACTAAAAATCATATATACCGCATTACTCTAAACATGTTCCAAAACAAATACCGCATAAATTATATCGCATTCCCATAATATATCAATCTCATGAGGCTTCGGCTTGGCAGGCAGGCATGTGTCGGTCATAGGATCAATTTTCAAAAGTATTTATAGTCTAGGTTTTTTATCAGTATCCAGTTCTCTATAACTTGAGCTCTGATACCCTGTAACACCCCCAAAATTTGATACAGCAGAAGACTTATCAAAGCTTCGGGATGCTACGGGGATTGATACACAACACAAGCATAAGAAAACGGAATAGCATCATCCGTTAATTAAAAAATTATAACCCAAGTATTTCAAGTCTACATTTATTCCAAAATACGTAAGTAAGCCTAAATTAAAACATAAAGGTAGGTCCCCAAACAAATTATCAGAGTCTTAATTGATCCTTCAACCATGCCGCTTGCCAAGCCTCCAAACACTAGTTATCCAATGCAAACATCACTCATTACTTGAGAAAACATGCTAAAAAGGTCAGCAAACGCTAGTGAGTTCATAGGTTTATTCCTAACTAATAACAGTGGACCAAATCAATATAAGTTTGCTATACTGGACTAAGTCACATAACCAATATATCATACTCACACATAAGTGTGCCAAACCACAATAATAATCCCTATAGGTGCACCATATAGTCGTGCACAAAATGTAGCACATACAATAATATTCCTGCACAAATGCAGCACATGCAACAGTAATCCTGCACGGATGCAGCTTATATAGCACATAACCTTAGCCAGTTAACATAGCAAACATATCAAAAGCATAAAATAACATTTGGTCCATTCAAAACGGTTTTGCATGTTTTCTCACCCCCAAGTTTTCAACAAAGCAGTATAAGTGTAAAAGTGAGGCTATGAAACTTACCTCAATCAAGCAAAGCACAACACAACAAGTCAACAGTGGTATAGCACAACAGCAGCTAAAACGTCATAGCACTATGGACTCGGCACGACCTACTAATATAAAGTCTCATCTTAAAACGTATCTGTGGAAAACTAGAAGGGGGGTTGAATAGTTTTACCGTTTAAAATTAATTTGCTTTGTGACTTAACGTGATTTCAAAGTAAGTATGCACAAACAAACAGTATAATATAAGTAAGTAAGGAAAGGAATGATCAAACCACACAACACGGATATTTATAGTGGTTCGGCTACCAGGACTCTCTTCCTTGCCCTACTCCATACCTCGAGCCTCTAACTCAAGAGTTTTCCTTCACTAAGAAACAAGCTCCCTTCTAGGTGGAGAAAACCTTTACACGTCGCTTAATCTTTATCCGGTACTAAGCTAAACACCGGGTTCTTTGCAAGGGTACAACCACTCCCGTTGGTTCTTTCACAAGGATACAACCACTCCCGTTGGTTCTTTACAAGGGTACAACCACTCCCAACACTCTTTGTGTTTTAAGGACTAAAACACTAACCAAACTATACTGAATGAATGATACAAACAATGAAGTGTGAACTAATGCAAGATCACACAGACTCTATACTAAAAGGATAATAACAAACTGTTAATCCTTATATGCTGTGATCTTCTTTGCTACAAAAGGAAAGATCAATGAAATGAACGAATGATATGGGTTAGTGATATGTAAATGAATGAGTATGTGTTTAAGCTATATGAGTGATGAAATGACCAAATGATCAGCTTGCTATTTATAGGAAAAGCTGATCAACAGCTGGCAGATCCGGTGGATCCCAAAACTTGGATCCGTCTTTGTATAGATTTGGATCCGCCGTGTCAGGCCAGCTAAGAGATCTTCAAATCTTTCAAAATCTTGCCATATCCTTCCATATCTTCAAATGTCAACTCTTTGGCTTGAAGATCTAAACAAAATATCACAAAATCTATCCAAGATTGTGTTCATGATGCATTCCATGATGTCATCCTAATATTATAGAAATAAAGTTTCTATTTTAAGGAATAAACATGTAAATGTGTATATGTTATTCCTAGTAAACTTTGTAATGTGAAAATGTGTTTTTAAAAGACTTATCACTATAAATGTAAAAGACTTAATCTTATTTATGCTTTGCTTAAAGATAAACTTTGTAATTGTCATTAACAAAACTAAGCAAAGATCGTAAAATATAAATAACGTTTTTAGGACGATATTTGTATTAACAATCTCCCCCTTTTTGTTGATGACAAAACATAAAGTGTATTCTTAAGTAAAGAGCTTAAATAAAGGATGAGTCTTTTAAAAAAATAGATTAAGTTAGTTTATGCAAGTTTTAAAATCTATTTTAAGCAAAAATGTATATACTGTGATGTTTCACAGTGATGCAAGCTTAATCCTTTCTCCTCCTTTTTGTCGAAACAAAAAGAAGATATGCGTAGCGGAATGCGATTTTGAGAACTTTAAAGCTCCCCCTTGATTTATACTCCCCCTAAATGGAGTAACAAGGATATGATGTATGATGATGTATGATCCTACAAAATAAATGGTTAGACTATGATATGCTCCTCTTTGATGTATACTCCCCATTGCTAGAGTACCAACGTATACATTTCAAGAGTATGATATGATGTATGATTCTACAAAACAAATGGTTAGACTATGATATGCTCCCCCTTGATGTATACTCCCCATTTCTAGAGCACCAACGTATACATTTCAAGAGTGAAAAATGCTATAAAATGATGAGTTAGTATATGATATACTCCCCCTCGATCTATACTCCCCGTTGCTAGGGTACCAACGTATATGATTCAAGGTTGAGAAAAGCTACAAGATAAAGGTTAGTAATACTTCAAAAAAGAAGAAAAATGCATATGTAATAGTCAACCAAACAAGAAAGGTTAACCAATTTGACTTTAAAAAGTCAAAATGAAGTGTCTGATCAAAATTTAGTACCTAATGTACATTTGATCAAAGCAATATATGAAGTTAAAACAACCATACTATGATGTTAGTAGTCTAAAATGAGATAATATGCTTAATGTTGATCACCCACAAGCATAAAAACATAACATTCATTACTTGGAAAAAATGATGTTACATTCAAACAAGGAAAATAAATCCTAAAAAGACAACTTCTAAAACAACATCCTAAAAAGTTCCTATAAGAGGAAACTAAAAAGCTCCTATTGATGAGGATGAGAGATTGCATTGAGATGCTCGAGAATGTGGTTCAATATGAACCTCATTTCATTTTGGAGCTCATGGACCAAAATGTTGGTCCTTTGGGCCAAGTGAGCGGTTCTCTCGCAGTGCGAGCAATCATGACTTGAAAAACTGGGAGGAAGAGTAGTCTCATGTTTTTGTGGTGGTGGTGGTGGTGGTTGGTTGTTGGATGGTTGTTGTTGTTGTTGGTTGGATGGTGGTGGAGTTGGGATGGAGTTCATCAAGATGGTTTGGAGACCTATTGCTTCATCAAGGTGAGAACCCACCATATTAGATATAGCATGGAGGCGGGTGAGTTCCTCATTGATCTCCTCTTGGTTTTGTGGCTCATTTATCCACATTGCTTCATCAATATCAATTAGTGTGGATGTGGGTGAAAGAGGTTGTGTTTGAGGTTGAGGTGGTGGTGCATCACGGTATAAAGGACCGTGGATATCATGATAAAGCGGATGAAAAAGCATGGGTTCTTGACCTTCAAAGGTCATGGGTGGAGGATTGGTTGACCTTGGTGGAAGGTCTTCCAAGTCATCAAGGTATGGATGTGGTGATGTAGGTGGAGTCTTAAATAACTCCATTGGTTGGAGTTTGGGTGAGTTTGGGAGTGATGGTGACCTAACAGACTGTGATGGAGCGGGTGGTGGTGTGGTGGTAATTGGAGTAATGGTTGGTGGTGGAGTATGGATAGCTACATTTAATGGTGTTGGAGTGGAGAGTATTAGGAAATTTTCATTTTCTATGGGAGATGAGATATTAAGAGGGGATGATTCCTCTGATGAGTTAGGTAAGTTTATGAAGCAACAAGGCTTGACACTAATACGAGCAGTTCTTTTTGGGGGTCTGCTAGTTGATGAGTTACTAGATTTTGTCATGGTTAAGAGATGATAATGTAGCTAAGAAGTACAGGAGAGAGTTAGTAGTGATGGTTATTGTGTGATTTGTGATGATCCTAAGGTACTAATTTATAGACAGAAAGTTTGTTGGTCTGTGTGTTTGGATTGGATGTAAATCCAATGGAGAATGTTGGTTCCTAATGATTTGGAACAAAAATTTAAGCTTTTCACATCTCAAGGTCAATCCATACATATGGAGTTGAGTGAAATGTGGGAGATTTGCAGTTAATGCAAAGAGAGAGTGGAAAATCTGTTGATAAGATGTTTCCACGGATTTGACGGATCCCAGAAAAGGGTTCCTTACTTCCTTGCTTGTATTAGAAAGGTAACTCACATGGAAAATTTGAAAAATCAAATTTAGGTGGGAAATTTATTTCCAAGGTTCTAAGAGTTTTCTAAAGCATTCTAAGGAGTTTAAAGATCAGTAAAGTATTCCTAATAACTATAATCTAAAATATAACTATCGGGATGAGTCGGGAATTTTTGAAACAAGTTACTGTAGGTACCTGCGGATCCAATCGACAACAAAGACGGATCCAAATTTTGGGATCCGTCAGATCCGCAGGTTCAGGATTGGCAGAGCCAAGGAATACACTAGGTGGATCCAAAATTTGGGATCCGCTAAATCCGCCATATGACAACTCAGTTTCTTAATAGAATGAATGTCATATTTCGCGTTTCTCGGTCAAAACCCGAAAAATCTCCTAAAACATATGTAATAGCTAATATGTAGTACAAATATGCTAAATATATGGATTCTAACACACGTATACACATGGATTAATCCGATATTAATTTCTTACCATAAGGGGAATTAAGCCAAACGGGGGCTTAATCTCGGAAAATTGATAACACCATGTGTTATCGACCTGCAATTTGAAGTTAGTTTACACACATACCAAGTACTACCATAATGTCTTAAGAAACATACATGTTTAACACATCATTGTCAAATAAAGTTTAAATCCAAACACTCCTCTCACTTGAACTTCTTGCTCAATTTCTTGTAACCCTTGTGAAGTTTCATGATCCAACGCCCCAAATTCTTCATCATTCCCTTTGTTTGACGATGCTCCTCGGATTCATTCGGGATTGGAGGAAGTTGACTCAAGTACTCGGGTGGTGAGATCCTAGAGTTAGGCAAACCATCATCTTCGCTCATTGATGATGATGTAAGAGGACAAGGACGTTTGCCTTTTGCAACCGCTACCCTATGATCGCTTAACGGAACAAAGGTGTGTGGAATCTCATCATAGTCAGGAACAACGCCTAAAGCATTTCTAGGAATGGGTTCAAAGGCTCTATAGAGACGAGTCAAGAGCATCCCGTAGGGCATTGCGGTGATACCTTGTACCGGAATATCGGCCATTCGTTTGGCGATATAGTATGCAAGGTTGAAAGGTTGATGAGTTGAAACACAATACATCATATAACAAAGACATGCGTTAATATGATCACGATTCCCAACGGTGCTTATGACATTTGCCCTTAGCACATCTTCTAGCTTTCTAAATTCGGGCCTAAGTTCATTGAGTTCCATGGCAAAAGGATCTCTAGCTACTTGACGACCTCGATGAAACCTCGTTTGGTTGTTCCTAGGTAAGAAGAGGTGCTCCCTAATGGTTTCTTTTTCGGTTAAAGGTGTGGCATATGGTGTCGTTCTATCAAGGTTGGACTCTAAGATTGTCAATGACCATTTATCCGAGTAGACACATGTTCCATAATTAGGAACTCCTAAAACATCACCAAATTGATCTAAGGGAATGTTGAATAAGGTTCCATTGACTTTAAAGTGAATGCTCATGAGACCATTGTCGCTTGAACTAAGACCTATGGTTGCATAGAACTCGAGAATGAACCTAGGAATGATGGGCTCATCAATGTCTAAAAGAAAATCGAAATGAATCGCGGCCATTTGCTCGCGGAGATTGGTATCTTCATAGAATGAGGAGTCTACAACCCTACCCTCATGGACGTATCATTTTTCTAAGGCTTTGAATATATTGACTTGGGCTTCGGTGAGACCCTTGGTTTTGTGGTGTTTGGGAAGGTAATCGATGGTCTTTTTGTGATCGTAGTTGGTTGCGGGAGGCATAGTTATCCTAGACACGAAAAATATATAGTTTAGTTGAAATTATTGAAAATACGTATAAAGGTCTAGTGTGTGCCTATATGGGGACAATGTGGAGGTGCGGTTATCTCGACTCCTTTTGATGCATGAAAATTTTGTTTATGCAAATTTTATGATAAAACGAGAGATAACCCAAATGCTCCTACTTCAATGTAGCTTCATTTGAATGTACCCTAAAATACATATTAGTTATGTATTCCCTTTAACATTCAAGAGACATTATGCAAGTGATGTTTAAAACATAACGTTTTTGTATTTGTATGAACAATGTTCAAAAACCGTTTTTCCTAGTCGTGAGAAGTTTTTAACAAAAATTTCTCATGGGGTTTTTGATGAATAATGATAATGTACTACAAGATGCAATTCCTAACTATGAAAAACATGATTTGTTATGCAATTTGGTAAATATGCTTCATGATTTTTCAAGAATTATGCATAAACCCCAAGTTTTGGTTTTATGCATGAAATAGAAATCCTAGACGCAGATCAGGAATGCAAACATGATAAGGATACTTACAGTGATGTTTAGAGCTCAATTTGGTTGAAGAAGATAACCTAATTTGTGAGTTTGGTGAATTATGGGTCGTATTCCAGTAGGTGATATGTTTTGGAGAGAGTGATGAATAGTACAGGAGTTTATTAAATATATAAAAACCTGTTCACCAAGTGACGGAACCCGTGGATCCCAAACAAGGGTTCCGCCCTTGTTGTCGTTTGGATTCGCAGGATCAGAACACAAGTTTGGCTATTGCAGTGTTTGGTTATTCTAAGGTTCGAGTTAATGTTTAATCTACTCACTAGGTTCCATTAATCCTAAACCAAGTCTAAGATAGTTGAAAGGTTCTCTCTTGAGAGGTTTTGTGAGGATATCGGCAATGTTGTCCTCTAAGGAAACTTTCTCAATTGAGATGTTTCCCTTCTGAACATTGTCACGAAGGAAGTGATGACGTATTTCTATGTGTTTGGTTCTAGCATGTTGGACTGGGTTTTTGCTAAGATCGATAGCTCCTTTGTTGTCACAAAGAATGGGAATGTCGTTGAGTACAATTCCATAGTCGACGAGAGCTTATTTCATCCACAGTGCTTGTTGGCAAGCTTTTCCTGCTTACACATACTCGGCTTCAGCTGTTGATATGGCGAGGGCTGTTTGTTTCTTAGCAAACCATGTGGTGAGACAATGTCCTACAAAAGTACAAATACCGCTTGTACTTTTCCTATCAACATAATCACCAGCATGGTCTGAGTCGGCGTACACTATGGTTTCTATTCCCGTTCCTTTGGGATACCATAATCCTAGATGTGTAGTGCCTTTTATGTACCATAATCGAATGAAAGCCCGATGGATATTTTCACTTCCACATACTTCCCCATGGACCAATGAATTCGGGGTCGAGTCAAGCTAGTGACTCGGTTAACAAAAACATTAGCACTTCATGGGTGACAACCCATGTTTCTGACTTCTTTCTATTTTCTGACACTAAGTGTGGGGGGGATTCCTCTACTGTGCTTTGTTTTGTGTGTTGTTTGCTCTTGTTTGCAGGTTTCCCTTAGATCGTGATGATTGATGCGCCTGTTTTCGATCCAGCCGCCCAATATCCGATCTTTTTACTAACGATTATCTAGGGATATCTTTTTAATCCTTTTTGTGAAAATAGAGATTTCTTTCACACACTTGGCTATTAATATTACCTTTTTACGTTCTAAGTGTCGGCATAATAGCCGGAACTTTGAATATTGAGGGCAATATTCAATTCTAAGTGTGGGGGGGAATTCTCGCGAATTTTGTCACATTGTACCTTCTAGTGCCCTAGTACCCCCGTTTTGGCCAAAAATTTAAAAAAAATTCGTTTTTAGATAAGAAATTGCAATAAAAAAAGTGTTTAGTCTTGATTAGGTTAAAACAAGGGGAATCCTGACTCTGCCAGAGTGTTGATCTGGCTGCTTCCTTAATGATTAGACTAAGGTTTTACGATATGTGCAAATGAAAATGCTAAGCGTAGAATAGTTGGTTTTCTTTAGAGCTTATATAAGTAATCTATGGATTTTCCTCCCAGGAGATAACTAATCTGACTTAATAAGTGCTTATTTTCAAACATTTGAACACATAAAATCATTTTTCTATACGATTCTGAAAAATACTAGTTCAAAGATTTATTTAAACTTCGGAACAAGCATATGTCATAATAATGTAAAAGTGAAGTAATAAATGTATGTGCTAAAAAAGCTACGGTTCAAGATCGGCCCTTGGATCCTTATTTCTGGAAGGCGTTTAGGTCTTGGCTACCCTCTTACACCGGCCCTTGGACCTCTAATTCAGGAATGTGTGAGGTCTTGGTCTAACACCCTTGGATCCTCATTTCAGGAAAGTTTAGAGTCTTGGAACTCTCTGTTGTAACGGCCCTTGGATCCTTTATTCCAGAAGGAATAAAATCTTGGTTCCCGTGAAAATCCGTTAGTTTATGTTGCACAAGTAAAAAAAAATAAAAAAAAATAAAAAAATAAAAAAAAAATGATGATGAGAAAATGAAAATAAAAGAAAATGGAATAATATTGCAAAATGCAATAAATTTTGAAGCTTGCTTGTTGTAAATTTTAAATCTATCTTGTAACTAGTATTGGTCAAAGTTTTATAAAAACGTCGATTTTTGTTATCAAAAATTTGAAAATCAAGCACAGTCACCTAACTTGAATAAATGTGGGAGTGAAAAGTTAAGTTTCTACTTACATAGATTATTAGTATAAGTAGTGTTAGCATTTTACAAAAATATTTGCACATTGAGTTTAAGCTTAGTTGGGAGTATAAAAAAGATGATGACGATTTCAATTCCCTGGAGACACCCATTTTGTGTGAATCCCGTTCCATGATACCATTTTTGGAAATCAAGCATTTTATTTATTTTTGTTCTAGTTTAAATTTCGTGCATTGTATAAAAAATCGAAACGGGGTATGCTTAGTATTCTTTTGATCCTTTCATTACTTTACATGAGCGGATTGCTAGGGACTAGCAATAGCTTAGTGTGGGGGATTGATGAGTGTGTAAATACTCATCATTTTACACCCATAAAAGACACAAAAATGACCAAAAACACCCAATATATATTGCAGATATCCTTGGTTTGTGTTTTATGTGTTTCAGGTACCAAAGGATTGAAAACGGAAAGAAAACGAGTATTTTTGGATCGACTCGACAACAGTTGTACATTTGATCAAGTGAAGACAAAAGTCAAAGAAAAAGTCAAAGTCAACCCCCAAAAATACCAAAATGACACAAATAGTCCTTGGAAATAATTTCTACTTTTGGCAGCCTTAGTCCTTGGATTTTCTGATTTTACAACATTGGTCCTTAAACCTTAAACTAAATTCAAGTTAAATCCAATTCTAAATCCAACCCATTTCTATCCTAAAATAAAACCCAGCTACTAACCTAACCCAGCCCAACCCTACAACCCGACCCACCTTCTATTTAGCTAATACCAGTCAAACCAAACGGTCAGATCCTTCTTCCAAAACCACGCCCGCCAAACCATACCACCATCACCACCCTTATCCCTAAAAAACCACCCACTCCAAGCTTCTTCTACACTTCACCTAACAAACCAAGAAACATTAAATGCTTCGTTCCCATCAGTTATCAGAACCAAGTGGGTTTTTACCCACTATCCACTTTTCCCGCCAATTTGGAGATTAACGACTGAGATGATTCCAAGCCAATCCAAGGGTCAAGAAATGGTCAGAAGAAGTCAAAGAAGACATCCCAGCTTGATTTTAGTATAAATAGGGCATTTTGTAGCCTTAACTAGTGGTAGTTAATTTAATATAGGAGCAGTGTAATTTATTTTTAAGTCGAATTTAGAACAAGCTTTTAGGTTTAGTCAATCTCATGTTTTTGTAATCTTAATTTCAGTTTCAATTTCAGTTCTAAAAGAGTTGTACGATTTCAGTGATAATTCAAGTTAATTTCAATTCAGTAATTTGAGACAATTGTTGTTTATAGTTCAAAAGCTTTTATTTCCGGTTCAATAAGCTCATATAAGCCTGTGACAGCTTATTATGAGTTTATTGTTGCTTACTCAGTTCTGTTCCAAGAAATCAAAAAAGTCAAGGTTAGTCAAAGTTACTGTACTATTGCTTATTCTGGTGCTTATTGCTTTTTGTTTGCTTATCTGTTTTATTTGAAACATAGTAGGATTAGTTTTCTAGTTAGTATAAGCTTAAGTCTCATTTTCACTAAAAAAACTTTAAAAACAGTCAACTTAGCTTGATACAGACATTAGCTTATTTGGTGCTTAATATTAGATAAATACTGCTTATCTCAGCTTAAACAAGTTAGACATTCATTAATAAGTCAGATTCATAGGCTAATTTGGTGGTTCCTAGTTTTAAAATCTAATCAGTAAGTATAAAGGACTATTTGGCTTTATGGGTGAAAATGGGTAAAAAGTGAGTTTCACTGTTCATTTGCCCTTTCTCAAACTTTGATATTGATTGTTGTAGTGCTTATTAGGTGTTAGTAGTAGCTATAAAGCTGTTTTGAATCTTTTGATAGATTTGAGTGGGATTATGCATCATTAGAACCTTAACTGCCCATATAAGCTATTAATAAGCTCATGCTTATTTCAGCCTCTCTTTTGCATTTTTCATACCTATTATAGTCTATTCCAAGTTTGCATTGAATCCTTAAAAGCCTTGTTCTAAAATTCACTCAAAACAGCCAAATAGTGTATATCATACTAAAGTTTTTGGATTTTGCTGTTTTCAGCGATTTTCTTTGATTTTTAATCAGCTCAATATAAGTTGTTATAAGCTATAATTTGGCACGAATAGAGTTGGCTGGCTTATCTAGCTATTTCCATTTTTTTTTAGAATTTAAAGATTTTTCTTGGAGTGCTTTTTCATGGCTTGAAAACTGCTAATTTTGCCCTGCTCTATAGCATATCAGCATACTTGGGTCTATTTTGTGGCTTATTCAGTGCTTATTTGCTTCTTTTCTTGGCTTTTTCTGTTCCTTCATTGTATTTAGGTCATAAGTAGCTTATTTCAATAATCATTTAGCTTAAAATTAGCCCTATAGCTTATTTCCTTCAAGCTAGTTCTAGTTAGCCTTTATACCAACTGTTGCTTATTTAGCTTATTTCTGGCTTCTTTTTGAGTTTTAAAAATATTATCTTTTCAAAAGTTAAATATTTTTTATAAGTTTTAAAAAACAAAAATACCAAAAAAATAAAATAAAATAAAAAAATTTAATCAAGTTTCTTATATGCGGCCACCTTAATCTACTTTTTTCTGTGCTTATTTTAAGTTTTCAAAAATATTGTCTTTTATAAAAAGTGCTTATAATTAAGTACTTTATCAGTTTCAAAAAGTAAAAATCCAAAATCTCTTCGTTTTCACTATTCACGACACGTTTCCACGAATCGAGAACACAAATTCCATTCAAACCTTCGTTGGGGATAACGACCCGGGTTACACATACTTCACTTGTGTTTCCTTGGAAATAAATTACACATTGATTTTCGCGAATCAATTTTTGGCGCCGCTGCCGGGGAAGGTTGAAGTGAGTTCGTGATTTCCGTTTATCGATTCGTGTTTTGAAGACCCTTCCTCGTGAAGTTATCCTTTTCATTTGTAAATACTATCTTACTCTAAAAACTCAAAAATATTTTCCTTTCAAATTTATTTTCCCTTTTCTTTTGTGTTTTTCAAAGTTTCTAAATTATAAAAAACCAAAAATATTCTTCTCATTCCTCTTATCCTTTTAATTCTTTATCTCTCACTCTCTATCCGTTTAATTCTTCTTCTTTAGGTCTTCATCTTACCATTATTCTTGTGAATGGTGTGGGGGTCCTCATAATGGTGGGAATTGTCCCGGTTGTAGCATGGTGGAATCGGGAAACGGGTTTGTCTATGACCAAAATCCTTATTCTTACCATGAAACAACCGACCTTTTCAACCAGCCCCCACAACACCAGATGGAGACATACTCGTGTGAGTCTTGTGGAGGTAGTCCTCACCCGGGTTTTGATTGTCAAACAGGGAACATGTTTGTCTATGAGAAAGTTCCATGTAATCAAAACTTCGGTTATGACCATTATCCATATGATTCACCGAGTCAGTCACAACAGTTTTACTGTTGTGAATTCTGTGGAGGTCCGCATTATAACTCCAATTGTCAAACGAGGAACCCGCTTGTCTATGAGCATGGCCCTTGTAACAATTATGATTATTCTTATCATGACCAACCTCCACAGTATCAAACGATTCAAACTCAGCCTCAACCATCTCCTCAAGAATTATTCCAAGAAATTCAAGATGCAAGGAATAAACTTCAGGAGTTAGCTTTCAAAGATTTATTCCAAAAACATCAAGATGTGAGGAATGAACTTAATGATTTGGCTGTTAAACATACCCAAGATGATCGTCATGGTAAATCTATGGAAGATTTACTCGCCGAAGAACGAGCAGCACAAAGGCGTTTCTTATTTAATAAGGCTGCCATGCTCGATGACGAAGATGAAGACGACGAGGAGAGTGTTATTCCTTTGAACAATATCATTTCTCAACTCCTTCAGTCTATTGCAATCACATCATTCTTCCCAACTTTGGACCCCAAGGACTCTCTTATTATGGGGGATGAGCATCTTAGCACTATTCCTGAAAAGGAATCGGACGAATTCATAAAGTCTAGTGCTGAGAACCTTATCCCAATCCCAAGTGAGTCTGAGGATATATCGGACAATGAATGTGATTTGTCTATTTGTGATGATTATCCTCTTGACATTGAGGATGATTTTTCTGGGATTTTCTCTAACCCACTTTCCAATTCCAATGATGATTTTTCGTCTAGTGATGACGAATCACTTTCTGATGAGGACATTCCAAATGAAAGTCTCAAAGTCTATTCGAACTCTCTGTTTGAATTTGATGACGAGTACTTTTCAAACAACGTAAATCCTCTCTTTGATGAAGAGTTAGAGAACGATGAGGTCAAGGACTCTATTATTCATAAACTTGATGATGTGACCTCAATTTTTAATCCCGATCTTGATAAGGACAATCTTTCTCCGACATATGTGACATTTCCTTCTGAGGATAGCCATTATATTGACTTCACATATGTCATTCGAGTTTTTCTACCTTTCTTCACATATAAGGTAGCTTGTCCTTCCCTTCACTCGTTTGGGAGTGAAGACAAAGTTTTTGACCCCGGCATCTCAATTTATCATTCTTTTGAGCCAGATGTATCTCATCGGAGTAGAACTTTCAAGAACTTCAATGTTTATCCAAACATTTCGAATGAAAGCCCGATGGAGATTTTCTCTTCCACATACTTCCCCATGGACCAATGAATTCGGGGTCAAGTCAAGCTAGTGACTCGGTTAACAAAAACATTAGCACTTCATGGGTGACAATCCATGTTTCTGACTTCTTTCTATTTTCTGACACCATGTGGGGGGGGATTCCTCTACTGTGCTTTGTTTTGTGTGTTGTTTGCTCTTGTTTTCAGGTTTCCCTTAGATCGTGATGATTGATGCGCCTGTTTTCGATCCAGCCGCCCAATATCCGATCTTTTTACTAACGATTATCTAGGGATATCTTTTTAATCCTTTTTGTGAAAATAGAGATTTATTTCACACACTTGGCTATTAATATTACCTTTTTACGTTCTAAGTGTCGACATAATAGCCGGAACTTTGAATATTGAGGGAATATTCAATTCTAAGTGTGGGGGAGAATTCTCGCGAATTTTGTCACATTGTACCTTCTAGTGCCCTAGTACCCCCGTTTTGGCCAAAATTTTAATTTCTTTTTTTTTTCGTTTTTAGATAAGAAATTGCAATAAAAAATAAGTGTTTAGTCTTGATAAGGTTAGAACAAGGGGAATCCTGACTCTGCCAGAGTGTTGATCTGGCTGCTTCCTTAATGATTAGACTAAGGTTTTATGATATGTGCAAATGAAAATGCTAAGCGTAGAATAGTTGGTTTTCTTTAGAGCTTATATAAGTAATCTATGGCTTTTCCTCCCAGGAGAAAACTAATCTGACTTAATAAGTGCTTATTTTCAAATATTTGAACACACAAAATCATTTTTCTATACGATTATGAAAAATACTAGTTCAAAGATTTATTTAAACTTCGGAACAAGCATATGTCATAATAATGTAAAAGTGAAGTAATAAATGTATGTGCTAAAAAAGCTACGGTTCAAGATCGGCCCTTGGATCCTTATTTCTGGAAGGCGTTTAGGTCTTGGCTACCCTCTTACACCGGCCCTTGGACCTCTAATTCAGGAATGTGTGAGGTCTTGATCTAACACCCTTGGATCCTCATTTCAGAAATGTTTAGAGTCTTGGAACTCTGTTGGCTCTAAAGATGCTGCTGTTCGTGAAATATGCTAAGTGTTACTCTGCTGATACTAAGTGACTCTGCTGATTAGTCTATTACTCTGTTATTTGGTGATATATGATGGTTGGAAGAATAAAATAAGTATAACTCTGCTGCTAGCGACGAAGACTCTGCTGCTAGAAAGATTATGCTGCTGCTTATTAGATATGTATAGTATGTTAAAGATAAGTATAGAAAAGATACGTAAAGATATTTTTCGTGTATAGAAAGTTTTGTAACTGACTAGGACTCCTTAGTCTATAAAAGGAGGATCTAGGGTTAGGTTTTACATACGTATCATTATTGTTTTACACTTCAAGGTTTCTTGTAACCCTATTGCTATCGAGCAATCGTATTAATATATTGAAGTGTTGTTTGAGAATTCGTTTGTGTTTAATTCTTCTTAAGATCAAATATTAATTTCCGCATAATATTTGATATACAACTCAAGATCAGTTTCTATACCGATTGCTTTAGGTTTATATCTAAAGTAATTAATAAGATCGTGAAGCACAACTAGGATCAACAAGTGGTATCAGAGCTTGTGATCTAGAAACTGGTACTAAGAAGAATTACTGAATACAAGATCTGCTAATCATCAAAGTAAGCAATGGAATCCGATTCAACACAGATGGTTACTGCATCAAGAGTTCCCATGCTCAAGACTGGAGAATATGAGATCTGGAAGATGAGAATTCAACAATACATGAGAATGGTTGATTACTCACTATGAGAAATTGTTCTACATGGCGACAGTCAGCCAGCCAAGACTGCTACTGGATCAGTCTTGACTCTCAAGACAAGTGAAGAGAAAGCATAAAGAAGATTGGAGGTCAAGGCTCACAGTATTCTCATGATGGGAATACCTAATGATTATCAACTAAGTTTTAATCATATTGAGTCTGCTAAGGATTTATGGGAAGCTATTGAACTTCGATTTGGTGGGAATGAAGCTACCAAGAAGTCAAGAAAGAACCTAATGAAGCACCAGTTTGAAACTTTTACTGCTTTGAGTTATGAGTATTTTGAGGGAACTTATGATAGACTTCATAAGCTGACCAGTCAGATGGCTCTATTGAAGATTGATGTATCTCAAGAGGATATCAATCTAAAATTTCTGAGAAGCCTAACTCCTGAATGGAACACTCACACAGTGATTTGGAGGCACAAGGAAGATTTTGAGAAGATGACATTGGATGATCTGTATAACAACTTGAAAGTATATGAATCTGAAGTCAAGGGATTGTCAAGTTCATCTTCTACCTCAAACAATCTTGCTTTTGTGTCCTCAAGCAACAAGAATTCTGGTAGTCATCAAGAACAGCACTCTGCTGCTGGTACTTTCATTCCTGCTGCTGGTTCACATGTCTCTGCTACTGACTCTACCAATACCAACACCATCAGTGATGCTGCTATTTGTGCTTATTTGGCTGAACTTACTACAAGTACTTCAATTATGCCTCAAGACCTGGATGAACTTGATCCTGATGATGTTGAAGAGATTGATATGCAATGGCAGTTTGCAATGCTAACTATGAGGGCAAGAAGGTTTCTTAAAAGAACTGGTAAAGAAATGAAGTTCAGAAGAAACAAGAATGTGGGATTTGACAAATAAACGGCTGAATGTTATAACTGTCATAAGAAGGGACACTTTGCAAGAGAGTGCAAAGCACCCAAAAGAAACAATGAGAATGTCAAGAAGCCTACTGATGAAGAGCCAAATCCTAATACTGCTATGGTGTCATGTGATGGGTTAGGAGAGTATGACTGGAGTGATCATGCTGAAGATGGTCCAAATTTTGCATTGGTAGCTGATGAAGAACCTAAAGAACAACAATTTGCTCTCATGGCCTACTCTTCCTCTGGATCAGACTCTGAGGTATCCAATGAATCATCTTGTTCTTTTAAATCATGTTCTGATACAATAGAAATACTTAAATCTAGCAATGGAAATCTTAAAATGGAGAATGAAAAACTTAAGTTAGACAATCTTAGTTATGAATATGGTTTAAAGAATGTAGAAGAGAAGCTTGAATTTTTTAAAAAGGCTGAAATTGAATATCTTGATAAGATCACTAGTTTAGAAATTGAGCTTATTAAGAAAGATTGTGAGATTAAGGTTCTTATGGGGAAAGTAGAAGAGGCTGAACAGGCTAAAGATTCAGCTATAAGTGAGACTGAAAAACATGTTGTTAGGGTGGAAAATCAACAATTTGCCACTGACATCCTCAGTAAACCAATAGGAAGACACTTTGCAGACTCAGGTTGTGGTCTAGGATACAATGTTGTTGCTCCACCTAAGAAACTTAGTGCCAATGCCCCTCCTACTAGGACACTATCTTTCATACCTGAGTCTGAGGCCAAATCTGTAGGTGAAACTAGTGAAACTAAAATAGAGTCACCTAAGGTTGAGAAAAAGTGGTCTGATGCACCCCTTATTGAAGATTGGGAGTCTGACAGTGATGATGAAGTGGTGGAATCTGATTCAACCCCTAAGAACAAAAAGGAAGAAATTCCTGCTGTTGTTGAATCAAAAGTACCTAAAGCTAAAAAGGTTGAGTTTATTAAGCCTAAGCTAGGTAAAGGTATCTCTTGGAAGATGGCTGAGTATGAAAACACACCTAGAGTATATCCTAAGAGAACCAATGACTTGCCTAGAGGAAACCAGAGAAATTGGAACAACCTAGTTTCACAAAGATTAGGTACTGATTTTCAATTACTTAAAAAGGCATGTTATAGTTGTGGTAGTTTTGAACATCTGCAAGATGAGTGCTACTACTATCAAAAACCAGTTTGGAACCAATACACAAGGGTGAACCATAGAAATTTTGCTAGAAAGACTCACCCTCATCCCAAAAGAAACATGGTTCCCAAGGAAGTTTTGATGAGAGATGGTGCTTCTAGAGTTATCTCCCCTATTGCACCAAAAGGGCCTATAAAGAAGGACATAGTTGATACTGCTGCTAAGGCAGACTCTGCTATTTTGCCAAAAGTGGTTACTGATACTGTTGTGGGCAACCATTTTTATGCTGTTAAGGCCTCAGCTTGCTGGGTCTGGAAACCTAAAGTTAAAGTTTTGGATCATGTTCTCAGACACAGCAGTGCACCAATGCAGTTGAAGAAATTTGACTACTTTGATGCACAAGGCAGATCCAAGTCAGTAATGGCTTGGGTCCCAAAGAGAAACTAATTCTCTTACTTTTTGTGCAGGGCAATCTACAAAAGGAGCTAAAGGATAAATGCATTTTTGACAGTGGAAGCTCTTCACATATGACTGGAGACCAAAGCAATTTGGAAAATTTTGAAGCTTTGGATGGTGGATATGTTGCCTTTGGGAATGATCCTAAAGGAGGTAAAATTGTTGGAAAAGGCATCATCAGAACTGGAAAATTGGATTTTGAGAAAGTGTATTTGGTGAATGGACTAAAGTTCAATCTTTTTAGTGTCTCACAAATGTGTGACAGAAAGAATTTTGTTTTTTTTATAGACACTGAGTGTCTTGTCTTATCTCCCAACTATAAGATACCTGATGATAAATTAGTACTTCTTAAAGTCCCTAGAAATGACAACATATACAGTGTGGACATAAAGAACATTATTCCCAAAAGAGATTTAACTTGTCTGTTTGCCAAAGCCACTATTGATGAATCCAAACTTTGGCATAGAAGGCTTGGCCATTTGAACTACAAGGCTATCAACAAGTTGGTGAAAGGGAACTTGGTCAGAGGATTACCTTCAAAGATCTTTGAAAACCCTGAAGTATGTGTTGCTTGTCAGATGAGAAAGCAACATAGAGCATCTTGTAAGTCCAAAGTGGTGAATTCTATTACTGAACCCTTGTTTATATTACATATGGACGTATTTGGACCTACTTATGTGAAAAGCTTGAACAAAAAGATGTATGGCTTAGTGGTCACTGATGACTTTAGTAGATTTACTTGGGTATTCTTCTTAGCTACTAAGGATGAGACTCCTGGCATTCTTAAGGCTTTTATTACAAGAATAGAAAACCTATTTAATCACAAGGTTAAGATCATCAGATGTGACAATGGAACTGAATTTAAGAACCAAGTGATGAATCAGTTCTGTGAGGAAAAGGGTATAACTAGACAATTTAGTGTGGCTAGAACTCCTCAGCAAAATGGTGTTGCTGAGAGGAGAAATAGAACATTAATTGAGGCTGCTAGGACCATGTTGTCAGATTCTAAGTTACCCACTATCTTTTGGGCTGAAGCAGTCAACACTGCTTGCTATGTGCAAAATAGAAGTAAGATAGTTAAGCCTCATAACAAGACCCCTTATGAGTTATTACATGGTAGGAAACCTCTGATAGATTTCTTAAGACCATTTGGGTGTCCTGTCACTATCTTGAACACCATTGACCACTTAGGCAAGTTTAGTGAGAAAGCAGACAAGGGTTTCTTTGTTGGATACTCCACTGAAAGTAAGGCTTTTAGAGTCTTCAATCAAAGGACTGGACATGTGGTGGAAAATTTACATGTTAAAATAAGAGAAACCACACCTAATGTTGATGGAAAAGGTCCTGAATGGATGTTTGATATTGATTCTTTAACCAAAAGTATGAATTATCAACCAGTCATTGCAAGTACTACTAACATGTCTGCAGGTACACAAACTAACCCCAATGCAGGTACACAAGCAAAGAAGGATGGATCTGCAGAGGAGTTTGTTTTGATTGAAAAGTGGAAGTTTGATCAGTTCTTCACTCCAACAGATAAAGAGGGAAAGAGTTCAGATGATGATGTTGTTCATAAGGAAGTACCAAAGGTTAATGCAGAAGGTGATGATGAACCTTCTCATGATGACAAGAATGATGATATGGAAAGGGATGAAGAGTTACAAATTGATGGAATCCAAGGGAATAAACATAGAAAATCAAAATGGCTAGAAGAAAGTTTCCTGATGAGCACAATCAGATTGCTTTTCTTAGCAAGGTTTCGGCTGCTGAAGGTTTTCATGAAGTCATGGATTTTCTCAGTGCATCACGCTTAAGGTATGCTTTAACAGTTGATCCTCCCATATTTAAATCTCATATGCACCAGTTTTGGTCAACTGTTAAGCTTGATACTCTAGACGGGGAGGAAAGGTTGATTGGTAGTGTGGATGGAGAGAGTATTGTTGTTAGTGAAATATCTATAAAGAGAAGCCTTCGTCTATCCGGTGTTACAACACCTCCTAATCTTACCACAGATGTTATCTTGACTGAGTTAGAGAAAATTGGGTATGAGAGACCTGAGGCTAGTGGAACATTTTATAAAGGTCTTCTTTGTTCACATTGGAAGTTTCTTTTGCATACTCTTCAACATTGTTTGTTTCCTAAAGTAGGTGGATGGAATAAATTTAGTGCCTCTCAAGCCACGGCCTTGGTTTGTTTGGCTACAGGACAACCGTTTGATTTTTCATCCATGATTTTTGAAGGTATGAAGAAGTATGTCAAAAAGCAGTTTTATTTGTATCCAAGGTTTCTACAACTCTTTATCAACCATCAGCTAAAGAAAACCTTGAAGCATACACATATTGAGCCAAGCAATAAAATGACTATCAAAATGTTTGCTTTTCTGAGGAAAAATGGGAAAGGTTTTTCTGGCACCATCACTCCCCTATCTCAATACATTTTGGACATTGTGGCTGCTGTTAATGAGGATGAAGAAGCTGGAACTCCCACAGCTTCCCATCACACATCCTCATCTTCAAGTTTGAATGAATCATCCTCTAATGAACCTCAAAATACCCATTCACCTAGGATTTCACAAGAACAGGGCACTCAGTTACCTCAGACTAATGCTGGTATGGTAGCAGATGAGGCTGCCATAGGTGATGGAGATGGCATGAAGGAAGGGGCTGACACTACTATCTCTGGTTTAGTAACTGAGCAGGCCAGTGTCAACATAAGTAAGACTCCAACCTTGGCAACATCTAATGCTGAAGGTTCACTTGAACCTACTGCATAAGATGGTAACCCCTGCCAACTGGCTAATATGGGGGGCTCAGATGTTCAACCTAGGGTTGAGACTGAGTTTTTGTCCCAAGATTCACCTCTCAGGGAAGTTAACACATCCCGAAGTGATGAGGACAGACATGAAACTACCACTGAATTGATGGATGATACTGTACAAAATGTCAATGCCTATGATACACCTCTCGGACCAGGTCACACAGGTCGAAGTGTTGAGGCTAGTCTTGAACATCCACATATTGAATTGATGGCTACTCCACTTGTACCAAATGTCAATGTCAATGATCCACCTCTCGGGTCAGGTAACACAGACCGAAGTGGTGAGACTATTCTGAAACAGCTTAATGAATTGACGGATAAATGTACAAAATTGTCAACAGAGGTTCTTGCTCTTACTGAAGAGTTGCAGGTGATGAAGGCTACTCAACATTCTCAAGATGAACTCATTCACAAACTAAAGTTAAGGGTAAAGCATTTAGAGAGAGTTCAATGGAAAAGAGCTAGATTTTCTCATCTCATGAAATCCAAGACAAGGAAGATTTCCAAACCATGTTTGGAGGAGGATGCTTCCAAACAGGGGAGGAATGATCAGGAGGATGTAACAAATTCAGGGGAGGATGTAATGGAAACAGATGAAAATGTTGCTGTTGTTGGTGAAATGAGAGAAAAGGTTGACTCTGCTGTTGGTGCAGAATACTCTGCTGTTGGGACAAAGAATTCTGCTGCTGATACAGAGAATGCTGCTGAATCAGAAGATGATACACTACTCTTAGCACAAGTACTTCTAAACCTTGCAACCAAAACAACCACACCATCCAAACAACAACAACTTTCGCAACAAGAACAATCTGCTGCTGCTCCTACTTTAAAACCTGTTGTCTCTAGACCCAAGGCCAAAGGTATTTTCATAAGAGAACCCATTCCCACACCAAAACCTGTACCATCCTCTATTGCACCAGAAGATAAAGGAAAAGGTAAACTTGATGAACAATCTACACCTTATTCTACACACCTTCCATTTCAGTTCTGGTCAAAAGAAGATCAGGATAAGCATGATGAAGATGCTGCAAGAAAATTGGTAGAACAAGATGAAAAGGAAGAGCTTGAAAGGCAAAAGAAGTTGGCTGAGGATGAAGCAAAGACTAGAGCATTGTTGGATGAATGGGATAATGAAAGGGCTAAGAATGAGGTTGTGATCAGATGGGCTAATATGGTAAAGGAGGAGGTACAAGATGACTTTGCTGATAAGAATGAGTTTGATTTCTTGGAGGAGTTTAGAGCAAAACAAAAGAAGAAATTGATTGCTGCAAGAAAGAAGAAGAAAGTGATTAAACCTCCTACTGTAAAACAACTCAGAAGACATCATGAATACTACTTGAAAAATATGAAGAGTTGGAAGCTAAAAGATTTGAAAAGTTATTCAGATGATGAAGTGAAAAAGATGTATGAAACAGCAAAGAAGGAGATTGATAGGAAATTTGATGATGATGAAGTTGTTAAGTCAACAAGAAGAGTGGATCCATGGACTTATAAAACTCCAGAGTCAAATGCTACTTTGAAAGCATCTGGAAGTAATTTGGAGAAGCAAGGTGATAAGCAACCTATGGAGGTTGAGAGGGAAGAAATTAAGGAAGTTATTGGTTATAAGAGAACTGGTAAAAGAAGTAAGATGAGTGCTAGAAAGAAAAGAAGAATTGCAACTGAAGATTGTTATAAGAACAAACAAGAAGAAGCTGATGCTATGAAAGCTCTTATGGACTTCACAGTTCATAAACCACAGCCAGAACCTGAAGTAATCAATGCAGTCCCCTTATCAACAAAGTGTCCAATTATTTCTTATTCTTCTGATGTGTTTGATGTCTGTGATGCAAAATGGGAAGTTATGAGATCTAACTTGGCATGTGAAAAGTATGTTATATTTTCTCAGATGCTTGAGTACATGGATAGAGATGATATTATGAAACTCTGGAAACTTTACAAGGAAAGATATAGTGACAAGAAACCAGAGGAAGTGCCTGAAAAAGTACATTATCTTTGGCTGAGTAACATGTTTGAGCCTGATGCAAGGTGTACTGAATGGGAAAAATTGAGAAGGTCAAAGAAGGTTGTCAAGTGGTACTTATATCAGTCATGTGGAGTACATGAACTGATTGGAGATAGTGGATTTGGTATTTACATGTTGATAGAAAAAGATTATCCTTTCTACAACAATGTTGATATTCTTACTGATATGTTACAACCAGGAAAGTTAATGTTGCAAAGGCCATTTGTATCAGATTATCAAGCAGGTGTGCTAATTGAGAAGTATAAAAAGATTTTGCAAGAGAAGACTTCAAAACAGTAAGTGTTTGAAAGCATCCTCCTGGTGAGTAGTTGGGTTTAAAGGAAACTTGATGATTTTTGGAGAAAAATATCAAGTTTAGGGGAGGATTGTTGGGTCTAAAGATGCTGCTGTTCGTGAAATATGCTAAGTGTTACTCTGCTGATACTAAGTGACTCTGCTGATTAGTCTATTACTCTGCTGTTTGGTGATATCTGATGGTTGGAAGAATAAGCTAAGTATAACTCTGCTGCTAGCCACGAAGACTCTGCTGCTAGAAAGATTATGCTGCTGCTTATTGGATATGTATAGTATGTTAAAGATAAGTATAGAAAAGATACGTAAAGATATTTTTTGTGTATAGAAAGTTTTGTAACTGACTAGGACTCCTTAGTCTATAAAAGGAGGATCTAGGGTTAGGTTTTACATACGTATCGTTATTGTTTTACACTTCAAGGTTTCTTGTAACCCTATTGCTATCGAGCAATCGTATTAATATATTGAACTGTTGTTTGAGAATTCGTTTGTGTTTAATTCTTCTTAAGATCAAATATTAATTTCCGCATAATATTTGATATACAACTCAAGATCAGTTTCTATACCGATTGCTTTAGGTTTATATCTAAAGTAATTAATAAGATCGTGAAGCTCAACTGGGATCAACAAACTCTCCGTTGTAACGGCCCTTGGATCCTTTATTACAGAAGGAGTAAGATCTTGGTTCCCGTGAAACTCCGTTAGTTTATGTTGCACAAGGAAAAAAAATTAAAAAAAAAATGATGATGAGAAAATGAAAATAAAAGAAAATGGAATGATATTGCAAAATGCAATAAATTTTGAAGCTTGCTTGTTGTAAATTTTAAATCTATCTTGTAACTAGTATTAGTCAAAGTTTTATAAAAACGTCGATTTTTGTTATCAAAAATTTGAAAATCAAGCACAGTCACCTAACTTGAATAAATGTGGGAGTGAAAAGTTAAGTTTCTACTTACATAGATTATTAGTATAAGTAGTGTTAGCATTTTACAAAAATATTTGCACATTGAGTTTAAGCTTAGTTGGGAGTATAAAAAAGAGGATGACGATTTCAATTCCCTGGAGACACCCATTTTGTGTGAATCCCGTTCCATGATACCATTTTTGGAAATCAAGCATTTTATTTATTTTTGTTCTAGTTTAAATTTCATGCATTGTATAAAAAATCAAAACGGGGTATGCTTAGTATTCTTTTGATCCTTTCATTACTTTACATGATCGGATTGCTAGGGACTAACAATAGCTTAGTGTGGGGGATTGATGAGTGTGTAAATACTCATCATTTTACACCCATAAAAGACACAAAAATGACCAAAAACACCCAATATATATTGCAGATATCCTTGGTTTGTGTTTTATGTGTTTCAGGTACCAAAGGATTGAAAACGGAAAGAAAACGAGTATTTTTGGATCGACTCGACAACAGTTGTACATTTGATCAAGTGAAGACAAAAGTCAAAGAAAAAGTCAAAGTCAACCCCCAAAAATACCAAAATGACACAAATAGTCCTTGGAAATAATTTCTACTTTTGGCAGCCTTAGTCCTTGGATTTTCTGATTTTACAACATTGGTCCTTAAACCTTAAACTAAATTCAAGTTAAATCCAATTCTAAATCCAACCCATTTCTATCCTAAAATAAAACCCAGCTACTAACCTAACCCAGCCCAACCCTACAACCCGACCCACCTTCTATTTAGCTAATACCAGTCAACCAAACGGTCAGATCCTTCTTCCAAAACCACACCCGCCAAACCATACCACCATCACCACCCTTATCCCTGACAAAACCACCCACTCCAAGCTTCTTCTACACTTCACCTAACAAACCAAGAAACATTAAATGCTTCGTTCCCATCAGTTATCAGAACCAAGTGGGTTTTTACCCACTATCCACTTTTCCCGCCAATTTGGAGATTAACGACTGAGATGATTCCAAGCCAATCCAAGGGTCAAGAAATGGTCAGAAGAAGTCAAAGAAGACATCCCAGCTTGATTTTTGTATAAATAGGGCATTTTGTTGCCTTAATTAGTGGTAGTTAATTTAATATAGGAGTAGTGTAATTTATTTTTAAGTCGAATGTAGAACAAGCTTTTAGGTTTAGTCAATCTCATGTTTTTGTAATCTTAATTTCAGTTTCAATTTCAGTTCTAAAAGAGTTGTACGATTTCAGTGATAATTCAAGTTAATTTCAATTCAGTAATTTGAGACAATTGTTGTTTATAGTTCAAAAGCTTTTATTTCCGGTTCAATAAGCTCATATAAGCCTGTGACAGCTTATTATGAGTTTATTGTTGCTTACTCAGTTCTTATTGCTTTTTGTTTGCTTATCTGTTTTATTTGAAACATAGTAGGATTAGTTTTCTAGTTAGTATAAGCTTAAGTCTCATTTTCACTTAAAAACTTTAAAAACAGTCAACTTAGCTTGATATAGACATTAGCTTATTTGGTGCTTAATATTAGATAAATACTGCTTATCTCAGCTTAAACAAGTTAGACATTCATTAATAAGTCAGATTCATAGGCTAATTTGGTGGTTCCTAGTTTTAAAATCTAATCAGTAAGTATAAAGGACTGTTTGGCTTTATGGGTGAAAATGGGTAAAAAGTGAGTTTCACTGTTCATTTGCCCTTTCTCAAACTTTGATATTGATTGTTGTAGTGCTTATTAGGTGTTAGTAGTAGCTATAAAGCTGTTTTGAATCTTTTGATAGATTTGAGTGGGATTATGCATCATTAGAACCTTAACTGCCCATATAAGCTATTAATAAGCTCATGCTTATTTCAGCCTCTCTTTTGCATTTTTCATACCTATTATAGTCTATTCCAAGTTTGCATTGAATCCCCAAAAGCCTTGTTCTAAAATTCACTCAAAACAGCCAAATAGTGTATATCAGACTAAAGTTTTTGGATTTTGCTGTTTTCAGTTATTTTCTTTGATCTTTAATCAGCTCAATATAAGTTGTTATAAGCTATAATTTGGCACGAATAGAGTTGGCTGGCTTATCTAGCTATTTCCATTTTTTTTAGAATTTTAAGATTTTTCTTGGAGTGCTTTTTCATGGCTTGAAAACTGCTAATTTTGCCCTGCTCTATAGCATATCAGCATACTTGGGTCTATTTTGTGGCTTATTCAGTGCTTATTTGCTTCTTTTCTTGGCTTTTTCTGTTCCTTCATTGTATTTAGGTCATAAGTAGCTTATTTCAATAATCATTTAGCTTAAAATTAGCCCTATAGCTTATTTCCTTCAAGCTAGTTCTAGTTAGCCTTTATACCAACTGTTGCTTATTTAGCTTATTTCTGGCTTCTTTTTGAGTTTTAAAAATATTATCTTTTCAAAAGTTAAATATTTTTTATAAGTTTTAAAAAACAAAAATACCAAAAAAATAAAATAAAATAAAAAAATTTAATCAAGTTTCTTATATGCGGCCACCTTAATCTACTTTTTTCTGTGCTTATTTTAAGTTTTCAAAAATATTGTCTTTTATAAAAAGTGCTTATAATTAAGTACTTTATCAGTTTCAAAAAGTAAAAATCCAAAATCTCTTCGTTTTCACTATTTACGACACGTTTCCACGAATCGAGAACACAAATTCCATTCAAACCTTCGTTGGGGATAACGACCCGGGTTACACATACTTCACTTGTGTTTCCTTGGAAATAAATTACACATTGATTTTCGCGAATCATGTACCTAAATATCCGTTTAACGGCTTCAAGATGGGATGTTTTGGGATCTTCTTGAAAGCGTGCACATAGACAAACACTAAACATAATGTCCGGTCTACTAGCCGTTAGGTAGAGTAAACTACCAATCATCCCTCTATATTTAGTGCTATCTACAGATTCACTTTCGTCATCCTTGGTGAGTTTGGTTTCGGAAGACATTGGTGTTTTCATAGGTTTTGAATCTTCAAGACCAAATTTCTTAAGCATATCCTTGATATACTTAGATTGGTTGAAGAATATCCCATCTTCTAATTATTTTATTTGGAGACCTAAGAAAAAGTTTAGTTCCCCCATCATACTCATTTCAAACTCATCATGCATGATTTTCGAAAATTCATCGCATAACTCTTGACTAGTTGAACCGAATATAATGTCATCCAAATATATCTGGACTATGATAATATGTGATCCCTTTTTCTTGGTGAAGAATGTGTTGTCTACTAGGCCCATGGTATACTTATGGTCAACTAGGAAGGTCTTAAGTCGATCATACCAAGCTTTTGGTGCATGCTTAGGTCCGTATAATGCTTTCTTAAGTTTGTATACATGATTAGGTTTTTCAAAATCGGCAAAGCCAGGAGGTTGTGCTACATATACTTCTTCATTTATGAAACCATTTAGAAATGGACTTTTGACATCCATTTGAAATAGTTTAAAGTCATGTACACATGCATATGCAAGTAATATCCTAATTGACTCAAGTCTAGCTACGGGTGCAAAAGTCTCATCATAATCTATACCTTCTTGTTGATTGTAGCCTTGTGCTACTAGCCTAGCTTTATTTCTAGACACTATGCCATTTTCATCCATTTTATTTCTAAAAACCCATTTTGTACCGATTATGGTTTGATTTTTAGGTTGTGAAACTAATGTCCAAGCGTCATTACTAACAAATTGATTTAATTCCTCTTGCATCGCAATGACCCAAGATTCATCTTTTATGGCTTCATTAACATTTTTAGGTTCAATTGTTGAAACAAAACAAAAGAAGTTACTTTCATTTTGAGCTTTAGACCTTAATGTTCTTTCATTGATTTTTCCTATGACGTTTTCTAGTGGATGACTTTTGGTTTCTTTGATATTAACTATTTCTCTTTTTACCGGTTCATCTTCTTTCTCACTTTCAATATTTTCCTGATTATCAACCATTTGACTTTCAACTAAGTCATCATCTACCAAAGGTGATGTCTTAGAGGGAGTTGGACTTTCATCAAATGTTACGTTCAATGATTCCTCGACTCTTGAGGTTTCTTTGTTCAAAACTATATATGCTTTACTAGTTTGTGAATATCCTAGAAATACACCTTCATACGACTTTGGGTTGAACTTGGTGAGATAATCCTTTGTATTTAAAATGAAGCACTTGCTTCCAAACACTCTAAAATATCCTAAAGTAGGCTTTTTGCCTCTGTATAACTCATATGGAGTCTTTTTCAAGAATGGTCTAATTAAAACTTGATTTAGGATATATGTGGATGTATCTACAGCATGACACCAAAACTTTTGAGGTATGTTTTGTTCATTTAACATGGTTCTACTCATTTCTTGAATTGTCCTATTTTTGCGTTCTATCACATCGTTAGATTGAGGGGTTTGAGGAGCCGAGAAATTATGAGTTATGCCATTGGCATCACAAAAATCTCCAAATTGGATTTCATTGTCAAATTCACGACCATGGTCGGTTCTTATTGATACTATGTTACTTCCTATTTGATTTTGAATTTTCTTACTTAAGATTTTAAATTTATCAAATGCTTCATTTTTACTTTTCAAAAACTTAGTCCATGTATACCTAGAGTAATCATCTACTATTACCAAAGTATAGAAGTTTCCCCCATAACTTTGTATAGCGGATGGACCAAACAAATCCATATGTAATAATTCTAGACACCTAGATGTAGACACCATGTTTTTAGCCTTATGGCTATTATGAACTTGTTTTCCTATTTTGCAAGCATCGCAAAAGTGTTGGTCATATTTCAACTTGGGCAGGTTCCTAACGAGTTCTTTAGATGATAAGGATTGAATTAACCTCATATTAGCATGACCTAAGCGTCGATGCCATAGAGTTGAGTTTTCGTCCAAGGAGGTAAGACAAAGCTTGTCTTTAGGTGTTTTATCTAATTTCATAACATATACGTTATTCTTTAAAACACCTTTTCCTACTGTTATGCCGTCTTTAAATATTTTACTTCCATTTTCACTGAAAAGGACGTTATACTTTTTGCAGCACAATTGACTTATACTAAGCAAGTTAAAACCTAAATTATCTACATGAGCAACATCATCGATAGATAGAGAGTCATAAGAGATCGTACCTTTTTCGATTATTTTACTTTTAAGCTTGCTACCAAATGTAACATTACATCCGTCGTATACTTGGTAGGTAGAGAAAAGGCTTTTGTTTCCCGTCATGTGTCTTGAACACCTACTATCTTTAATCCACTCATCTGGTTCTAGTTCAACTTTTAAGCACACCTAATGTTCAAGAAAAACTCAAGCGTTTGGTCCCCAATATCTCATGGGTCCGTTTGGGTTAAACATAACATTATCATGGTTCATGTAAGGAAATGGTGGACAAGAGTTCCAAGGCATATAATTAGGACCTTGAAAGTTTCTAGACATGTTTTGGTTCCAATTATTTTGGTGATGATGTTGCGAGTTAAAGTTACTTCTTGGAAAAGGGGTGTTTGGGAAAGCTAGTTTTGGGTGCCTGTTGAACCGTTTTAACTCTATACTCATTTCTAATTTGACCTTTTCCTATAGAGACTGATGGTTTTTGTTTGTTAATAGTTGAACTAGTGCTAGGTTTTCTAGTGACCTTAACAAATTCAGTACGATTCGTTTTAAGAACCTTCTGTTCATCAACTGTACCAGTGGATCCCTTGGGTACAACTGGCGGACCCAAAATTTTGGATCCGTCGGATCCGTGGGTGTCTGACTCAGTTGAAACAGTTTCTTTTTCTTTCACTGTTTGTTTCTTAAACTCACTTAAGGTTCCTAGTTTCATAAAACCTAGTCCGGTTTTATCATGAGGTAACTTTTGCATCTTTGTTATCTCATCTATACAACTTATATTTTTATCAAACTTCCTAAACATAGAATTTTGTTTGATGAGTTCTTCCTGTGTTGACTTAAGTGTTTCTAGTTCCAATTTAAGTTCCTGACACGACACACACGTTTCTTTAGCATTTTTACCCTTTTCCATTCGTATCTCTTTTTCTTTAAGCCAATAAATTTCGTTTTCTAAAAGTTTCGTTTTGGTTTTTAAGAACTTATTTTTGTTTATGATTTTTAAAGTTGTATCACACAGTTTGTTATATTCTACTTCTAAGGTTTCATCATCTATAGAAGAGTATGATGAGTCAGAATGTACCTCTTCTGTGTCATGAGCTATGAGAGCAACTTCGTCGTTCTTAGGCTCGTCATCATCTCCTTCACTATCACTCCAAGCTCCACTAACAAAGGCTCTTTGAGACTTGTTCTTTGGAGGCTTTGGACATTCTCTTATTAAGTGACTAGAATCACCACACCTATAACATTTCCTGTCTACCTTTCCTTTTCTATCTTCACGGTCTTTTCGGAAGGATTTCTTTTCTTTACGAGGTGGTCTGACAAACTTTCCTCGTCTCCTGAAGAATTTCTTGAAATCTCTTACAGCCATGGCATATTCTTCGTCTTTGCTACTAGAACAAGAATCTTCATCACTTGACTCAACTCTAGCTTTCAAGGCAATGGACTTCATTTTCTCCTTCTTGCCTTTAACTATTTCTGAGTCTTTTTCCATCACCATTTCGTGAACTTTGAGGTTCCCTATGAGCTCGTCCAGTGTCATACTTGAAAGATCCTTAGATTCTTCAATAGCTGTCACCTTTGCTCTCCACTTCGGGTGGAGTGCTCTTAGAAATTTCCTGACAAAATTCTTACTAGAAAAAGATTCATCAAGTGCTTTAAGAGATGTAATAATAGTATTAAACCTAGCAAACGCACTATCAATGGTCTCATCTTCAGAGATAACAAATTGTTCATATTGTTGAACAAGAAGATCAATTTTGTTATCTTTGACTAATTAGTGATTGCCAAATATCTTTAGCCGTTTTACACATAAAAACTCTTTCATATTCTTTCTTAGGTAAGGCATTGTAAAGCATCATTTTGGCTTCATTATTTTTGGCAATCAACCTCTTTTGTTCATCACTGTGACGAATAAAAGAGTTACCTACATCCCGACCACCTGAAATATCATTACTTATGGGCTTGTAATCACCCTCTACAATAATATACCACAGATCTATGTCCTTTGACTTCACATATGTCTCAAAGCGATTTTTCCAATATATGAAACAATTTGGTTCAAATAGTGGTGGTCTTTGCATAGATTGCCCTTCTTTAAAGTTTTCAAAATCCATTGATCGTTTCAAGTTTTTAAAATACAATATATTTTGAAAATCTTGAGTAACACCGCTCTGGTACCAATTGTGGAAAACTAGAAGGGGGGTTGAATAGTTTTACCGCTTAAAATTAATTTGCTTTGTGACTTAACGTGATTTCAAAGTAAGTATGCACAAACAAACAATATAATATAAGTAATTAAGGAAAGGAATGATCAAACCACACAACACGGATATTTATAGTGGTTCGGCTACAAGGACTCTCTTCCTTGCCCTACTCCACTCCTCGAGCCTCTAACTCGAGAGTTTTCCTTCACTAAGAAACAAGTTCCCTTCTAGGCGGAGAAAACCTTTACACGTCACTTAATCTTTATCCGGTACTAAGCTAAACACCGGGTTCTTTACAAGGGTACAACCACTCCCGTTGGTTCTTTCACAAGGATACAACCACTCCCGTTGGTTCTTTACAAGGGTACAACCACTCCCGACACTCTTTGTGTTTTAAGGACTAAAACACTAACCAAACTCTACTGAATGAATGATACAAACAATGAAGTGTGAACTAATACAAGATCACACAGACTCTATACTTAAAGGATAATAACAAACTGTTAATCCTTATATGCTGTGATATTCTTTGCTACAAAAGGAAAGATCAATGAAATGAATGAATGATATGGGTTAGTGATATGTAAATGAATGAGTATGTATTTAAGCTATATGAGTGATGAAATGACCAAATGATCAGCTTGCTATTTATAGGCAAAGCTGATCAACAGCTGGCGGATCCGGCGGATCCCAAAACTTGGATCCGTCTTTGTATGGATTTGGATCCGCCGTGTCAGGCCAGCTAAGAGATCTTCAAATATTTTCAAATCTTTCCATATCCTTCCATATCTTCAAATGTCAACTCTTTGGCTTGAAGATCTAAACAAAATATCACAAAATCTATCCAAGATTGTGTTCATGATGCATGCCATGATGTCATCCTAATATTATAGAAATAAAGTTTCTATTTTAAGGAATAAACATGTAAATGTGTATATGTTATTCCTAGTAAACTTTGTAATATGAAAATGTGTTTTTAAAAGACTTATCACTATAAATGTAAAAGACTTAATCTTATTTATGCTTTGCTTAAAGATAAACTTTGTAATTGTCATTAACAAAACTAAGCAAAGATCGTAAAATATAAATAACGTTTTTAGGACGATATTTGTATTAATAGTATCTCACATAAATAAACTATATGTGCAAAAGTTCCCAAAAGTTACCCATTTCCATTTCCAAAAATATTCTTATTTTAGCCTTTTAACAAAGCTTGGTATCATCATCTGTGTAACGGTAGGAAAACATGACTCAAGTGTACACACGCCAAAACGGGGAATAAACAGCGGAGTCGCCGCGAAAAACAAGACACAAGTCAAGAAGAGATGACGAAGTCAACTCAAAGTTATCACGTTAGATGAATAGATTGGTAGTCGTCGGTATTTTCCCAAATTCCTCATTTAGTTATAAAGCATACTTGTTTTATATTATAAAACCTAATTTCGCCATGACTCGTTCGTAAATAGAACGTTTCCATGTCGAATGTTTCATAAATTTCCAATATGCTTAAGCAATAAATGTTACAATCGTTATGGTTCATTAGACATTATATTTCCATTGTTCGTCCGTTACGACTCAAATACATTAAATTCATTATGAGTCTAATGTATTGTAGTCGTTTTGTATTCCAATAGTCAAATATATCCAAGTCCAATAACTTTTCAAGTCCAACATATATTTTCAAGTCCGGTGTTGCAATTTTCCCAATAAATCCGACTACCAATCATTCATAAAATCAATCTCATACACGGTAAAGGTCAAAGGTCAAAATGATTAAGCTAAAAGCTCAATAAGGTCATCCGGACGAATTAGTAGATCCTTATCGAATTCGTCAACTCGATAAGTCCAACAATTCATTCTTCTCGCTTATTAATCCAAAGCCAACCTACACATTACAAATAAATGGTAAGTAATAAGGATGGGTTACTCGTTAATAAATTCCTCCAACGCATTTACCGGGCCCTTATTGGATTCGTCAACCCAATAAGTCCGATAAGCGTGTCGGTCGGGTATATTAAAGTTAACCAACCCGTAACTCAAACAATAATTCCATAAATATTCCACTAATTTGAAATACGGTATCCCTCGATACACGTGCCTCGAAACGTTTAATAACTCTCACATTTTTTTCCATTTTTATTCCCACTTTAATAGTTCCCTTTTTAAATCTATAATTTCCATTTTAAATATTAACTAACAAAATTTAATTTGTCACTTAATATTTCCATTTAATATTATTAGTATTTCTTTTTCTTTTCCCTTTTAGTCATGTCAACATATATATATGCGTCGCGGGTTATTAACCATTTCGAGTCACGTTCCAAATTTCACACTCTCGGGTCAAAAAGTCAACATCACAACCACAAGTCCAAATAATAATCCAAGTCATCTATAGGCATGTCGAGGCCACGCCGAGACTACAAAGTCTCGGTTAGCACTCGACGTAGCACAAATCATCACAAAGTCCGAGTCTAAGAATCAACAATCAATACCATTTGTCCTTAACAATACCAATCGGCCAAAACTAGCCTACGGCTCGATTTCACCAATCAATCCAAATCTAAACCTCTCGACACAACAAAACAAAAACAAAACTTACCATGCCGAGACCTTTAAGGTCTCGGCTCCGAGCCATGATGTCGCAACAAAACCAAATGAACCCAAGTGTTAACCGCGACTCTCATATTGATCACAAACCAAATCAAACTATACCCTTGTGGGTCTCGGCCCAAGACTTGCATAACACAAGAAGACCAAGAACAAAACAAGCTTCAAAAGCTTAACAACAAGCTTGTACGTGAGCTTATGCTCACGGTATCAAACCCACAAACACAAACACGACTCTAAACAATGATACTAAGACTTTTCATACTCGTTTTTATTAATAAAACTCATTTCCCTTTACTTTTAAACCCACACCGATTCACACAAGGTGATGAATCGGTGTTTTACAACCCCATTTAACTCGATATACCTTTACCCCATACTTACCAACTCAAAAAGCTAATAAAAAGTGGCGATGGCGCGTGGTACGAGGTTATCACGGCGCTTGTTCTTCTCAAACGGGCTCACAAAGGTGCAATAGAGGTAGGAGTGGTGGCGGTGTTCTCACTGTGGTGGCGGTGTATGTGGGTGGTGGTGGTGCTTCGACGGCGGCAGAGGAGAGGGAGTGGGGTGGGCGGCTAGGGTTGAGGGGAGTAACAAATGAAACCCTAATCCCTATAACATGTGCTATATACTCCTTCCAATCCGTTTTTGCCAAAAATCAAACTAAGTGGCCGGTTTTGTAATATTGGGCAAGGGGCTATTTGTGTTAATTTGGCTATCTTTTACATAATTAGCTTCCGGGGCTCGTTTACGTGCCGTAAAATTTTCTCAGGACTTTTTGACTCGCGCCAATATTTTTAAAATCATTTTTCCAATAAAAATGACTATTAATACGTATATATTTGTTCCAAAACGTTAAAACCAATTAATAAACGTATTATTAGGTTAATATTCGTGCCGAATCGCGTTGTGCTCAACTCAAGGTCTACGGGGGAACTTCACGTATCACATAGCAATAATTCCAATAACATTTCCAATATTCCAAAATAACTTCCCAAAACATTCCAAAACGGTGCTCAATTATTAAATATTAGTCTTTAAACGTAAATGTGGTATTTAAAATACTCCCAAAAAATACCGGTTGTCACACATTAAGCCCCTTAAGTCTCTTTTCTTCTACTTTGGCCACACTACACCTAATAACACATTTACTACTTGGCAACTTAAGTCCTTAAAATCTATTCCCTTATATATGTGACACGTTATATTTTCTATAATCACATTACACATTCTTTGACTATTACGTTGACTACCGGGTTTGACTATAACGTAATATTCGTTAACTAACCAATCACGTTAAACCTTAGTCAATTTCATCTAGGGTGGGGCCTATTTGTATCCGGGATACGGGTCTAAAAATTCTACCCCCCCCCCTTATTAAGATTTAGTCATCGAAATTTCTCGTCTATTACTAATCAAAAACTTAATCACATCTTACTCCTATTCTTAGCATCACAAACATTAAACCATTTCATTGCAACGATCTAATTGATCTTACAATACCAAGCACATTATAACTCCATTCCTATAACCATACAACTCTTCTAAGCAATTATATCATCCCAAACACGTTTATTATGACTATTCGTCACTTTTAATCAATTTTATTACTTTTACACTACGTTCTAACTCATTCCATTCCAACTTTTTCGTCAAGAACTATATGTCACTTGAACAATTCACACCATTCTTACCATTATTTCCACACTTTACCCTAACCATTTTACAATCTCGTTAACACTTTTACTAATACACTTCATTTATCATTACTTCTTTACAATAATTTTCATTCACTTTATGACCACCACGGTCGTTTCTCACATTACAACAAGCCACAAGGCAATTTATAACCTCGTTTACATTTCCTTAATCGTTTCAACTCACACCTTAGACACCTAAATCATAGGTTCACATAACGCCTCTCGCCTAAGGTCAGTATCCAACTCTCTCTGTATCCACCTATCTTAGTTCTTAAGACTTCTATCTAGTTTAAGACTCCCGTTTTCTACCCTTTCACCCTACTCATGCCATGTCGGGAACGCATAAGCCCACTCATTCATACTTCCTCATTTACATGGAGAGGCTTCCCAATCAATGTAAAGCAGGGAATACAAACTCATGATTCGGTGATTCAAAATTTCTTTATTTAAATGAAAAGGGGTCCCAATCCACTTAAATAAGGATATCATAAATCATCCTACTTATACAATTCCGACATTACACTCGCACCTATCCATTACATATTTTAGCTTTTAATCTTTTTTGTTCTTTTTACACTTCACATTACCTTTTAACTTTTTAGACTTGGATCCATACCATTATCACATTCACTTTGGGGATAGTTTTATATGCCAAGGATATAGGCAACCCCTTGCCGATGAAGGCAATACATTTCATCCCAAAGGATCTTTAACACATCCCGAAGGATTCTTTAACATTCATTAGCTCGGCCATCCTGAAGGATACCATCATTAATCATCATTAACTCGGCCATCCCGAAGGATACTATCTTTAACCTTTCACATTTTTTTTTAACATTGGATCCAAGCCCTTAACATTTTAACACACACATTCTCTCATCTATTTTATTTAGTTTAATCAAGCGTCATAGGGCGTACAAAACCCGCTTATCATATTGACACATTATTTATGTGTTTACTCTTCTCACCATAACTTACATTCTTTTAGCCCTTGTTAACCATTTCACCATTCTTACCATTACCCTTTTTTTTATAACTTTAGTCTACATAACTCTTTTACATTTAAATCTTACATGGTTTAGTTAGACAACACATTCATTAGCATCATTCATTCTTCTTACACATTTTAAGTCATTAACACATTCTTATCATATTTAATTTTCATAATATATCATTACATTCTCACTCACACACTTAACTCATCATATTCTCATTCTCATACCTTAACTAATCTCTTTAATTATCTATGCATTTAAGCAATATCATTCTATCTCGTCTTTTACATACCGTCATACTTTAATTCCCTTCTATAACTTTTATATTATTAGACACTTAGCAATCAATGTGTCAATTACAATCTTGCCTTCACACTTTATGCTATAACTCACACTTTCCATTACTTCGCATTCACACTTAACCCTCAAATACTTTAACTCACTGATGACATCAAATAGTCCTGATATTTAAGTGTCCGTTTCCCCCTAATATGCTCATTATTTGTATCGTTTTATATGGATATATGCTTTGATTTCTTTATATTTTGTTTCCAGATTGAAAATGAGCATAGGAGCAAAAGAGACGGGGAATTGGAAAAGAACTTACAAAGATACACAACTTAGTATGCTGAGAAGAAGTTACGGCGTAATTATACTCTCCATTTACGCTGTAACTATGAATTCAAACACGAAGACCAAGTCAATGCTAATCAAGGATTACGGCGTAACTACCACATAAGGTTATGCCTTACGCCGTAATATTTTCAACACTTAGAAGAAATTTCGTATGTATGAAGGTTACGCCGTAACCAATGCAAGAGGTTACAGCGTAATAGGTTCACAGTACGGGGTTCAAGATATTGACAAGATTACGGCGTAGCTACGAAAGAAGACTACAGCGTAAATGAAAACCCTAATATGATTACGGCGTAGCCATACATGAAGATTGCGACGTAGCTGTGGCCGCCGAAGATTACGGCATAACTAACCATCTAAGTTACGCCGTAACCACCATTATTGAATAAGATCGTCCAAGGATTACACTAGCTACGACGTAACCATAACTCAAGGTTACGCCGTAGCCTTGACGGGCCTATAAATACCAGCCCTATTTCCTTCATTTTTTGATATCTTTCACACCACAACTCATCAAGGGACGAAGTAGGGTTCCACAAGGACGATCCACAGCTGCATACGAAGCATTTTCCAAGGGATAAATCACGCCTTAACATCAATAAGTTTTAGCGATTCTTATTTATTTTACATTTCGAATTCATGTCTTTATTTATCTTGCAAAACATTGAATCATTTGTACCTTTGAATATGATCGGCTAAGCACCTTTGGTGCTAGCCTAGTTATGATTCCTTTCATGTTTTGATTATGTTTTCGTGCTTTTAATATTGCTTCTAGTGTGTGCATGCTTAGTTATTCGTTAGATCCTCTAGTTTCGGTAGCTTTGAAGGTCGGTTGTACTTGTTGCATTAGGAAGAATTTAACCCATGACCCTAATGTAATAATTTGCAAGGTGTTGGTAAGAATTATATTGTAATAGGATGACCAACATTTATTGTGTGCGAGTGGACTTAGAATGCTCTATAGGATCACCCTCCGAGTTGGATAAACTTAAGAAGTTAGATGTGTGGTCTAAGTTCCGAGAGGCCGGATCATACAAAGAATTAATCTAGCATGTAGTGGCACTTAATGACTCGAACTAGTCTACCTGCAACTCCGCTTATTACAGAGGGTAGTGCCTTTGATTCCGGAGAGGATTCTAGGGAGATAGGCTAGGCGAATTTAACCCAAGAGTCTAGTGATATTTATGCCCCACTTGAAGCAGTAGAAAGCTTAATTAGAAAACATAGTCATTGCATGATAGGATGACAACTAGGCTAGTACATTTTCTCCCTATTGTTCACAACTTCATTTTAATTTCGTTATTTCATTTCTGTTATTAGTTTAATTAATTAAACAAATCATAAACCCCTTTAAAACGTGACATAAACTTAAGTTAAAATCCAGATACACATAGCTCTTGGGATGACCTCGGCTTTACCGAATACTAAACTACACACAACCGGGTACACTGCCCGTTAGTGCATTAGGTAGACCATAGGTAGACGAGACAATTATAAATAGTAAAACCTGGTCAGAAATCCGGCATCACTCACCATTAACCCGTCTCTATACCACATTAACGTCAATCATTAGTCACTAAATATAATGAGACCATATGTTTGTCGTTAATATCTTACGGATCATAATCATTACATGTTATTATTCCTTAACCTCATTCTGTCACCTTCATGTCAATAAACACCTAACAATTAATGTGTCAATTCCGTCTTATCTTCAAATTTTATACTTTAAAATACTTATTATCACTACGTTCCACACTTTAAGCGTCAATGCTTTAGTTCACTTATTAGCCCATCTCTAACACCATTTACCATTTCTATTCTCATTCTATTACCGCTACACCCATTCACAAAACAATCACCGACACTAACCGAGGTGCACGGATAACTACTCACTTAAACACCTCAAGTCCTCCACGGACTTACATCACATACTTGTTAACACTATAAAACACATTCTTCATTCATCAACTTAGATTCATATAACTTATCTTATAATTCGCTTCAAAACTTAAACATTTACTTTCCCGCATTACCTACTCTTACATTCAACGCATCTAATAGTGGTTTAAGTCTAGGAAACCTAATGTGGAATTCTAATTCACTTAAACCGAAGCTCTGATACCAATTTGTTACGCCCCGTGCCTAACACGACTTTATTTTATTTTTATTTTTTTACACAGTCACTATTACCATAGGTATTAGTCTAAAATGGACCATTTTTGGTCAAAAATAGACCTATTTTCCCTGCACCCTAAAATAGACCCATTTGTGTCTAAAATAGACCCATTTTCCCTGCACCCTAAAATAGACCCATTTGCATCTAAAATAGACCCATTTCTGCACACTTGCATATTTTGACCCATTTTCCAGAAAATTGACTTATACCACTTCAACAACACATAAAAACTTCCAAAAATAATTAGTACATTATAAATATCATTTCCATGTAAAAAAATTTACCATTTGACCTTCAGAAATGTGCTTGCAAAATGCGGGTTTTGGCGTTTCGACCCATTTTCACCAAAAACCACCTTTACCATTTCATTTACACACCAAACTTAACCAAAGCCATTAACATAACATAATAAACTAATCCCATAACCAAGTGACCCGTTTACAACCCAAAATTGGTATAATTGCCCTTAATCCAAATGCTCCTATATCTTTGACCATAAACACTTAAACATACTTTAACATACCATTTGACTACCGATTTATTATGACAAACTTGACATACGTTTTGACACTCGACTACACTTTACAAACCATCGTAGGACCAACGGGGGTACAACATTGATCGAGCTCGGTATTCTACCTAGCTCCTACATTCTTACCAAGGCCTTCTAACCTTTGCTTAGCCAAGCCCTATTCTTATTCCAAGCCAATGCATAACACATAAAACTACAAAGCATTGGACACTTAAACCATAAGCATAACGCTTAGTAAGTAAAACAATTATAACATAATATCATAAATCATTCATACATTACACATCTTCATTACAACGTTAGACCTTTAACATAAGCACATACCTTGGCCACTTAACACTTCATGACCTATCTCAATAGTATCTAAACACTCTCTTAAACTAGCACATCTTTGAGGACTAAGTCACACTAATCTTAAATCCACTCTCACATAAGCACATACTTTCCAAGCCACACTTAAACGTTAACATATAACACATAAAGAATAATATAGTGAACTCATTATAACATCATCTTATAACCAGTTTACTTACCTTAGCTCCAAGCTAAGATACCACTCATAAATCACCTTTATCATTATCATCATCATCATCATCCTCATAACCATCATTCTTCACCATTAAAATCAAGACCTAATAATACATCAAATCAACACCATCAAAAAGGGTTTATATAACCCATATAAACTTGCCCATCTTCCTTTCTTAATCATCATATGATCATATCTTGATCATATGATGAATTCCCACTTACTCATAAACATTAACCTCATTTGAATCAAGATAAGGAGTTACTTACTTGTAGGAAGATCATGGTTTAAGCTTAACCCTTGACAAATGACTCATCATCTACTTGAACATCAAAGCTTCATCGTTCCCTCCCTTTTCCTCTTATAAACCGAACACACACAAACACCTCTAGAAAGTGATGGAAACTTGTGGAACCTTATGGATAACTAGATATTTATCTAGTTACTTGCATTAGTTTAGCCACTTGGCACATTAAGCCCCTTAAGTCTCTTTTCTTCTACTTTGGCCACACTATACCTAATAACACATTTATTACTTGGCAACTTAAGTCCTTAAAATCTACTTTCCTTATATATGTGACACGTTATATTTTCTATAATCACATTACACATTTTTTGACTATTACATTGTGTCACACACCGCCGAAGGCGGAAACGCGAGGTGAGACGAAATCAATATACATCGCAAAAGAGATATAGTACAATACCATAATTAAGATTAAAGGAAAAAGTAGAACATTACAATATTGTTTTAGCCAACATCTGAAATAAAACATAAGACTTAGTTTTCCAAAAGATAAGATCTTGTAATATGACGACAACAGCGATGACATGTGAAGACGTCTAATGACCTTTATGAAAACACTTATTGACAATCACCTGAAATGTCTGAGAGTAAACGGGTCAACTATGAAAATAGTTGGTGAGTACACACGTTTTATATAATATGAAAACTTTTAAAAGAGAGTCTAAGTTTTCGGTCTTTGAGAATAGTCCACAAGGCAAAGGCGTTATCAAACCATTCAGTTAAAGTCAAAACGTTTATACTTCTGTGCAACGCTATACTTTTTATACTTTTTGGACATGATGTGTGGCTTTATTACGATATGTGCCTTAATGTATAAACTTGTTTTTGTATACTTCAACGTGTATTCTTTAGCAACTGCCCATACAAGACTTGTAACATATGTATTCACAACCCACTGCTAAAATATAGTATGAGTAAATGTTGAAAACGTTGTGAGTAGGACATATGTGTATACGATATATGCGAGAACTTAATGTATAGAATAACAGCCAACTGAACCTCATGACAAGTCTACATAAGTTTACACGTTGCACAAGAATACCGGATAATATTCACCCAAGGTCAAGAATAAAGGACGCAAGGGTGGGGCGTCAACCCGATAGTACTATCAATACCTCTCCATCGGCTCCATCCATGAGTTAAACAGTTGCTAAAGAATACACGTTGAAGTATACAAAAACAAGTTTATACATTAAGGAACATATCGTAATAAAGCCACACATCATGTCCAAAAAGTATAAAAAGTATAGCGTTGCACAGAAGTATAAACGTTTTGACTTTAAGGGTCCAAATCAAGTTTAAGAGTTCAAAGTCAAGTTTAAAGGTTCAAATCAAGTTTAAGATTTCAAAACAAGTTATAAGGTCAAGACAAGTCAAAAGAGTTCAAAATAGTTAAAGGGTTCAAAATCAAGTCAAAGGTTCAAGATAAGTTAACTGGTTCAAAATCAAGTCCAACAAGGTTAAAATAGTCAAAGATTCAAATGATAGTATTCAAAAAAGAATAGTCAATTTAGTCAAATATGATTAAACAAAAGTTCAAAATGGTAATCAATTTAGTTCAAGTATAATTCATGCATCCACCCCAAAGCGATTAAAATAGTTAGAAAAAGGGGGTTCGTGAATACTCACCTCAAGAACTAAGTAATACGGTACGAGAAAGTGTGCACGGAAATCGAGGCGCGTTAACTCTAACCGCAACCTAGAGTATTAATATGTCTTAGGTCATGCAATAATGTCGTGTATGCAATTTTATGAAAGTTATATCACCTGTACATGTTTGTTTGTAAGTTTAGTTATAAAAATAACGTCACTTCGGTATTTCTTAACAATAGTCAAAATATAACATTTTTGGATTTTTAGCAAGTATGTATCATAATTACGATATGAATATTTTGGTAATGTATATTTTGATAAGTTTATGACTCAACTAAAATAAGGGACCAAAACGCTACAACTTCCGTTTAAGTCATTTTGTCCAAAACCGCACTTAAAGTGTCTGAAATCCATTTCTAAAAATAAAAACATGTTACTATTCCCTATTAGAAAAGCTGTCAAAATATTATTTTTCGTCGGTAACTTTGTTAAGTTATAACTTCTTCGTTATAGCTTGGTTTTGAAAGTTCTACCTAGCCCCACGAAGGTATTTAAGTATAATAACACATTTTAAGGTCTCGGGGACTCGGTTTGTCTTCTAAAGCTCGGTTTTACTAACTTGAAAATCCATTCAGCAACTATTATATTTTCCAAAAAATAGTTGTCGATAATATATATTTAGAAAAACTCGTATCTTATTCGTTACAAATCTTTTTTAATCCATTCAAACGACTACCTTTTCGTTTAAAAGTCTATTTTCTATTTCTTTGACTAAACCTTTGTAAAAATAACTTGATTTTCTAAAAGTTAGAAATTTGGGCAGCGCTTCCGCGTATATTTTTCAATAATCCATTTTCTAAGCTAAAATCTCTTCAAATCAACTACAAATCTATCCTAATATCTTTCACCAATTCTTCAACAATTTATATAGTTCCAAAATAAAATAAAACATGATAAAATCTCACAAACATGTATATAGGTGATATAGGTGATGAAATGAGTTTAAATAGATATTTGAACTTAGTAAATGCATAAATGAGCATAAGGAATGTATAAAATATATAAGTAAAAGTATAAAAATGGTTTTTAATCTTACTTGAATATGATGGATTTGTGATAGGAACTAGAACAATATAACCCGAATATAACTCCAAAACCTTTTGTAACTAGTTTATAAACCTGAATAAGCTCTAATAAGCACTTGAATAAGCAAAACCAAGTTTTCTTCTTCCTTTTTCCTCTATGGCCGAAACTCACAAGAGAGTTGAGAGAGTTTTTATTGAAAATTTTGTAAGTAAATGTGGCTAGGGTTTATTTTTCTATTTATAGTGCCAAAAAGGGTATTTTGGTAAATTAATAAAAGGATAAAATGGTAAATACATGTTTTTGGTAAAAAGTCAAGATGGTATGGTGGTGATGGGGGTGATGGCCGGATTTTTAGGGGAATGGGGGGTATGGGTTGCTTACAATGTTGTCTAAAAATATCTAGGTTTTAAATTATAAAATGTAGTATATAATTATTTAGTTATTAAGTTAGCTAGAAATAAATTTTAGTGGAACAAAATAAAGTGTAATGAAGTTATAAAAATTATAAAAATGTATTTTTTTTATAGGTATCGGGTGTTTAAATAATTATTGTTTTACAAAAACTTATGTTATCGTAAATATATATATTTAAGAATATATATACTAAATGAATTTAAAACACCGGGTAAAATAATACTATAATTCTTGTAACATTGTAATGAGTGTAAAAATATGTTAGAACCATTGTTGGGAGTATCGGTTATATTGTTCATGCACAAAAATCGTGTAAAAGCGTTTATTAATTTACGCAAAATAGTGAATAGTAAAAACTACGATAGTGAATATTAACTTTCCCGAGAATAATAAAATTTTAAAGTTAAAAATATGACCTAAAAATACGAGTTGTCACACATTGACTACCGGTTTTGACTACGACGTAACATTCGTTAACTAACCAATCACGATAAACCTTAGTCAATTGCATCTAGGGTGGGGCCTATTTGTATCCGGGATACGGGTCTAACAATTCTCATTCTATTGTATTTATTCTCTTAAAAAAGTGAAGAAAGGGAGAGAATGGGTACACTAGACCACAACTAATTCTAGGATGGAATGAGATCTTGAAATAAGAAAAAGCACGGGGACTTGTAGTATAAAGTTTAAAGGTCATGTGCATTGCACATGATATCACAAATTAGAAAAAATCACAAATCTTGGCCCCCATTTTCGGGTAAAAAGGTAACTACCCCGGTAAAATATATTACTCCAAAAAAATAGTTAAAAACAACGGATGAGGGTGGATCCCACATCTCAACCCAAAAATGCTAAACAAAAGCGCCTACAGAGCTTAAGACCTAAACCAGCATAAGACATGACAAACTATGCTTATGCAAAATTAAATAAACACCTATAAGTTGATCATAAACATTAATGTCATATGCATCAGCATACTTCATTTGGGAGCTAGTCAAACCATAGTCATCAAAAGCACCATCATCATAAGGGGTTTAATCATAGGTTTCCTCCTTCCGTTGCTCATATAAGCTCTTTATGCCCGCTCCACTACCACTTTTAGAACCATCATAAGCCATATAAGAAGTGATTTCATTGTAGTCCTCAAAAACTTCATCATCATCACTATCTGAAACAACCAAATCACCAACCTTTGAAAACGAATTACAGCTCTTTTTACCATATTTACCCAAGTCACGGGAGCTATTCAAAATAACAGAAGGAGATGCTTTGGACGAATCATAGTTTTCCCTTTTTCTCCTTGAATAGTAGAATCAATATTTGCATTGTTTGTACTAACCTGACCACTTGGAATAACATTTTCCATAATAGACTCATCTATTTTATCAAGCGCATCAAATGCATTTGAGGTATTAACCACATTACTAACCTTTGTAGGTTGTTTGGAAGTAGATGCCACATTGTTTTTATCAGCTTGGCTGGTCACCTTGGTAGTAGTTTGTTGCTTCACCACCGGCCTATATTCAACTTTCTTGTTCATGTATAATCCATACGCCCGCTTAGCTTGAAAACCTTTCCGTTTAACAGTTGTAAAACCATCATTCGAAACACCTTTAGTAACACCTGAAATAGGTCCTTTACCTTTATCAACCACATTAACTACACGTTTAGGCGTAGCTTTTGGACACGCATCAATTTGATGACCAAATAACAGACAAGTACTACAGCACGGGGACTTGTAGTATAAAGTTTAAAGGTCATGTGCATTGCACATGATATCATAAATTAGAAAAAATCACAAATCTTGGCCCCTATTTTCTCTCTAGGCCATTGCTAATTTATGTGGGTTTTTAATCAAAGCAACGCGTCTGCTGCTCTTTTTCTTTTCTTTCATTTTTGCTACCCTTCATCTTCCTCGTAACCTTGTTGAGCATCGTTGTTTATGTTGTATTTGACCTAAAAAAATTTATTAAAAACAATTAATATTTTAACCTAAATAATAGATCAAGATTTAATTGTGTTGCTGCTTGCAATAAGTTTTTGTAAACTGTATATAATGTTTGTTTTGGGTTGTGTCTTAAGCCTAAGAAGTATAATCTAATTTGTAAGTCCGTTCCGGATCATATTAAGGTGCTACTAAAATACCGCTGCAATAGTACTTTTTGCATTGCTTTTCAGTTATGTGGTATAATTTGTTTGGAATTGAATTGAGGTGTTGTTAAAACAAATATCGAATTGTTCAAGGTTGTGTATAACGATTAATTGGCATTATGTATCACAAAAAAAAAATAGAATTAAACACAACTCGATATAACATTATTTACATGATCAATGACTGAAAATTTTCAACTAGATATAACACTATTTACACAAATAAATATTACATTCTGTAAATTTTCAACTGGGTTCGTTACATAACCAAACAGGAGAATCATTTTTTTCATATTGATTCTCTGTTTGCACAAAACAGTAGAATTATTTTTAATTTTTCATGTTCATTCTCTTTCTCTATCGTTCCATTCTTTGTTGCAATTCCATTCTACACAATTCCTTCCTACCAAAGGCTTGATGTTTGGTATGATGGAATAGAAAGGGGAGAAAGGGTGTTTGTTTGTGTCATGAAATGGAAATAGATAATCAAAAAGTAATTCTCATTCCACCTTATTCATTCTTTCCAAAAAGTAGAGAATGGCTAAGAAACAAAATTTGTACGTCTCTTCATTCCCCCATCTTTTTCAAAAAGTAGAGAATGGCTAAGAAGCAAATTCTCTAAATAGCTCGGTCGCTTAATGTGTATACCTTTTTTAGACAAAAAAAGGGCTCTTCCTTTTCTAGAACGAGCGACTTGCGACCTTTTTACCTTGATAAGATGTCGCCAAGTGGCACGAAAAAGTTAGTGCATATTCTTTTTTTATTGGGTAAACTGCAAAAAAATGTCCTTAAACTTTACAATTTTTGCCAGAAATGTCCCCAGTTTTAAAAAAATTGCGAGAAATGTCCCTAACCTTTACGTTTTTTTTGCAAGAATGGCCCGTTAACTGTTACTGTAGTTGCAAATTCACGATTTTGGCTAACGCTCATTACTAAATCTCGTTAGTTAGTCCTCACGTGCATTGCACGTGAGGGTAATTTTGTCAATTCACTTTTCCCGCCTTTAAGTTCCATCGGCTACTTCCCAGGCACGACAATCGATGAGGACATTTTTCGCAAATAAACTTAGTCGTGTATAACACATTAACACGATCAAATCACATACACAAACATACTGTATCTTCTTTCAACCGATCAAATCACACACCCACAAACACATACCATCGGAACTTAGCAGGTGTGCAAAATCAAACAACACACATACCAGGTAAGAATATTCCTTATTTTTATTTCATTCCAACGTTATTTATGTTAATCTTAATCGTTAATGCAGTCAAAATGTATGGGAATCAATTTGTGTGCGCGGTGGACAATGCTGCTGATGTTTTGGATCAATTTGTAAGTTAACACCATACATATGAATTAAGTGTTATTTCAGTAAGACGCTACTTTTTTAAGAAATTCATAATGTTTAAAAATTAATCTTGACATACAGCAACTGCATAAGGACTATGTTTTAGGAGGTTCCTATCATGGCAATCGTTCTATTTACTTAGTTAATTGTATGAGCGTTAGATGGAAAGTCAGTGTTAGGAGAGTCTCAGAGTTAGTCTGTGTTGTTGAAGGACCTATGTGGAATGATTTTGTTATGCACAACATCACGCCATGGGCTGTTAGTTACATACATTTTGTAGAAGAGGGTGAGGACGTCTTTTATGTAACTTGCTACAGCGAGGATGGGGAGGAATTTCACAATTACGAACCAGAAAGCGCTCAGTTTTGGCGATGTTTAGTGCTAGTTACAGACACATCTCTTTATATACAGTCATTGCTAGAAGATTTTCTAATATATCTCAATGGTCCAACCCCTACATGAACAGAATATAACGAGTCCAGTAAATCCTGCAATCAACAATGGCCATTCAAAAGCTGAAAGGCTACGAAACGGGTTCAGAATGAACCGGTCATGGGTCAAAACAGGCTGGGTTGGGTTTTTTTTTACAAAATGCTTAATTATGTTCCCCTTTTAGCTATTTTCTTAATTGGTCCGTTTAAAATGAAGTGCGTCACAACTTGACCCGTTCATAAGTAAATGGGTCGAAATGCTATATCTAGATATGTTCTCCGGGTCCTTTTTGTAACGGAATACTTGTGGTTTTAGAGTAGTTTGAAACAAGAAGAACAACAATATAGTTGTTTTATGATAAGTATTATAAAAGTTCAAAAATATGGTTGCTTCTTGCTTGCGGTCAAAGCAAATTTATGATTGAAAGAATGAACATAGACTCGACCGATCAGGGGGTTGTGTGTTGGATTGTACTTTGTTTGTAAGGAAAGATTGTTTATTTTGTAGTTCGACTTATTTACTAATGCAGCCAAAGAATCAAGTTAAATGTTTTTAATGGCATTCCATTAACAGTCTTCATATTTTTATTGCTGAAAGGATGACATGAGTCATTTACTTATTCACTGACCTAAATGACTACACCTAATCATAACTAGAAGTGATAGTTGGCATACCATGTGGACAAGTGGCAAATAATAAGCTAGTTGCATTTTGGGTGAAAATGTGGAGGAACTATATATGCTAAGTCGAAGCTAAATGCAAACATAATCACCATCAACTGTCCAAGTTCTTGAGGTTAACACATTCTTAATCTTTTAAATTCAATTTTGCAATGCAGAATAGTTGTTATTATCATATTCACATATATCTTAGATTACAACATGCATATGGTAGATTGATACAAAAAGGTACATAGGCTAAAACAGGATAAGCACAAAAGTAGGTTGGTATTCTTATGTGAATAACCCTTCTAGAAATTCATGATGCAATTGCACATGATTTAGTAGCCAGCATTTTGATCTAAGAATGAAACTCATTATGTAATACAAAACTCATAAACGTTAAATAATATTTCAGATCAATTAGCATCACAAGGGATGGTGTTCTTATTGATTAGTGTGATATTAGCAATATGTGCTCAATATTCTGTAGCTTGTCATACTTGCAGACGGGTCAAAAACAAAGGTGTATTCCTGAGATAAAACTACATCCAAGTTCCGTCTCATGCAAAATTCACTATGATATTGAGTTCCTGAATGTTTTATAGCCTAACCATAACCATGCTTAATATACATAAGAGTAAATTCCAAAAATCATCCATGTGATTTGACCAAAATAAAAGTTTCGTCCCTAACATTTCGAAATTGCACGCACCATCCCTATGGGGAACTTTGGGTTGCAGTTTCCGTCCTGTGGTTGCAGTTTTTGACAAGGGCATTTAGTCATTTTATTTTGGACAGGCATGAAAACTGCAACCCAAAATTCCTCACGGGGACAGTGATTGCACTTTCTAAAGGTTAGGGATGAAACCTGCAATTTGGCCAAACCACGAAAACGTTCTTTTTGCAATTTACTCTATACATAACTAGCGAAATAAGCTTAGCAATAAAAATATCTTCTTAGCTATACTTTGTAAAACAATCAATTTCATAGATTAAATACTAAGGGTACGTTTGGTTTATAAGTGAGGTTGGATTAATATTTGGATTTGGTATACATTTGATTTAGGGAGGTTTAGAGAGATAAACTATATTTATTATATGTGATTTGACTAAAATTATGTATTGTTGAATTTAAAAATAAATAAAGAAATAAAAATATAATGGATAAATATATGGCTAGCAAAAAAACAAAATAAAAGGTGCATTTCTATTGGTTGGATTCTATCAAAACCCACTAGTGTAGAACCAATCAATGGATTTCATAAATCTTTCATCCTAACCCCACTAAAACCCATATATCAAACGGGTAAAGCTATAAACATTAACAACTTTGGTTATAAGTTTTTAAAAAAAGGGAAAGTTACAAATTTTGTCCATATGGTTTTCATTTTTTCACTTCATGCCACACCCACATTTAATAGGACTTTCTCCGATAGTCTCTTTCATCATAATATTGAAAGCTTCCCCGCCCGATGCTTTGTTAATGTCAGAGTTTATATCAAAATATGAAAGGGAAAGACAATTAGAAAGATAATTATACCTTTTTAATTTTCATTTTTCTTTACGTTATTAATTATGATAAGCTAAACCAAACATTTAGCAATGGCTTATGAGTTCATGATATATAAGTCATAAACCGCTCATATAACATAAGCATAAGCCCAGTTTATAAGCTTAGCCAAGCACCACAACTTCACCACACTTAAGCACATATATATCCTACTCACACAAAAAAAGAAAAAAGAAACAAAGAAGTCGATCGACAGACTTATGCTCAAAATCGATCAACGACGCATGATAGGGGCAAAAAATGCGTCATGGGTGACCCTATCACACCCAGCCTTCTAGTAGCCCAAAAAGTATGTATAACGAAAAAAGTTGAAAATATTAATTAGAAAAAAGTTGAAAAGACTATTTCAAACTGACCCTCAAAAGTAAAAAGTTCAAGGGCTTAAACATAACAAGTCTAAAAGTTCACGGACATATTTTGCAAGTTCAACAAACAATATGAAGAACGTGTTCATGAAAAGTTGAAAACAGGAGTACGTGGCCAACCAAAAGAGGCTAAGTTGAGTAAAGGAGTTAAAATGAGTTTAAACTGAGTGATAAACTAACAACAGTTCATTTGTTGGAAAATTTAGTGCACTTGAGGGATCAGTTCACACCTAGTAATGGGCTTGGAGGTACGGAGTATACACCCATCAGCTCCCTGACTCTAATAGTGGTTTGGAGTAACTCATCAGAAGGTTTAATCCTTCATGGAGTTAATGCTGCTAGTACTAATGTTACTACTGCTAGTACTAAAGTTAATACTACTGGGAAAGTTAGTACTGCTGGACATAAGTTAGTACTGCTGGAAGTTAGTACTGCTGGAAGTTTAACCACTGATCCATGCTATTATGGTATGATTAATAGGTCGTTAACCACTCATAATTCCATGGGCTAGGGTTTGAGTAATCTCTATTATAAATAGAGATCATAACATATCTGCATGGATATACAACATACAATCCTTAAACACTTGAAAGTGAACAGGTTCTTGATTTGTGCCTAAAACAAGAACACCACTTGGTCTTATCCCATAGAGATATTCTTGTAACCCAGGCATAGGGTTGAATAGTTTCTATTGGAAGGTGATAACACGATTTCAAGTGAATATCCGGTACTCATTGATTATGTACACCCTGTTCTGGGAACACACGTAACACAAGAAACCAAAAACCAATAGAAACTATTTAGTGATAATCAATGGCTGTTGCTATGAAGCATATGGCTGCTAAATTTTCTAAACTGGAAAAGTTTGAAGGTGTCAATTTCAGAAGATGGCAAAAGAAGATGCACTTCTTGTTGTCAAGCATGAGTGTGGTGTATGTTCTGAGCACTCATATTCCTGATGATGGGGATGATGCTATTGTGGAAGACATGAGGAGAAGGAACAAGTGGGAGAATGACGACTACATCTGCAGAGGTTTAATCCTCAATGGTATGTCTGATCCTTTGTTTGATATTTATCAAAATGTTGAATCTGCTAAAGAACTATGAGAATCCTTGGAAGCTAAATATTGTTAGCTGTACATTATAGATAAGTACTAAGGCAAAGAGATTAGTATGAAATGAGCTGTACATGATTAGTGATTAGCATGTGATTATCCATTTACCTTAAATAGATCATAAGATTGGCTATAAATGTATCTTGTATTCCTGCATATGAAATCAATCAATAAACTCATTTCTGTGATATCAATCATTTATCTTACATGATATCAAGAGCCTTTGTCAACCAATCCTAACAAACCTAAACTCTTCCGCCACCGCCTCCGGCCGCCGGCTACACGCCGAAGGTTTGGAGGGCTCCCTTTAAACCTTAACCTCTGTAAGGGCTATAATAAACCCCACCCATGTTTTGATGTTTATTGGTGAGGTGGATCTTTATGTTTTTCTAGGAAAAAGCACGCCCCGTTTGTTTGGAAGGTTCTTTGGGGGTTGAAGTTTTAGAACCAACTTTCGTTTTCTCATCTTTTCTTTTGATGTTAGTACATGAGTTTTATTTGTATTTTTTTTTTTTTTTTTATAGTGTAGGGGATACTTTGGGTTATCCCGTTTGTTTTAGTTATAGGGGATACCTTGAGTTATCCCGTTTGGTCAGGATACTTTGGTTTATCCTATTTGGTAAGGGATACTTTGGTTTATCCCATTTGATCAGGATACTTTGGTTATCCTGTTTGGTACGGGTACTTTGGTTTATCCGATTTGTTGCGTGTTTAGGTCTGCTGCTGCTTGAAGATGTGCTTCCACTTGCTGTCGAATGTCTTCTTCATCAATTATTTATTAGTTTTACTTTATTGTTTATTAGCTTTTAATCTCCAGTCCGAGCTATCGCGATTTTGCCGCTCGGACTGATGGGGAGTGTTAGTTGTACATTATAAATAAGTGCTAAGGCAAAGAGATTAGTATGAAATGAGCTGTACATGATTAGTGATTAGCATGTGATTATCCATTTACCTTAAATAGATCATAAGATAGGCTATAAATGTATCTTGTATTCCTGCATATGAAATCAATCAATAAACTCATTTCTATGATATCAATCATTCATCTTACAAATATATGGCTGAGGATGCATCAAGTAAGAAGTTCCTTGTAAGTAATTTTAACAATTACAAAATGGTCGATTCTAGACCTGTCATGGAACAATACAGTGAACTTCTTAGCATACTTGGTAGATTCACACAACACAAAATGAACATGGATGAGACTATTTCAGTCTCTTGTGTCATTGATAAACTCTCTCCTTCTTGGAAAGATTTCAAGCATTCTTTGAAATATAAGAAGGAGGAATTAACTCTTGTTGAGTTGGGCAGTCATTTGCGTATTGAGGAATCTCTCAGGGCGCAAGACAGTGACAAACCAAAGAGTAGCAATGCTACTGGTCCATCAGTTGTCAATATGGTGGAGCATATCAACTCCACCAGGTACAATGACAACAAGGGCAAACGTAAACATCAGGATAACACCAAAACTGATCTTAACAAGAAGCCAAAAGCTACTTGTTGGAAGTGTGGGAAACTTGGACACTTCAGAAAGGATTGCAAGGGTGTTAAAGTTGGCAACAAAGCCAATGGATCAGGCACAAGTGGATCAGGGAATGGTAATACTAATTCTCTAAAAGGTCAGAATATATTTAATAAGTCTTTTCACATTTAGTATGTTACATATATATCTGAGGCATACTTTGTGCAGGATGATGATGTTGCGTGGTGGGTTGACTCTAGAGCAACAATCCATGTGTGTAAAGATAGAAGTTGGTTCAAGACCTATAAGTCACTGAATGATGGTTCTATTCTTCATATGGGAAATGAGTCAACAGCCCTGGTGCATGGAAGAGGATGTGTGGATTTAAGATTTAGTTCTGGAAAGATTATTTCTTTGTTTAATGTTTTACATGTTCCTAATATTAGAAAGAATTTGGTTTCTAGTAGTGTTTTGAATAATTGTGGTTATAAACAAGTTATTGAACCTGATAAGTTTGTTTTGTCTAAACATGGTGTGTTTATTGGTTTTGGCTATTTGTGTAATCAAATGTTCAGGCTTAATATTGTTAATGATAATGCTAATTCAGCCTTTATGTCAACCTCTAAACTAAATGATTCAACCCTATGGCATGCTAGACTTGGCCATGTACACTTTAAGAGAATGCGAGATATGTCTAAGGATGGGTTAATCCCAGCCTTTGATACGAACACTGAAAAGTGTAAAACTTGCATGATGACCAAAATAACTAAAAAAACCTTTTCAAAGTGTAAAACGTGAAACTGAAGTTTTGGAGCTAATTCATAGTGACCTATGCGATTTACATGTTATTCCCTCATTGGGGAATAAGAAGTACTTTGTGACATTTATTGATGATGCTTCTAGGTTTTGTTATGTTTATCTTTTACATACTAAGGATAAAGCATTAGATAAATTCAAGGTATTTAAAACTGAAATTGAATTGCAACAAGGGTCCCTAATCAAAAGGTTAAGGATTGGTAGGGGAGGTGAGTACATGGATACTATGTATTTTCAGTCTGTTGGAATAATCCATGAAACGACTGCTCCCTATACTCCTCAGCAAAATGGTATCTCTGAAAGGAAAAACATGGTACTAAATGAGATGGTTAATTCCATGTTGTCCTATTCAGGATTGAGTCAAGGGTTCTGGGGTGAAGCTATGTTAACAGCTTGCTATTTACTAAATAGGGTTCCCAATAAAAGGAACAAGGTTACCCCTTATGAACTCTGGACTAAAAGAAAACCCAACCTGAACTTTCTCAGGGTTTGGGGTTGTAAGGCTATTGTAAGACTCCTTGATCCAAAGCAGAAAACTTTGGGTGAAAGAGGCATTGAATGCATATTTGTTGGATATGTTGAGCATTCCAAGGCATATAGGTTCTATGTTATTGAACCTAATGAGTCTGTTTCAATTAACTCAATAATTGAATCAATGGATGCAATCTTTGTTGAGAATAGGTTCTCATAAGTCCCTAGACCAAGTCAAAGGATTCCAAATGGAACTAATGATATTGGTGTTTCAGAGGTCTCTGGTAAGGTCCCTGATGAGGTTGTGGTACAACAACCTGAATCTAAGCTCAGAAAGAGCAAAATGATCAGGACTCCAAAGTCATTCGGACCTGAGTTTCAATTATACTTAATTGAAGGTACAAGGGATGAGGTCTCTGACAAATACTCCTATTGCTTCGTTGTTGAGGATGATCCCAAAACATTTGATGAAGCAATGAAGTCTCAAGATGTTGCTTTCAGGAAAGAAACAATTAATGATGAAATGGATTCCATCGTGGGCAACAACACTTGGGTGTTGGCTGATCTACCACCTGGTTGCAAACCTCTAGGTTGCAAATGGATTTTCAAAAGGAAAATGAAGGTAGATGGAACTATTGAAAAGTTCAAGGCTAGACTAGTTATTCAGGGCTTTAAACAAAAGTCAGGGATAGACTACTTTTATACTTATGCCCCTGTGGCACGTATCAGTACCATAAGATTGTTGATTGCTTTAGCATCAATTCACAATCTGATTATACATCAGATGGATGTGAAGACAGCTTTCTTGAATGATGACTTAGATGAGGAGGTTTATATGAACCAACCTCAGGGCTTCATCATGCCTGGCAATGAAAACAAGGTGTGTAAACTGGTTAAGTCTCTGTATAGATTAAAACAGGCGCCTAAGCAATGGCATCAAAAATTTGATGAAGTGGTTTTGTCAAATGGCTATCTTCTTAATCAAGCTAAAAAATGTGTATATAGCAAATTTGATGAATCTTGTAAAGGAGTCATCATTTGACTATATGTTGATGACATGCTGATCTTTGGCACTGACCAAAATTAGGTTGACCTGACAAATGAATTTTTGTCATCAAGGTTCTCCATGAAGGACATGGGGGAGGCTGATGTTATCCTTGGTATAAGGATTAAACATGAAAGTAACAAAATTTCTATCTCTCAATCTCATTACATTGATAAGGTGTTGAGGAAATTTAATTACTTTGATTGTACTCCAGTGAGTACTTCTATGGATACAAGTGAGAAGCTGATGCCTAATACTGGTAAGGTTGTATCTCAACTTGAGTATTCTAGGGTGATTGGCTGCCTGATGTATGCCATGACTTGTACAAGACCTGATATTGCTTTTGCAGTGGGTAAACTGAGCAGGTATACTAGTAACCCTAGTGCTCATCACTGGCAAGCAGTTCAGAGGGTACTGAAGTATCTGAAAAAGACTATGGATTATAGTCTCTCATATACTGGTTATCCTTCAGTATTAGAAGGATACACTGATGCAAGTTGGATCAGTAACACTGAAGACAATTCGTCTACCAGTGGATGGGTATTCCTACTTGGTGGAGGTGCAATTTCTTGGGCATCCAAGAAGCAAACTTGCATCACCAGTTCAACAATAGAATCTCAATTTGTGGCTTTAGCAGCTGCTGGTAAAGAAGCTGAATGGTTGAGAAACTTGCTTCTTGAGATTCCATTGTGGCCTAAACCTATAGCACCTATTTTTATCCGTTGTGATAGTGCTGCTTCATTGGCTAAGGCTTATAGCCAGATGTACAATGAGAAGTCTAGACACTTAGGTGTTAGGCATAGCATGATTCGTGAGCTTATCATGAATGGGGTGGTATCTATAGAGTTTGTTAGATCTCAACAAAACTTAGCTGATCACTTGACGAAGGGATTGGCTATAGACTTGGTTTTAAAGTCTGCTAAAGGGATGGGTTTAAAGTTCAACTTAGTCACTGAATGCTAAGACACCCAACTCCCTCCTGAGGAAACTTGGGAGCTGAGTTCAATGTGGAAAGCTGAACATTTAGTGGACTGGAGCACATGTTTTACAAACATCCTAAGGTTGTGCTCAGAACCTGCTGGAAAGGAGGATGAAGTCTTTACTTCTCAATGGTTAATTTCTTTGAAAAAGTGCTAAGCAGGAGCATGAATAAAGAGGAACCACCTATGTGAATGTTGAAGTTTTGCCGCTTCAGGGAGCTATGGACTTTTAGGTTTTACAACATTTATGAATTGGATATGGACACATGGCTTATTTAGTGTCAGGAATATTTGAACGTGTAATGTACTAAGATGGGAATTCAATCTTCAAGATATTTTCATTTATGCACATATTTTGTTTAATGTTTATTTTTCATGCAAAGGAAGTGAACTAAATTTGGGGAGGATTGTTGGAAAATTTAGTGCACTTGAGGGATCAGTTCACACCTGGTAATGGGCTTGAAGGTACGGAGTGTACACCCATCAGGTCCCTGACTACCCTGACTCTAATAGTGGTTTGGAGTAACTCATCAGAAGGTTTAATCATTCACGGAGTTAATGCTGCTAGTACTAATGTTACTACTGCTAGTACTAAAGTTAATACTACTGGGAAAAGTTAGTACTGCTGGGCATAAGTTAGTACTGCTGGAAGTTAGTGCTGCTCGTTTAACCACTGACCCTGCTATTATGGAAACCATTATGGTATGATTAATGGGTTGTTAATCACTCATAATTCCATAGGCTAGGGTTTGAGTAATTTCTATTATAAATAGAGATCATAACATATCTGCATGGATATACAACATACAAACCCTAAACACTTGAAAGTGCACAGGTTCTTGATTTGTGCCTAAAACGAGAACATCACTTGGTCTTATCCCATAAAGATATTCGTGTAACCCAGGCATAGGGTCGAATAGTTTCTATTGGAAAGTGATAACACGATTTCAAGTGAATATCCGATACTCATTGATTATCTACACCCTGTTCTGGGAACACACGCAACACAAGAAACCAATATCATTCGTGTTGAAGCTTCGAATTATTTAATAAGGTAACATTTTTAAACCGATCTTTCTAATAATTATTTAAGTTCTAATAGTAATTCGTAAAGGTGGTTCAGTCAGTTTAGTTTTGGTGAACTGTTTCGTTTTAAGGTCCAATCAATGTTTTGTGAATTCGGTTCTTCTAAAAACTCCAAATGTGTCCGGGTCAAATACACTGGTGTAGTTGATAGGCTGAAAATGTTGATTTTTTAATGGTTTGAGCGCACAATTTGGGTAAAAAAACTTCAGGTTGTTATTATTATTATTTTTTTAATTTTTTTTTTAAGTTCATGAAATTGAATGTTTTACAATGTGTATTTAGGCAACAAGTTTTCTATATTTGACGGAACCAGACACCCATGAATTTGTCTCGTAGTTTTAATTTTGGTAAAAAAAAAAAAAAAAAAAAAAAAAAAACTCTAGTTTTTAACAAATGCACCCGGTCCCAAAAGTTGTGCATATAGTCTTGTTTGATTTCTCATAAATGCACATGGTGACTTTGTCTTCTGTTTCGTCCCGGCCTACAGTAGCACTCAGTACCCCAAGTTATAAGGCGCGTTATAGCCCTATAACGTGACTCTATGGCACAAGACCATACCAGACCCCAAACTTGAGTGATGGAGGGAGTGTTTTTAGGTTAAGTTATACGTTCTGAGTTATAGAGGAAAAAGCTGAGGTGACAGCACTTTTTGCTATAACACTGTCGGATAACACCATAGGTACCTATTGGTCAGTGGCTGCTATATAGAAAATAATATTATTGACCGGCATAATATTGAAATTGGGCGTAGGATTTTGAGTTACCGGGACACATTTTGGCAGTTACATGAGTCGCCGAAAAACTGATTGCACATGCTTTGTAATATTAGACTAATGACATACGTTTGATATATTACATATGGAAATTTGGACATAACACATAATACAATACGAATCAATAGTTATGTAGGGTGAAAACCTTGCCTTATTCTCAAAGTTCATGGTTTAAATGCGAACATCTTGGTCTAAGTATGAAACATATGCAATCCAAATCTTTTATCGTAATAGTAGAACCAAAATGAATGTATGGTACTCTATTAATTCTTCAGATTAGTTGAAGTCAATGTCAAGGATGTCATCAGGTACTCAAGGTCTCATCTTATTAGCTATCGTGTTATCAACACTGTGTCCTCAACGTTCTAAAGCCCATGTCACATTTGAAGATGGGGTAAAATCAAAGATGTATTTATCACCTAAGATAACACAACATCCCAGTTCCGTTTCAAGGAAAATGTACTTTAATATTCACTTTCCAAAGGGTCATATTTGCTATAAAGAGTTTCAATGCTGAACTTGTTGACGAAGCAGGGAAACCTGTTTCTCTCAAGGTCTCATCTTATTAGCTATCGTGTTATCAACACTGTGTCCTCAACGTTCTAAAGCCCATGTCACATTTGAAGATGGAGTAAAATCAAAGATGTATTTATCACCTAAGATAACACAACATCCCAGTTCCGTTTCAATGAAAATGTACTTTAATATTCACTTTCCAAAGGGTCATATTTGCTATAAAGAGTTTCAATGCTGAACTTGTTGACGAAGCAGGGAAACCTGTTTCTCTTCAAGAAACTTATCTCCATCACTGGGCTACAATTAGATACTACCAATGAATTGGTGCTAAAGATCTGAGGTATAATAATGCTAATCTTGGGTCAAACCAATCAGATTACATTCTTGCTGGAAACTCTGGCGTATGCAAACCTAGTGTTCCTCAGTCTTTTGGAATGGGAGCTGAAACACGAAAAACATCAGCATATGTTCCTGATCCTTATGGAATCGAATTCGGTAATCCACTAGAAATTCCAGCTGGATACGAAGAGAAATGGATGTTTAATATCCACACAATTGACACACGCGGTGCAGTAGATGCAATGGGATGTAGTGAATGCAGGTATCATGTGATATACAAATTCATTGTGAGTTGGGTGTTTGGGGTTATTGTTTATCATCTTATTTTCAAGTATAAACCAGTTTACCAAACACCCCCTAAACTATATAGAGATCATTTATATTTTTAAAGCAGATGAGCATATATTGATGCGTCGAAGAAACTTTTCAGATGCTATTACTTTTAAGTAAATAAGTGCTGAACCATAGGTAAGTGTGAACAACGAGTTAAGAGCAAGAATTGCCAAACACCCCTTAGACTATTAAAGTTTATTTAAAGTCAAAATTTGACCCTGAAGTTAACATTGCAATCCTTTTCATTTAGACAGGAAAAAGTGAAAACACAAACATGATACTTTTTCATAGTTAACAACATAATGTTGGATTTCTGAAACTCAAGGCGACCTATCGCGTCTGAGGTTGTAATATTACAAGTAATAGAAAGGTGTGTTTTATAATGTTGGATTTCTGAAACTCAAGCATTGAGCTTTTTAGTTCTTTCAATAGTTTGCCTTTGTTCCAATGCGTGATAGTGAGGATACCACAACCGCGGCCGCAAATGCAGCCATATGAGCATAATGGAAATAGTGGTCAGTTAGGAGGTATTGTGCATATTTGAAACCTATTAAAACTCACATCCAAAATTGTGTTCATTTAATGTTATAAAAACACAGATGTAAGCATTAAATTAACACATCTATTTCCTTAAATAAATGTGTTTCTATATAAAACATTGTTCATTTTATAAAACCACATATATATAAAAAAAAAAACTATGAAACTAGGGTCGATCAATGCTCTGCTTTTATATTCAGCTTACAGCAATATAAACTTGAAACGGTAATAAATCATAAGTTGTGCATAAATAGGTTTATATATTGTTTCTTATCAAGGAGTACTTTTTAAGGCTCAATTACATGCATGGTAAGGCATTATTCCTTCCATTAAGGCTCGTTACAAACCACAACAAGGTAAGGCATTATTTCTTATCAAGGAGTGGTTGTAAAGGCTCACACATGGTAAGGCAATTCCTACCCTTATGAAGGCCCCTCCATTAAGGCTCGTTCCAAACCACAAGGTAAGGCATTATTCCTACCTTTTTCCCTCAAACTAATAAAAATTAGCGATAAGATTATTTATTTTTTTCGATAGGCGGTCCGGTAACTTTCCACTAGGAGGTGCTAACCGGGGTGCTGCATCTGTAGAGGTACACTCAAAGTTGAGACAATGAAATTAATCCATTATCTTATGCATCAAATTTGAGATAATGTATTAATTTCATTCTAATTTTTTTATTATTATAAACAATTTTTATAACATGTTTTGCAGGCTGCCGGTGCATCAAGTGACAGTCCACCACCACCTAGCATTGCACGTAAAGGGCACCAGGTACCGTTTGAAATTCATCTTATGCATCAAATTTGAGATAATGGATCATTCTATTTTTTTTATTGTTATAAATAATTTTTAAAAAAAATTATTTATAACAATCAAAAAAATAGAATGATCCATTAATTTGATGCATAAAATGAATTTCAAACGGTACCTGGTGCCCTTTACGTGCAATGCTAGGTGGTGGTGGACTGTCACTTGATGCACCAGCAGCCTGCAAAACATGTTATAAAAAATTGTTTATAATAATAAAAAAAAATAGAATGAAATTAATACATTATCTCAAATTTGATGCATAAGATAATGGATTAATTTCATTGTCTCAACTTTGAGTGTACCTCTACAGATGCAGCACCCCGGTTAGCACCTCCTAGTGGAAAGTTACCGGACCGCCTATCGAAAAAATAAATAAATAAATAATCTTATCGCTAATTTTTATTAGTTTGAGGAAAAAAGGGTAGGAATAATGCCTTACCTTGTGGTTTGTAACGAGCCTTAATGGAGGGGCCTTCATAATGGTGGGAATTGCCTTACCATGTGTTAATGTATGAGCCTATACAACCAATGCTTGATAAGAAATAATGCCTTACCTTGTTGTGGTTTGTAACGAGCCTTAATGGAAGGAATAATGCCTTACCATGTATGTAATTGAGCCTTAAAAAGTACTCCTTGATAAGAAACAATATATAAACCTGTTTATGCACAACTTATGATTTATTACCGTTTCAAGTTTGTATTGCTCTAAGCTGAATATAAAAGCAGAGCATTGATGTACCCTAGTTTCATAGTTTTTTTTATATATATGTGGTTTTATAAAATGAACAATGTTTTATATAGAAACACATTTATTTAAGGAAATAGATGTGTTAATTTAATGCTTACATCTGTGTTTTTATAACATTAAATGAACACAATTTTGGTAATACAATGTTTCTCAAATTTATTAATAAAAACACATTTATCTAACGAATTATATATTTACAATTTTTTGTGCTAGGGACTACTTGCTTCCCCGTGTTCGTGTTCCTGGATCTCCACGACCTCAGTTCGATGCATCTACTCTTGCTAGGATCCAGCAGAACAATCCTACCTTGAGGACAATCCAATTCGCATTTCTTTCTTTTTTTCATTTTAATTTGTAGTCGTTTAAGCTCATAAAGGTTTTTACTTACAATTTTTTTAAGAAATTAAATATATATATCTCAATTTTAATTAATTATATAATCAAATGGGTAAATATAACAAATATTATGTTATAGTTGGGTATTTATGACATTTTAACATTTAATTGGGTAAATATGTCATTACAACGTTTAAATTGGACATGTTATATTGTTTTTGAAATTTTTTAATTAAAAAATTATTTTTAGTTCCAAAATACAGTATTAGGATTTTTATTTTTTTTTTAAATAATTTGTTTTTGTAGCATGCATTATTTCAAAAGGTAGGGTGCATATGTGTTTTTTAAGATAAATATATTTTTGGCGTTCAATTTCTTAAACATCTAATGTGTTTTGGTCACAAATACTTACAGGATACACAAACAACAATATTTTACATGTCCTGACATATTTACCCAATTAAATGTTAAAATGTCATAAAAACCCAACTATAACATAATATTTGTCATATCTACCCATTTATATAATTAATTAAAATTGAGATCTATATATTTAATTTCTTAAAAAATTGTAAGAAAAAACCTCTATCATCTTAAACAAATAAAAATTAAAATGAAAAAAAAGAAAGAAATGCAAACCGGATTGTCCTCAAGGCAGGTTTGTCTTGGAGGTCTAGGAACACGAACACGGGAGTCCCTAGCACAAAAAAAGTGTAAATATATAATTCGTTAGATAAATGTGTTTTTATTAATAAATTTGATAAACATTATTTTACCAAAATTGTATTCATTTAATGTTAAAAAAACACAGATGTAAGCATTAAATTAACACATCTATTTCCTTAAATAAATGTGTTTCTATATAAAACATTGTTTATTTTATAAAACCCCAAATATAAAACATTGAGCTCATTGAGGAACAACAGCACCACCTCCTCCGGGAAGAAGATAACGATCCACCTATCACTTTAAGTTAAAATTCTCATTTGTAAACGATTTTTTTGTAAAAAATAATATAGTAATAAAGAAAAGAAACTAACCCACAAACATGCTGCAAAGCATCGAGAAGAAAGTGACCTACAACCTCCTCGCCTTCCTCGGCCATCCTGTCTTCCAAAAACTTGAACATCGGTCCTCTCCAAGCCATGGTGGATTTTGACATTTTTTTGTTGTTAGGCGGCTGAGGAAATGAAATGATAGGGTTAGGGTTAGTCACTTGTATCACTTGGTGGTTGGCTTGGGCTTGGGCTTGGGCTTGGGCTTGGGCTTGGGCTTTTGAGTTTGGTCCCAAGGAATTAAACTAAATTTGAACTCTTTTCGGGTTTCTTTCATTTACGATTTCATTCATTTAATTTTATACTAGTTTTAAAACCCGTGTAATACACGGGTAGTTTAAGTTCTATCTTGAAACTATATTAATAAAACAAGCTTTTGAAAAGCAATCTCTAACCCAAAATTCTTTAAAACTTGACACCTGTAAAATAAAACCGATCCAATGGTCTACAATGCGTTTTTTTATTCTAAGCATTAACTACAACAAAAAATGGGCGGCATCACAAAAATACATCTAAAAAAAACACACACAACCCTCTCTCTCAAGATCCCCTTTCTAAACTCTAAACGAGAAAACCAATCGCCGTTCTAAACCCTAAATCAGAATCGAAACCAATCGCCCTTCAAATTAACCTTTTTAATCAAAATCATGATTCATCCCCAAATCCAATATACTAATAACCAAAACCCTGTTGACAAAGGGGTTTCGTTTCGGTTGTCTTTACAGACATGATCTTCGTAAAAGAAGAAGGTTTCATCATGCTTTGGAGGTTTGTTTTTTCATAAAGTTTTCATTTTTATTGTTTTTCTTGATTGTGTAGATTTTTAAACTTGTGAAATGGATTAGCTTATGTATAATAAGCTAATAAGCTCAAGTGTTTGGTTTAGTTTATGTTGGTAATTTACTAAAAATGACATGGGTTAATAAGCTAATGACCTAATGTTATATGTATCAAGGTCTGAGTTTTTTAAGGTTAAAGGGGTCTTTCGTAAAGCCTATCATAAGCCCCATTTTTTGGCTAAATTTGGGACTTTCTATATACAAGTCTACAGGTTTCAAAATAAGACGAAAAACCAGAGCTTTATGAAATATAAGTCGAAAACGGATAAGCTCATAAGCCCATTGAATAAAGTGCAGTTATTTTTACATGTTGGCATTTTTTAGGATAGTTTGTATCTAGGGATGTGATTTTTTTTTTATAAGGTTTTCATTTTTATTGTTTTTTTTATTAGGGTGTGTTTGGCTAAACTTATGAATTGGGATTATGCTTATGTTATATAAGCACCTTATAGTTTATATATATAATAAGCTCATGTTGAGTGTTTGGATTAGCTTATGTATAATAAGCTAATAAGCTCAAGTGTTTAGTTTAGCTTAGTTTATGCTGGTAAATTATTCATGATATTAGTATATGCACAACATCTGTTTGATAAAATACCTCAAACAAACTAGGATTAATAAATGTGCTCTTAAGATAATGACATAAATTATGTTTGTAGTTATGATGCGCTTCACGGAGTTGCTGGACCTTATGCAAGTCGTATGTTTGTTGAAGAACTTGGTGCAAACGAGAGCTTATTAGCTTACTGCGTACCAAAGGTATTTCTTCTTTTTAATCTCATATTTTGTTTGCTTTTAGCTAAAGGTGGTGTGGATAGTGTGTTTTTTAAACGGGCAAATTGGTAAACTGAAAACATTTGGCTTTAAGATGTATGTGTCAAATTGGTTGAACGAGTCAAATAGGTCAAAGCCGCCGAAAGTTCCTTCTAACGCGTGTTCCTGAGTCGCATATATTTAGAGTCAAATTGTTGCTGTAAAATTATTGTTTTTGTAATCATTACTAAAATGTTAATTATATAATTATACAAATATAGTTACTGTGGTTTGGTCATCATAACATAACCCATCCTTCGTTATGTCCCCTTACCCAACCACCCGATTTAAACAAAAGCCTCTATATGCAAAAGAACATGTGTATTACTTTTATTTTAACTAAACTATTGTATGATGTGAGCAGGAAGTCTTAGGTGGTGGACATCCTAAACCGAACCTAACGTATGCCAAATAATTGGTGTCACGAATGGGATTAGATAAGAACCCTGGCAGTAACCCACCGGAATTTGGTGCTGCTGCAGATGGTGATGCCGATAGGAACATGGTTCTTGGTAAAAGGTACAAAAAAATCTACTTGATGCAGATTTGAACAACCAAATTTTTTTATTAAAAGGTACAAGAACATGTGTATTACTTTTTTTTTAACTAAACTATTGTATGATGTGAGCAGGAAGACTTAGGTGGTGGACATCCTGATCCGAACCTAACGTATGCCAAATAATTGGTCTCACGAATGGGATTGGGAACCTGACAGTAACCCACCGGAATTTGGTGCTGCTGCAGATGGTGATGCCGATAGGATCATGGTTCTTGGTAAAAGGTACAAAAACTCTACTTGATGCATATTTGAACAACCACATCAAGTTTTTTTGGAAGAGTTTTAGTTGGTAATACTTATTTATTTTCAAATTTGTCTGGTTTCAGGTTTTTTCAAATTTGTGCTGCTGCAGATGGTGATGCCGATAGGAACATGGTTCTTGGTAAAAGGTACAAAAAAATCTACTTGATGCAGATTTGAACAACCATATTTTTTTATTGAAAGGTACAAGAACATGTGTATTACTTTTTTTTAACTAAACTATTGTATGATGTGAGCAGGAAGACTTAGGTGGTGGACATCCTGATCCGAACCTAACGTATGCCAAATAATTGGTCTCACGAATGGGATTGGGAACCTGACAGTAACCCACCGGAATTTGGTGCTGCTGCAGATGGTGATGCCGATAGGATCATGGTTCTTGGTAAAAGGTACAAAAACTCTAATTGATGCATACTTGAACAACCACATCAAGTTTTTTTGGAAGAGTTTTAGTTGGTAATACTTATTTATTTTCAAATTTGTCTGGTTTCAGGTTTTTTGTCACCCCTTCAGATTCTGTTCCCATCATTGCTGCTAACGCTGTTGAATCCAAACCCTACTTCTCATCTGGATTAAAGTGTGTTGCCCGGATTTAGCAATAATCTCAGGTAAGAAACTACTCCACTTTACAGATTCTGGGAATGCACCATGCAAAGACACATTTTATAATTTCGATCATAACCAATATAGTATTTAGCAATAAACAGTTTTGATAAGCAGAATACTAACTTTTTGTTTATATACTCTCTTTAATTATATTATATTTTTGTTATGTATACATGTAGTGCTGATCTTATTTATGGGACATTAAAATGGGTAGATGAAATTATTTTGTATGGTTTGATCTGATATCAACTTTTTATTATAATTGGGGATAATGCAGGAAAGTGAGAAATTTAGAATTAGGATAATCCAGGAAAGTGTGATATTTTGAAAATTGATTCAACAATATCATCTCATAATTAGTATCTTTAACAAATTCCCTTGATTTTAGGGATACAATTTTAATTTCCAAATTGTTTCCTTAATTATCTTAATATTTTTGAATTTTGATTTTTTTTTTTATCCTGAAATCATCTATAAATTGAAACATTTGGTATGCAGATACATCACACATCTCCTCCATCTCTCTCTATATACAATAAGGTAGTTCTCTCTTCGAATTATAATTCTCATTATCTTATTTTTGATTAATATAATGTATATTTCTGATTATTGTAATCATTGACTGAATGTTTATTTGTGTAGTTACAGCTATGGAACCTAACTACACTCCGTTGTCCGACATCGACCCTATGTTGGATGATGTCAAGGTATTTGCTCGATGCATAAGCAGGTGGAAGTCCCACCCTGCAGGAAAGCCCAATGAAGTTTGGAGCTTAGACATGGTTCTCCAAGATCCACAGGTAATTTTATACAAGTTTTATAAACATGGAAATTATGGTTTCATAGATAGTTATTTTACATGATCAAAACATTTTCCAGGGGAATCGTGTCCAAGCAACTGTTAGGACAAAGGAGAATATTAATAAGTTCCAATTATTGATTGATGAAGGATCATGCTATAGAATTGGAAATTTTGGTGTCGGTGAAAATGGAGGAAAGTTTCCATTGTTGAATCATCGATTCAAGATTGCTTTTTTCAAAAACACTTCTATCACAAGGCTACCCTCCTTTGATAACAACGTTCGTGGGTTTAAGTTTGAACCATTCCCAAACTTTGCCAGTAAACGTTTTACAGATACTGATGTTGTTGGTGAGTTGTTGTTTATCATTATACCTTCTCATATGATATTTATCCATACATAAGTTCAAATTGTCAAAATATGTTCTAATATTTTTTATATTTATTGGCAGATGTGATTGGAACTATTGTATCAATTACTGATCCTGTTCCATTTAACTTTTCCGGTGTGGAACAGATAAGAAGGAATGTTGTACTTGAAGATCCCGAGTAATAATCTTTAAATCCATTACAGTTATGAAATACTCATTTTTCAAAAAATAAACTTATATGTTCTTATTTATTATTAGTGGCTTCAAACTTGAGTGTTGTTTCTTTGATGATTGGGCGGCTAAATTCAACAAGTATGCTGATAATTGTGAATCTCATGGGCATGTTGTGCTAATACTTCAGCTGGCTAAAGTTAAGTATTTTAACGGTAATACTTCTGTTCGTCCGGCAATATTTTCAACAAAAATTTACATCAATGATGAAATTCCAGAGATTGTCGCATTCAGGCAAAGGTAACACACTTTTTGTCATTTACCGGACAACTTATTGATGCTTAATTTCATATAATTTTTGTTTATTAATATATCAACACCATTATAGGTATGCAGAGGTTGATGGTTATGATCCCAAAAAGCACACAATAACTGTTTGCACTCCAGTCAAAAAAGTCGTCAGCCCATTTGAGTTTTTGGAAGGTGCTGTTAAGAAGATGGTGGGCAATATACGTGACTCTGACCGTGTAAGCATCCAACAACTATATCTACTTATATTATTTACTTTACTTATGTTTACAAATATAGATTAGACATTAAAATACTTTTAAAATTCTTCCAGGCATGCCATGTTGTTGTGTATGCTAAGATTCACAAAATTCATCGTGAAAACGGATGGGCTTACCTTGCATGTAAAAGATGTGGTAGTGCTGCTAAGGAGGTTCAGAATACTACTTCTTCAAGTGGTTCAAACTACAAGAGTAAGCAAACTTGGAAGTGCAAACAACACAATGAGATCACTGCCGTTGGAATGAGGTATTTAATCTGATTTTAATTGTCCTAATTATTATTGTGTTAACAAATTTCATATATAATTGTGTCTTTATTTTCTGTTCCTAATTACCATCCCCATTCTGATAATAAAAGGCAATATTAGATGCATATAAGCTGTCAATTCCTATTAGCTATAAGGCTATAAGCAAATGTAAACACTAATATGTTGTTTCCTAGCCATGATTAAGCACTAATATTAGATGCAGATAAGCTGTCAATTCCTATTAGCTATAAGGGTATAAGCAAATGTAAGCACTAATATGTTGTTTCCTAGCCATGATTAAGCAAGAGAAAAGAACTGTGATGGCAGAAATAGTGCCTTATCTTTAGTCATGTTATGATTTATGAATGGGTTCCATACTTTATTAATACATTAGAATAGACCATGCACTATTAAAAATTGCGATATGTTTTAGCCGATATTGTCATAAAGTTAACATTATGAATTTATGAGTAGTATATATCATGTAACGACATGTGGATTCATCAGGTATATCGAAGACATAAATTAAACAAAACTTATAAAACATTGAGAATGTGAATTGTATGTTACTGCAAGTGGACATGAAAGGCTGTAATATGTTCACCTCTAAACGAATGACGAGTGATTTGTTTAAATAATGGTAGAACAGTCCATGATGTTACCCAGAATCGAATCACTACTCAGATTAGCGATAGTGAAATGTTTCATTAAGATAAAGCACTGCGCCATCTCCCTTTTTGACTTTCTAAACTCGATCTTTCTCTTTATAAAGCTTAATACTATATGTAATGTAATTTTCAACTCTAGGTTCAAGGTCATTGTACGCGTCATTGATGATACTGGATCAGCTTCACTACTTTTGTTTGATGACTTTGTTAACAAGTTGTGTGGCGTAACCTGTCACAATTTGATCAAAGAGCATGGGGAAGAGCACGAGGACTATTTTCCATCTGAACTTAATGTAATGGTGGGTAAGAAGTTGTTATTCCGATTCCATTATACAGACTACAATATGAATAACAACTACCACGTCTACACGGTAAAAATGATGTCTGAAGAAGAAGTCGTCATCAACGCCTTTAAGACTGACTTCATCACTGAGGTATTCTTATACTATTTACAATTTACATTTCTGCAATTATTTAAATTATTTATATAATTCTGAAAATGTTAAATGTGGCATGCTTATCATGATTTTCACACTGACCACTCATATTATTAGGAGTCTGTTACTGCTGATGAGATGCAAACTCCCGTGTTGTCTGCTGTTAAGTTAAACAAATTTTCAAGTGCTGAAAATATCCCTTTCAACATTGAAGCAACTCCTCCAACAACTAAAGGAATACAAGATTCCGGTAAGGCTACAGGGAGCTCTGGAAGTGGTAAGCGTACCATAATTGATTTGGATGGATACGATGACTCTGAACAAGAAGCTAAGCGATTACTGACCAAGGGTGATATTGATTTGGTTGAAGTCAAGATAGAGCCCAAGGAGTGATCGCATTGCTCCTGAATAAATCATCTTCACTGTTTCTGAAAATGTTATTTGTTTGTTGGATCTATGTTTGTTAAAGACAATTGTTTTGTTGGTTTTGTTTTTTGGATTTGTTGGGTTTGATTTTCCCAGACTAGGATTTGCAGTGTTTTTTGGAGGTGTTTTCCCAAAAACATTCAAACTCATTTTGTTTATTTTATGAAGATGATATTTTTTCCTTTTATTGTTACTTTACCTTGCAACCCAACTGATTATGATATTTATTGCTTATATTAGTTACTTTTAAAAAAAGCTTATTGATCAAATTAAACTGGCAACCACCATATGTGTTTTGTAATGCACTAAACATTGTCACATTTTTTATCAATGTCCTTTCTTTTAGTTTATACTGATGGTTATGAAATAGATGTTTCCTCACAAAAAAATATGCCACCACAAATGAACACCAAACTAAAAATTGAATCCATTTTGAGAATAGACCATTAACCTACATACGAATATATTAGATATAAAATAAAAAGTACCAAATTCAAATTTTAGTTATAGACCTATTTATGAATAAGATGTTGTAAAAATAAAAACAATCTGATGTATCATTTAAAAAAATAAATATATACAAAAATCGTGTGATCATTATGTAACATTTTATCAAATTTAGCAGGATTTAATGTTTCAAACCAACTTTTATCTCAATTAATATTTTGGTTTATAATCATTAAAAAACCAAATCATATCTAAAAATAATAAACATTCTTATCTTTTAAACTAGCTATTATTTTGTAACAACCTTTCAATTTTTTTCAAATCTACATTTAAAATACAAAAATTAAACTATCAATTCCTAAATTATCTTACTTTGCATAATATATATACATGCTACCATTTCTATCATCACAAATATAAATATTTTTGTATAACATCACCAATGGTTAACAAAGAATCCCCCAAGGTACTTATCATTTCTAAACCTATTCTTATTTCTGTTTAGCAGCCTATTATTTTTTCGTGATCTACTCTTTCAGGTAAGCAATGAACAAGAAACGTATGATTCAAAAAGCCCTTCTATTGAAACTGCAGGCGAAAAAAAAGTCATTCATATCTCAGATGACGAATTGGTATGAATGACAAGCTATATACACATATAACTTATCAATATTATTTGTTTCTACAAAACATTGAATATTTTAAAATCGTGCAGCCATTCCCCACTAAAACTAAAAGGAGACGATTAATGAAGAATGGTAGCGTTGTACACAACAATGTTGTGAATCTTATTTCTTCGGACGAAGAAAATACAATACCTAATAAAGAAGTCGCTTATGCTAAAAGTCCAAAATATGAAAAAACGGTATCTTGATTAAATCCAAATAGTTTAGTATTGTGTTTTTATCTACACATGTTTAATATAATTTATCAATGCATTTTTAACATAGGAGTTTGACGAGGCGGCACCTATAACTTTCAGTCGTTCCACAAACAACATGACTACACGATCTAAACCCAACAAGTATGCTATTATTGATAAGGATACTGATGAAGACATTGATAATAACAATAGCATTCATTATGTTAGCACTGACGACACTACCGATATTCAATATACTAACAATTTCATTGATGAAGAAGCTGGTATTGATTTGGATGATTCTGAACCAGTTAGTTATGAAGATACGGATGATGTGGATGATATGGACGGCTTCATTGATGATGATGATGCTACAGACGATGAATATTCTGATGATGATTTTTGAAGCTTAAAACGTTAATTCAACATTGTCCTCAATAAGATGTTTTTTACGTCTTCGTTACATTGTTTTTGTCTTTCAAGTTTTGTTAGTGAATTTTTGTTTAATCGATATAGATTGCATGTCATTTAATAATATTTAAGCTATGGAGGTGAGCTTATTTGTTTATTTATCAATTATATTATGATTTTTGTATTATTTGACCAACTTATATCAATAACTCATTAACACAAATATGATACACGATAACTCAAAATACAAGCAACTAACAATACCATTTTGGACCTACACAACTTAATTTAAAAATAGTGTACCCCGTATTCCCTTCATCCTCTACAACCCGTTTTCGTTTTTTATTTGGGCTTATATTCATTTTTTGGGGCCTCATTTATTTTCATTCCATATTTACAATATACGTTTTCTTTTTTAGGTTAACAACATTCATTTTGCCGCCCAATCATCAAAGATTATTAAGATCATATGAAGATTATTGTTACAGCTACAAACACTAATATTCTATCTTTTTGTTGAAAGATGAATAACAAAAACAAATCAGTGATACCTATTCATTCCCATAATGATAAGGAAAATTGTAATCCTCACGTTGCTTTTAATGAGCATGGCGTTTTTGAAGTTCAAGAAACACATTCAAAGAACTTTACACTATCAACTGATCAACAACATGGTAACCATTTTATTCTTTTACTTTTCTTTAATTTTAGTCAAGTAAAATGTTCATATATTGAATCTTGATCATACATTACTTGTGTCCCAGATTATCATGACCAACAAAAAAAGAGAAAATCTGTTAAGATCGATAACTCCTTAAAAGATAATCCATTACCATTCATGCAAACGAATCATTCAGCAAAACGTATACAACTATACTCACGAAACAAATCTGATGCTGTTTTCCGAAATTCGTTGCCAAGTATTAACATCTTAGAAAAGCATCCACCACTTGCAAATCCAAAAACCATTCATCCGGATGCAATGTCAGGTATGTACTATTTCGTTTCTCATTTTTCATTAAAAAAATAATCAAGTGTCTATTTTTTATTGTAACATCTTTATTTTTAATAGCCAAAACGCGGAAGGATCATGAATCTATGTTACACACGAATGTTCTTAACTATCAACCGATATATATGCCTACAGCTAATAGGCAATCAGCAACATTCTCAGGTGTTTTTAACACATTTTCTACTGTTAATATGGGAAGGCATCCGGTATCGAACATCACATCAAGTAAATTATATTAAATATATTTTTATAAACATTATTTATATTAATATATCTGTTAAGGTATTTATAATGTATCTTTCTTTATCAGCCAACTCACCTTTTGGGAATAAAGTGGTAACTCATCAACCAAACCACAATATTGTACCCGTATCCGAAAATTCTGAACCACAAAAGAGGGGACGTGGACGCCCACGCAAAACTTCTATTGATTCACCAACTATCCCAAAAACTTTTAAACATCAAAAACACAATCAAAATACAAATCTTGATACTATAAACACTCCACCAACACCACTTCCAGGTTTCGGAATGACACTTTCGACTACCCAATTACGTCGATATCCCCTTTCCGACATCACATCAAGTAATCTTCCACATTATCCCTATTTGTAGTCATTATAAAACATTATTACAATTTTCTTTTTAACATCTATTCATTATTTGTTTTTAAGGTACTTTGACTTCAACAAATACAAACTTAACCACCTCATGTCTACCTGACCCGTTGTTAACTACTACAACAAATGTCATTGCTGAACCAGTAACTCAAAATGATACTCCACATATAAATCGAGGTGGACGCCCCCGTAAGAGCCCAGTGACACCAAAACCAGTTAGAGGAGTAGGAAGGCCACGCAAAACACCTAAACAGATTTGTAAGTGTATTGTTGTTTACTTAAATTCGTTCACTATATATATTTTTCAATCTAATTTTTATTATTATTTCCTTTTTACAAAGCCAATCAACCTCTACAAAATCAAGAATCCTTGCAACCTTCATTCAACGTTCCAGTCGATCGCACTCCTCCATTCCCTCCATATTCTAATATATGCACAACACCAGGTTAGTTTTTAAAAAATGTTTTAGAAGAATTTGATAATAGTATCTGATATGTTTACAACTATCTATCGAATATTTTTCTAATTACAACTGTAATAAATAGATCATTATACCAATAATGCCATACCACTACCTGTTCCAACAACACCTTCGAGAATTGGTGTCGGATCTTCTTCCCCTAATTTGTACACCCCTGCTTTAATACATCACGTACGCCCCATAGTCAGCAATTCTACAAGTAAGTTTTTGGTTTTTTTGTTTTTTGTTTTTGTTTTTTTTAATGAAAACCGTATGCTTATACTAATTTAATCATACTTACCTTTTATATAGTTGTAATAACCTATGTTAAGTTTAATAATCATAAAATATTACAGGCAAATCATCTAAGTCTAATCCTATATCAAGGTTCAAAAACACAACTCCTGTCCACTTTGACATTGGTAAGCTAAAGTTCTGTTACTCTATACTATATATTTGTTACATATTATATTATACAACAGGCTGTCGAATTATTTAACCGTTGACTTTGTCAAACATAACACAACCTTAATTCTACTCCAGAGAACAGCAGCCTGCAGAAAGGCAAATCAGTTGCAGATATACCTATATTCGAGATGTCGGAAGAAGATCCTGAGGATGAATATGGATATATGGATCGGATTGAAGGCATATCTAAAGGTATTTAGCAAACCTGTTAAAATATGAACTGAGACACGCCAACAATAACTTAAGAAAACCTGTTAGTTGGACCAGTTTAACCCATATCACGCCAACAATTATACACATGAATTGAATGATACATGAAACTGAGACACGACTATCATTGAATGTGCTAAAATATGAACCGAAAATTTAAAAATTCAAACCAAGGGATAATTACTAAAATAGCCCGATTGCCCAAGTGCTAAGAGTATCTGTCCCGATCTCAAAAAATTCCCCCCTTAGCCCAAGGGCAACCGTATATTCACGTATTGTACATTGGGCAACTTTTAGTTGATGGGCAACCGTATATTTTACAGATGGTTTTTTTAGTCATTTTACATATTATACACTGTTTATCTATACCTCTCTATCTTTATAACACAAACACACAAACACATATCCATTTCAGACCGGAATCCCTCCATAGCCGAAACCCCATCACCACCGAATCCCCACCATCGTCGTAACCCTCCACCGCCGCCGTAACCCTCCACCGCCGTAACCCTCCACCACAGAACCCTACCACCGAGACTAACCACCACCAAGATAATAACTAGTACTCTACCAAACACCATCTTTGAACAAGGGCGCCTTTGGGACCTGTGTTTTAATGTTTTGAGGTGGGTTGTAGTAGCTATTTGGGACCTGTGTTTTCATGTTTTGCATTACAGTGACATATGTTGTTAAACAACCTGATGTCTCCTGTTTCGAAAATCACAAATCATTTTAGGGAAGAATAATGATTGTTTATTGATGGGTGTTTAGTTGTTAACAGATTGGCATGGGAATTAGGTGGTAAGAATGTGTCATTTAACTAATTTGTAAATGAGTTCATTTATGGAGAATCTTTTGTGCTAATAGGCTTATTTAACCAATTACTACTCTGTCTATGCTAAAAAAAAAAAAAAAAAAAAAAAACGTGAATAGAAGTTAAATAAGGCCATACGCCCATTTGCAATAGCAGTCAAGAACATGAATAATTAGTAATGGATGGTAAGGTTGTTGCGAAATCGGATAAAGATGATCAGACGACTGCAGAAATCAGAAATAATGTGCCATTCATTATTGGTAAGGTTTTGCTATTAATTCGGGAAGCGGAAATGTGGTGTTTGTGTTTGTGCCGTATTTATGATGCAAGTTTTATGAAATGCAAATTTAGGTGTTGCTGGTGGAACGGCATCTGGAAAGACGACTGTTTGCAATGTGATCATGTCACGGCTACATGATCGAAGGGTTGTACTTATTAATCAAGTAAGACTGCGTCTTTGTTTTGTTTGATTGCTTTAACTTATTTATTAGCATATTTTACTTTTACAAGCTATAGTCGAATAATGTGATTTTGTGTTTGGATGACGACGTTTGAAATAGAGTTATGTCCATATTTCTTTCCTCTTTTAGGTTGGTATTAGATCAATAAATAGCGAAGGACGTGAGCAAGGGAAAAGATTTGGAGTTGAACAATATGAAATGCGCACATTTTCAAAAGATCGCGACTTTCTGGAGAATCTGGTATTTTTCGCCTCTCATCTCTTACATATGTGTGTGTGTGTGTATGTGTGTGTGTGTGTGTGTGTGTGTGTGTTTGCACTTGTCACTTTATATGATCACAAACCTCCAATAGACTGTTGATCGCTGTTTTTTATTTCAGAAACTTGGAGAGGGTGTAAAGGGAGTGTATATTTCAATAGACGTAGACTGTCTCGACCCTGCATTTGCTCCTGGTGTTTCCCATATTGAGCCCGGAGGTCTTTCATTCAGAGATGTTCTCAACATCCTTCACAATCTTCAAGCTGATGTTGTTGCTGCAGATGTAGTTGAGTTCAATCCACAACGTGATACTGTTGATGGAATGACTGCTATGGTTGCTGCTAAATTGGTAAGAGAGTTAACTGCTAAAATATCAAAATAAGTAGTCTCACTATGCTTTGTGTTTGATCTATGTAACATCCAATAAGTAGTCAAGATGTGTAATCAAGATGTTGTTCAATAAACCCAAATGTAGCTTGTCCTGAATTAGTCTGTTGGATTATTGCTTGTTTAATTGGTATAGTGCAAACCATCTTAATGATTAATCATGCTCAATCTAGTAACACCCTTTGTGCCAATATAAAGGAGTGGTTGCATAAAAGGTAACATTTTTGGTCTCATTCTTAAAAATATCAACATGTCATTCAAGATGGTCTAATTTGATATCTAACCTTGTTCCTGTCTCAATCTGGAAAGCACAGTTTGTTAAATGTGCTAGTCTGGTAATTACAGTGGAATATGTACAATTAGGACCAAAAATAAAATTACCAAATTATGCTATCTTGCAAGTTACATTTCCTTCTTATGGAATTTTCCCTGTCTGCTTTGGGTAATCATCTTTGGTTTACTCATTAAATCCTTCATATTTTCAATTTTGTTTTTGAATGTACTTATTAGTTATTAACAATAATGGTATGTTAAGTTTCTCTCATTAGCGACATGTCACAGAAAAGTCTGGTCATAATTTACTGGCATGTCATCATGATTTACCTAGTTACCTCTATGAATTACCTTGAATTAGGGCCCGTTTGGTTTGTTGTCATGAATCACAATGGGTATAGGTATGAGGAAACACAATGGGTATCATCATACCACCCAAATTAATAGGATATGAGGAAACCTATACCCTTGGGTATCCTCATTCCATTGTGGTGGCCCCAATAACCAACCAAACAACATGAATGGGTATCAAAGTCATAGATTCATACCCATAACCCCAAACCAAACGGGCCCTAAAAGTATTTAAAGTTTGAAGGTTTTATCAAAAGTTATGAAAGTTAAATTTTTTTTTTTTTTTTTTTTTTTTTTTTTTTTTTTTTTTTTTTTTTGTGTGTGCATAAAAAAGATGGTTACCCAAAGTAGAAATCAGAGTAAAGTTGGTTTATTATGGTTTTGTTAGTAACGCTGAGCCAAGGACGCTCCGCCTTATCTATAGAAGCAGTCAACTGACTTCTGAACGAATTCACTCCTTGGTTTGGTAATGGCTTAATCTATAGATAGAAAGCCTTATGATGGGAAACTACCATGTTAGGTTTGGAGAGATAGGACCGGTTATATAACAGGGGAGCAGATGCAAGCTTAAAAAAAAGTAAATGTTGCATGCACAAGAACATAAAGCAGTAGCCGTTCTTATCAGCTTTGAATAAAGATTAAAAGTTTCATTCTTATGGGTTAATGTTAGAAGTAAATTTGATAATAAGACAAGCTATCATATACTATAATGTCACTTGTTATATTTCTATCACTTTGTTTCATATTACAGCAAGAACCATGGCCATTTAATCCGTTTCCCGCCCTTCATCTCTTCTCTCCACTACTATATTCTTATACTTCTTAGCGCACGATACAAACAATACAAGATTAAGTGCAGTCAAACCTGCACAGAGGAAAAAAAACCTATCTAAATGCCCATCATTCAGGTTCGCTGGTACCCACCCAGGCTTTCCATCTTTAGATGTAATCTTCATAACAACCGATAGTATAATACTACTAGTGTAACTCCCCATTGCTGAAGAACACATAGACAACCCGAGGCCAATACTTTTCAACTTATCAGGAACTTGTGCAGCAAAAAATTCCCATTGTGCTACATACGTAAATGCTTCAGCTATTCCCACTAACACATATTGTGGCGTTTGCCAAAATATGCTTAGAGAGCTTGTTTCTTTTGGTCCTTCACTTGCATATTTAAGCCTGTGATGTTCTACTACACCTGCTGTGATAATTGCCACTGTTGCTATAGCAAGTCCAATCCCCATTCTTTGTAGCTCACTAGGCGGGTTTGGTTTTCTTTTTGTTATTTTGACATATATTGGTAGAATAAGCTTATCGTAGCAAATAATGAAAATCGATGTGCTTACTATGTCAAAAACAGTCATGCTTGCTGGTGGTATGTGAAAATGAGAGATTTTTCTGTTCATGGCGGCACCTTGTTCCACAAAAAGTGAAATCATTTGAATGAAAACGACAGATGATAATATGGTACATAACCATATTGGGATTAGCCTTAGTACACATTTTACTTCTTCCACTTGAGTGATGGTACATAGTCTCGGTGGTGTTTGAACAAAGGCGCCCTTGTTCAAAGATGGTGTTTGGTAGAGTACTAGTTATTATCTTGGTGGTGGTTAGTCTCGGTGGTACCAGTTGGTTCCAAGCGCCCTTGTTTAAAACTGGCATGGTTAACTTCAATAGAAGCGTATGCTTCTAGGATATATATTATACACACTACATCATTATTAACAGGGAATTTCTGATCATGTTTAACTATGTATGCATATTGTAGGATTCGTTTTATCATTCTTTGAACGATGAGCAATCTGCAAATCCCCAAGAGCACAATTTTGATAACCCAGGTTAGTTATCTTCATTTTCTGAAGAGTAAAGTTTTCACAAACATGAAACTTGCAAAATACTGTGTTGTGATGCGTTTTCAGATGCTTTTAACATGGACCTTCTACTCTCTTGCCTTATGATTATAAGATCAACAAGAACAGTGGGCCTCGCCGCATGGTATGTACTGCATTTGTAAAGTTGAAGTTATTTACATATTTGAAACAGTCATCATGACACATTTCTAGATGGTTTGATGTGCCCATTATGCTTTTTTAGTTACTTTATTTTTGTCGGTAACCCTGTTTGCAGATCACTGTTTCCTCTGTCTTTGCTGCAGACCTGCCGGATACACATGCCCAGCCTTACTGACCCCCGCTTTCTGCTGGTCAATCGGCTAATCTGTTGTCTCAAGGCGCGTGTTTTGTTTACTTCCTATAACTGTCTTTGCTGCTACCCATTTCCAGCATTACTCCTTACATTTATTACATGTTGGTGTTGTCAGTGCTCAGATAACAACCCACACATAGGCAGTAGTTAGCGCCAAAACCAAGCTGCTGCAGCAAAACCAATGTCTTCAGGTAATCTACACAACATCTTAATACATTGAAGACACAAAAGCTATGCGAAAACAGTTACACTATTCTTTTCCAAGCTCTCAGCAACATTACTCCTATATAGAACCATCACGCCTTTTTCATGATCAAGTTTGTCATTTTCAGAAATCAGATTTGCATAATTTGCAGGTTAGTTCAGGTATCTTCTTTTTTCATTGTATTGAGGTTAACGGATTGTAAAAAATTTTGAACCGCACATCACTATATGTGAAGTAATGAAAATTTCTTAGTATGAGAAAAGAAGTTTAATAAATTTTAGCTATTGTATTTGTTAGTATTATTATTATGAAATTCATTCTCTTCACCGGCCCACTTTCTACTTAAAAAAAATACCGTGCAATGATCGGCGACGTGAAACAACGCCCCGCCGCAACGCGGCGGTCCGGTGCCCAACTCGTTTACTTTAAATTTTATATTGTGATTTTTATTTATTTTTGCTTGTAAATTTTTTGGGAGAATAGGTAATTCGAGATGGGTTCATGCTATGGAATGGAATGGTAAGGAACAGTTCAATGCATTGTTTGAAGCTCCCTTCGAAGTAGATGGATCTGAAGCAGGCTTACTTAAGAGCTATGGTCCACTCAGTTTCCTCAAGGTATGCTGTACTCAATCGATTATTCCTCCTACTATCAGAGGTGGAAAATGGGTGGGTGGGTAGAATTGAAGCACATCTTGTCTAAAAAATTATAAACTTAAATATCTTCTGTGAACTGTTAGCGTGCCAAATAGGATAAAATGCTGACTCGTTTTTTGATTTAGCTTAAATATCTTCTGTGAACTGTTATCTGTGGAGGTTTTCAGATTGTGCTATCGTTATCATTATCTAAATTTTAATATAATGATATAAGCAATTAGCACTTAAACTAAAGCCATTTTAGAGGGTGTAAGAAATCTGATTGCTGAGATAAATATAAAATTACCTTTTAAGTTGCAATACAGCAATAGTCATTTTTAAGTGCACATACAAACGGCCCTTTTTATTAGCCAATTTTCTGCCATGTTTCTTTTCTTAAAGTGAGAGGAAGCATTTTTCTCATGTTTACTTGGTCTTCAATATTGCTAGGAACCCCACGACATTCACATTTCTTGGAGTTGGTCAATTTGGAAGAAGACGATGTGGCCATTGGAGATTGGGAAGACACATTTTCTTGAACAACTTTTGTATTTTTTGGGCAACGTTTGTATTATTTGGGCAACTTTTGTATTTTTTTTGGCAACGTTTGTATTTTTGGGACAACTTTTGTATTGTTTGGGCAACTTGTGTATTTTTTGGGCAACTTTTGTATATTTTTGGGCAACGTTTGTATTTTTTGGAGCAACTTTTGAATTTTTTTGGGGAAACGTTTGTATTTTTGGGCAACTTTTGTATTTTTGACCAACAAGTGTCATTCTCTCAACTAAACGCATCTACCGCAAAAACATTCTCTACAATAAGCTCGATTGTGCCTCTGACATGCCAGCAAAATGACACACCAACTGTTGTATTCCGCTTAAACAAACAACCGACAACCAGATAGCCAAAAAGCCGATCAAAATACATATGATCTCATTTCCAAATTATAAGATGGTAAAAAGGGTACAATAGTTACAAACAAGACCTGACCACAAACCAGATGTTCTCATTCATCTTAACTATTATATGATACATTTCTCTTTGTTCTTCTATCTTTCAAACTTACCTCTCTTTTTTTTGGTTTTTTCTTCTGATTCTCATACTCTATTTTGATTTTACAGCAACAATCAAAGCTACCAGCAGAAACCAACATCAGCAGCAACTAACACTGCCAGCAGGAACCACTAAATACTACCAGCAGCAATGACTTTATTACATAAAATCAAAAATTCCTAACGATCCTCCCCTAAACTTGCATTTGACTAGGTTAAGTGCAAGTTTCTTGATAGATCTTGGAAGTCTAGAGGTAGAGGATTGAAGCAGCAGCATCAGTAAGTAACCAGCAGCAACATCTTTAACTTGCAGCAGCAATCTCTATAGCTCAGCAGCAATAGGAAATCATCTGCAAAGTAATTAGCTGGTCACCATGCTGCTTATTAGATAATTAGTGCCTTGTATCCTTACTTGGTGATGACATTCTCGAGACACAAATTTAGATTTGGTATTAAAACCATAATATCATCCAGCTTGTTTCTTGAGCAACTGATACAAAATCCAAGCTAAGACTTTCCAATAACATGGAATATGAGATGATAGCAACAAATAAACTGCAGGCACATGGATCCATGATTGAGTCTAGAACATTTGCAATTCACAGAATATGAAACCAGCTAAAAGATGGTTTGTGTGTTCTACTCTTATGATGCAACTAGGTTTAGCTAAAGCATATAAAGTTCCGAGGAAAGTTATCCCGCCTTATTTACAAACAAAGGGACCATGCACATTGTCGCTACAACGGTCTCAACTAAGTTTTAGGTATTTATTAAAGAAAGAAAATTACTTGTGAACATAGACCAGCATCTCTATAGGTAAAACAAAGTCACAAAAGAACAAGGGGTCAGGGACTTAGGGTCATTAGAAATACCTAAACTTGTTTTACTTGGATTCTTTCAACAAGAAACTTCTTAAACTAATGAAGTTAATTTACTTCATATCTCACTCTTGAATTAACAAAATAAGTGACACAAATATTCCGTGATAATGTTACACTTCAGTCTGAAACACATACAAAGACATTATTTACACAGGAAAAAGATACTCGAGGAACTAGCATCAAAATCCTAGTTCTAACCAAATGCTATGTATTCACAGAATCATGTTAAAAGTGTAAAACTTCAGCTTGGAGTATACTCACAGTGACTGGTTGAGTCTATCGGGTTAAAACCACCCAGAATCCATAAAAATGGTGCCCCTGCATATAACTGCAACTGCATCAATGTAAAAAGTTCAGCATTATCCTACATCTGTACTTTCCAATTGCGTCAAGGTAACTATCTAATACGACATCAGGACTATAATCCTGTAAAGATGTAGCATCTACCATGTGACCACACGATATAATTTGGACCAAAATTTACAAAAAACACAAAAGTATACATAATAAATGAAAGATCTATAATTCGCTAACATTGTTAGGTGCCAAATCCAGAGCAGTTTCATCGAAATCAGGCATATTTCTAACAATTTCAAGAATCTGAGTCAATTCCTTATGAACATAACTAAAACGCTCCTTGGAGATTAGAGATTCTGAATATATGGATGAAGTTAACGAGTTAAAGACCTCATAATACTCATCATTGTTGTCTTGTTGCATTATGTGATCATCGGAAAGAACTAAAGAACTATCCAACCGCCATCTTAATGGATAATATTATAAAAATGATATTATTTAATAAATAGTTTTGATAATCATATTTATAAAATTTGAAGCGAACAACAAATCACTGATGGGTCAATGCGGTCCACCACCAGCAGAAATCATTTCACCACCCCCGCCTGAATTTCAGGCATCCCATCATCCCGGGCTGATGAGTCTAGACCGGGTATACCGAACAAGCGACCACCACTGATCGAAATCTGTGATGGATCTGGGTTTTGGTGTGTGTAAATTTTCTGGGTTTTGACTTTGTTTGTGTTGTATGTGTTGTTTTGGATTTTTTTGTGAGTGCACTTTGTGTTTTTTTTGGTTGTGTATGATTTGTTATGCGTGAGAGTGATAGGGATTTATTTTTGTTTTGATTGAGAGCTAGATCTGAATCCATCGAGTTGTGGTCTTATGTTAATAACAAGTTTCTAATTTTAATGCACGTAAAATGACCAAAATATCCTTTTGTTCATGTATTTGTTGCCCAAAATTTAAAAGTTGCCCAAAATACAATACATCCCTTATACATCGTATCAACAGTTGTATATATACTTTGGTCGATGACGTGGCGTCCTGTGGTCCGTCGGATCAGTTGCCCTGGGCTAAGGGGGGAATTTTCTGTGAGCGGGACATATACTCTTAGCACTTGGGCAATCGGGCTATTTTAGTAATTATCCCGAAAATTTAAAAATTCAAACCAAGGTATTTATAGACCAAGTTGTAATGAATTGGAAAATTCTATACTCCACTTTTAAGGAAATAAAAATATATTGTATGTAATTAGTTGGTAAACATTCAAACAAAGCCGATAACATATTGTATATTCATCTTGCAAATATAAAAAACTTTAATAACAATTTGTTCATTTTTTTAGAGTATTTTGACCATGGAGATCAGACAAAACAATGCATCAAGTCACATAGAGTATACTTTAACAGTTTGCAATATCCTACATCGCTATATTTAGAAGCAGATTAGCATAGCTTTTTAAATAATAACTAATAGTTTAAAAGAATTATTTTTTTTGGACTTAAAATAAACCAAAGTCTGACCCATTATCACTTGGTCACAATTCTGAGGTCATCTACCCCCCATATTCAGTTAAAGTAATCTATAACTTGTGCAAATATGATGTTGGAAAGCAGCAACCACAAGTCTTACGTTTTTAATATTCTAAAAATGTTTATTTTTTTATATTTATAATAGCTATAACGGTGATAAGTAGCGTATCTATCCATGAAATCATACACAACTAAAGACAAGCAAAATGTATGATTTCAGCCCTCCCATCTTCAGCACCCTGCTGCTCAGATCCATTCTCTATATTTAACTCCACTGGCCTTTCCGCCTCTTTTGTACCTGCAAGAATAGATGATAACATTACACTCGACCCTATTTAAAAAAAAAATTAATTCAACAAAATCCAGCATATATACTTACTCATAACATCTGGCTGTTCGAATGAATCATGGTAAACAGCAGAAGAGTCAATGTTGTGAAAACCGAGATCACGTTCATTTTCAGCATCTCCAAGTGAAACACCAGCAACATCATCAGACATATAAAGTGTGGCCCAGCAACGAAGTTATTTAACTCCACTGGCCTTTCCGCCTCTTTTGTACCTGCAAAAATAGATGATAACATTACACTCGACCCTATTTAAAAAAAATTAATTCAACAAAATCCAGCATATATACTTACTCATAACATCTGGCTGTTCGAATGAATCATGGTAAACAACAGAAGATTCAATGTTGTGAAAACCGAGATCACGTTCATTTTCAGCATCTCCAAGTGAAACACCAGCAACATCATCAGACGTTATATTTTCCATTTCATTTGTAGCTTTAACATACATATAAAGTGTTTGCTGGGCCACACTTTATATGTATGTTAAAGCTATTGAGGGGTATGTGTACTTCACCAAAGGTAAAAACCAGAAAACATGTCTACAAATGAAATGGAAATAGCACATCAAAAGTCACATAGAGTATACTTTAACAGTTTGCAATATCCTACATCGCTATATTTAGAAGCAGATTAGCATATCTTTTTAAATAATAACTAATAGTTTAAAAGAATTATTTTTTTTGGACTTAAAATAAACCAAAGTCTGACCCATTATCAGTTGGTCACAATTCTGAGGTCATCTACCCCCCATATTCAGTTAAAGTAATCTATAAGTTGTGCAAATATGATGTTGGAAAGCAGCAACCACAAGTCTTACGTGTTTAATATTCTAAAAATGTTTATTTTTTTTATATTTATAATAGCAATAACGGTGCTAAGTAGCGTATCTATCCATGAAATCATACACAACTAAAGACAATAAAACACACATGGTTGATACCTTAAATAATTGGTGAATACTACAACTGTCCAAAGTGCTCAGGGGTAAACTACCCTTTGTTAAGTTTAACAATCATACAACTTTACAGGCAACTCATCTAAGGCTAATCATATATCAAGGTTCAAAGACACAACTCCTGTCCACTTTGACATTGGTGAGCTAAAGTTCTGTTACTTTTATATTTGTTACATATTAGATTATACAACATGCTCAACAATTATTTAACCGTTGAATTTGTCAAACAGAAGACAATGTTAATTATACTCCAGATAGCAGTAGCCTGCAAAAAGGCAAATCAGTTGCAGATATACCTGTATTCGAGATGTCGGACGAAGATCCTGAGGATGAATATGGATATATGGATCGAATTGAAGGCATATCTAAAGGTATTTATCATCACCAATATTTCTACGCATTAATTATAGATGGGAATTTAGGAGATTTAAAAAAACTTAATAACAATTTCTTCTTTTTTATAGACTATTTTGACCATGGAGATCAGACAAAACAATGCATCAAATGTGGTGCATTATTGTGGCGTGCCGAAAGTATGGTAGGATCTACTAATTCGTCAAAAAATGAAGGCTTTTCTATTTGTTGCGGTAGAGGAAAAATAAAACTACCGGTTGCTCTGAAAAACCCTCCCCCTTTGTTAATGAAATTGTTGAAAGGTGAACACTCCAAAAGTAAATCATTTATGGAGGACATCCGTCGATATAATTCTATGTTTGCCTTTACTTGGATGGCTGGTAAGCAAGATAAAACGGTTAACAATGGCCGCGCCCCTTATTGTTTTCGAATTCAAGGAAAAAACAACCATGTTATTGGAGATTTGTTGCCTAAAGCTGGTGAATCGCCTAAGTTTGGACAGCTTTATATTTATGATCCGCCAAATGAGATTCAAAACCGGATTAACGCTGTGAGGTGATTCATGATACCTTTACTTTTCATAAATTTTTTATTTTAATATATTAGTGTAATTACTAATTATATTTTCTTTTGGTTATTTTAGTACTTCAACAGGTACCTCATCGTCCTCTTCCAAAAAAGACATGGACCGTGAACTCACAAAAGAAATAAAACATATGCTCGATACTAATAACCCTTTGGTTCAGAAGTATAGAATGGCTGGTCATCGAATGTCAAATGGTGAAGATAAGGTTAAGATCAGGCTAATAGGTAGACGTGACAAAGATGGTAGACAACACAACCTTCCAACTGCTAATGAAGTTGCCGCACTTATCATTGGTGATTTTGATGCCATGCATAACGAAAGAGACATAATTGTCCACAAAATTAATGGCAAGTTGAAACCAATTAGCGAGTTGCATGTTTCATACCTTCCTTTACAATATCCATTGTTATTCCCTTACGCAGAAGATGGGTATAGGGTAGACATATACCATCAAGGTGTTACTGATCAAACACCAGACAATAAGAAAAAATATGTCACCATGCGTGAGTGGTTTGCTTACCGTATTCAAGACCGACCAAATGTCTTCTCAACAATCCTAAATGGAAAACGATTGTTTCAGCAGTTTTTGGTTGACGGCTATACAATGGTTGAGGCTGAAAGGTTGTTATTTGTACGTAGAGAGAATAAGGAATTAAGATGTGAATCGTATGACAAATTAGCCAAAGCTGCACAAGCATCCAACTCAGAAAATAAAAAACGTGGCACTAAAGTAATATTACCATCAACCTTCACCGGTAGCCCCCGTTACATGATGCAAAACTATTTGGATGCTATGGCTATGTGTAAGTCTTATGGATATCCGGATTTATTTATTACATTTACATGTAATCCAAAGTGGCCCGAAATTACAAGGTATCTAAGAAGAAAGGGTCTAAAATCAGAGGATCGGCCAGACATTACATCACGAGTTTTTAAAATGAAGCTTGATCAATTGATAAAGGACATCAAGGAGAAACGTATTTTTGGCCGTGTAAAAGCAGGTATATTTTATCATTCATTCTTTTACACAAATACTCTATGCTTATTTAAAAATCCGTATATATGTGCTAACGTATATCTTTTCTTTGTATTGCAATCTCCAAACAGAAGTATACACTATAGAGTTTCAGAAGCGAGGGTTGCCTCACTGTCATTTGTGCGTATGGTTAGAAACAGAAGATAAGTTGAGATTTCCCGCCGACATAGACCGGTGTATATCAGCTGAGATACCTGATAAAGATTTGGATCCCGAGCTACACCAATTAGTAAAAGAGTTTATGATGCACGGCCCTTGTGGCCCCGAGCATAGAAGTTGCCCCTGCATGGAAAATAACAAATGTTCTAAGAATTTTCCAAAGAAGTTCAATGAGAACACTTTCATTGATGAAAGTGGATATGCCATATACAAACGTAGCGATAATGGCAGAACTGTTAGGAAGCAAGGTGCTGACCTTCATGGTGGTTTTGTCGTTCCATACAACCCTACATTATTGAAAAGGTAATAACACTTATGAGTACATTTTTATACTTTTTTTTTAAGTCCAATATGTTAAATTTCAACTTCTTAAATTTATATATATTTTTTTTCACCTATTAGGTACCAAGCACATATCAATGTAGAATGGTGCAACCAATTTGGATCTATCAAATACCTTTTCAAATATATTAACAAGGGTCCTGATAGAGTAACGGCCGCTTTGGAAGATGAAGAAAAAGATGAGATTAACGATTATTACGATTGTCGTTATTTATCATCATGTGAAGCTGCGTGGAGGATTTTCAAGTTTGATATACACCATCGATTCCCTGCTGTTGAGCGCTTACCATTTCACCTCCCAGACCAACAGTCTGTCATGTTTGATCCTACTGAAAGCATAGATTTCCAACTTGACAAGGTTTCAGCTAATACATCTAAGTTTTTAGCCTGGATGGAATGTAATAAAACTGATGTTGATGCGCGAAAATTGTTGTACGTGGAGTTCCCAAAACACTATGTTTGGAATAAGACTGATAAGATATGGACCAAAAGAAAACAAGGTACAAATAATTCTTTTAACACTCGCATCATTAATTTCGTTTAATACTTTCCCTTATTTAAAGCCACTTTAACTCTAATGACATATGTATGCTGCTACTGTGAATATTCCTTAATAATTATGCCTAAGTTGAATTCCCTTTTTATGTTTTAGGTATCATTTTGGTTATAAAACTGTGATATGGGTTACAATGGGCCAACTAACAGGTTTTTTTAACTTATATTTGCAATCACTATGTTGCTTGCTACTCATGGTTGGTGCATTAAATATATATCTGGTTCACATGTCGACTGTGAAAATAAGTTGCTTGCTACTTCAACATTTAAAACTGGTCACACCAGCTGATTGCAACATATCTACAATATAAGTACACGTTTTAGCCGTTAGTTACTAATAATTGATGCACGAAAGTGAAACTTTGATAAGAATCCAATTATACTAATCCTTCACGTTTCCATTTTTTTTATCATTCTTTACTGCTTATTTGTGATTATAAATAGTAGTAATGGTGTACATCCAAAAACAGATCATTAAACTTTCCAGTTTGGGCCCATAATAGTAAAGCACTATGTTAGTTAACTGTTAAATGATAATGCCTTTTACAAATCAAGTGTTTTGGGATAACTAACTTTAAATGAAAACTGCATAATTGAGTGTTTGTGATACCTAAGTGTTTTGGGCCAACTAACAGGTTTTTTTAACTTATATTTGCAATCACTATCTTCTAACTGTTACACTGTTTGCTGCTGATAAATTTTTGTACAAACATGTACCGACCAATTATTTATTTGTTGTTATTAAATAGGCAAAAGCATTGGCCGCATACATCATGTTCCTCCTTCGTTTGGAGAGCTTTTTTATCTACGTAGGCTACTAAACCATGTTAGAGGAGCTAAAGATTGGGACGACCTTAGGGAGTTTGATGGTGTAATATATCCCACATGCAAAGATGCTTGCTACGCACGTGGTTTGTTAGACGACGATAAGGAGTACATTGATGGAATTATTGAAGCAAGTCAGTGGGGAATGGGGGATTACTTGCGAAAATTATTCGTAATGTTAATAATATCTGACACTATGTCGAGGCCTGAAATCGTATGGGAGAAGACATGGCATCTTTTAGCGGAAGATGTTGAACACATAGAAAGAATAAAACGAAATCATCCAGGTATGTATTTAAATTATTAATTAATTGCATAACATATATATATGTATATATGATTATTGTCACATGTATGGAAGTGATTGTATCTTCAAGCTTCTTCAGCTCTAATTCCATAGCCTACAAAACAAACAAATGTTCCATTATTGATAGACACCCAATTATGATCACAAAGAAATAAACCATATGTTTTTTAAGAAGCTTCATGGTTAACATAGGATTTTGAGTTTAGTTCTTAAAGGTTTTTTGTATGTGTGAGGAAGAAGTATTGATGTTTTGCTACAAGTTTACTATCAATAACTTTAGACTAAATATAATTTGACTTTTATGTTTCAGATCTTCAACTCACCGATACTCAACGGTACAATATATGTTTGACATATATTGAGGATAAGCTACTTAGCAGTTCAAGAAGTCTCAAGGATATAGTGAATATGCCTTATCCCAATACTGAGTTTACAATGGAAGGTTACAATCGTTTGATTTACGACGAACTGGATTATAAAATACCAGAATTGATAATCCAACATGAAGGACTGTATGCAAGCTTGACGAATGAGCAGAAAGGCATATATAAAGCAATTGTTGATGCATGCAACAACAATACGGGAGGTATGTTTTTTGTGTATGGTTATGGTGGTACTGGTAAGACTTTTTTGTACAAGACATTGACTGCGGCTTTAAGGTCAAAAGGCGAGATAGTTTTAAACGTTGCATCAAGTGGAATTGCATCTTTGTTGCTTGATGGTGGACGAACAGCACATTCACGGTTCGCTATCCCAATTAATGTTGTGGAGGATTCTATGTGTTCAATTTCTGCAGATAGTCCCCTTGCAGATTTGATACGACAAACGAAGTTAATTATATGGGATGAGGCTCCAATGATTAATAGACTTGCGTTTGAAGCTTTTGATAGAACACTAAGAGATATAGCTTCAGGTACTTACACGCCTAATTCTGACAAGGTTTTTGGGGGAAAAGTGGTTGTTTTCGGTGGAGACTTTAGGCAAATACTACCAGTTATACCTAATGGCAGTAGGCAAGATGTTGTACATGCTTCGCTAAACATGTCTAGATTATGGAATCATTGTACGGTTTTGAAACTGACACAAAACATGAGGCTACGTGTTGGTTGCAATCCAGCTGATGCAGAAGAAATTAATGAGTTTGCTGAATGGATTCTCAAGATTGGCGAGGGAAAAATAGGTGGAAAGAATGATGGGCATGCCGAGGTTGAATTTCCAGAAGAAATGCTCATACCAGATTCTGATGATCACGTTGGTTCAGTTATAAAGGAAACTTACGACAGTTGGGAGGAAAACCGGTTTGATCCAATGTATTTTCAAGATAGAGCTATACTTGCACCAACACATCAAGAGGTTGACAAAATAAATGAACGTATGATGTCTATGCTTCCTGGTAGAGAAAAGGTATGTTATAGTTCCAATACGGTTACAGATGTAGATTTAGATTTTAATTACCATGAGTCGCTCTACACAACAGAGTTCTTGAATTCAATAAAGATGTCAGGAGTTCCTCATCATAAGTTAGTATTGAAAGTTGGTGCTCCGATAATGTGTTTGCGAAACATTGACCAAAGAGGAGGACTATGTAATGGTACAAGGTTACAAATTGTCAGAATGGGAATCAATAACATTGAGGGGAAAATTATATCGGGAGGTCAAGTAGGCACGGTTGTAGCAATACCTCGAATGGTAATTAGTCCATCGGATAAAAAGATGCCATTTCAGCTTAACAGAAGACAATTCCCCATATCTATTTGTTTTGCTATGACAATTAACAAAAGTCAAGGCCAAACTTTATCTAAGGTTGGACTCTTTTTAGAACGACCAGTTTTTTCACATGGACAACTTTATGTAGCCGTATCGAGGGTAAAGAGCAAGAAGGGTTTGAAAGTTTTATGCTGCGACAACGATGGAAAGTATTGCAATTATACAACAAACGTTGTATATAAAGAAGTCCTTCAACGTATATAAGTTTAGTTATGTTTTTATTACTATTTGTTTTTTTGTCAAACAATGAGTGTGTTTTTTTTTTAAAACACATAATAGATACTTTGTTTTGCCAATATACTTTTTATATGCATTATGTTAGTCTATTATCAAACCATTGTACTAATTATTCTTATCTTAAAAACAAATTCTTGAAACTAGCCGCCCATCGGGCGGGCCTTGAAGTTCTAGTTTTGAAAGTATATTTTTATGATTTTATGACCAACGAGATCGGCGGCGATCGCCGCGTTGCTGGCGTGCCTGTCTTTTAGCCGATATTTTTAATGGTTGAAATTGGTCCTTTTAGTAGTAACTTTAAAGTATTATTATTTTTTTGATTTTTGATGATATGTTCTACGTTTGTAGCTAGTGTAATCTGCTCTTGCTTCACAAAAGTAATAAGTTAGAAATTGGGCCAGAGAAGACAGCGTAACTGGGCTAAAGAAAATGGACCAATGTTTTTGGCGGGAAAACATCAACAGTATAGAACAGTGACCAAAAATGGATCAGGCCTGGATCACTGGCGATATGGGCTTACGGAACAAATGGGCTGCGAGTACTGTATTTAGTGCGACGTCGTTTCAAATCTCTTTTAATATATATAGTAATATCAATAAAAGTATTTAGCTTTATGTTTTTATTGTCACTCATCTAGTGGCGGAGCCAGAAAATCCAATCGCGGGGGGCAACACGCAAAAAGAGAGGTTAAATAACATGTGAAAAAATGTTACTCCCTCCGTCTCAATTTATTTGTCAGGAGAGAGAAAACATAAAGTTTAATAAAAGTGGGGCCACTTTAATTTTCAACCACTAAAATGGAATATTCCTCTTTTAGATTCTTTAGTTTTTACTCCACTAAATAAGGAAAGTGGACAATTAATTTGAGACATCCATAAAAAGAAATATGGACAAATAAATTGAGACGGAGGGAGTACTTTTTAGTGTAATTTAAAATACGGGTCAGGTTTAACATAAAGACAACAAATGTACTCTACTACGATGCAATTAACACTAATTAAGATCTAACATGTCGATAAAATAAATTCTGATCAATGATTTCAACTAGTTATTTGAAACATACTCACTTAAGTTGTAAAATACTTAACCAAATACTATTTAATATGCCAACTGTTGTAATTTCTTTTTTGAAACACTTGTGAATTTCTATATATTTTAACTAAAAAGAAATTCAAAACTGTAAATAATAGAGTAAAAGTACTATGCTAACAAATTACAATAGAATACCTATCTCTAGTAAAAAACTACGCTATACTTGTATCATATTCATATGTGGTGCACCAAAATTCAAAGATTCTAAACTCATAACCCCTTCCATTAGGGTTGTAAATGAACTGAACATTCAGTGAACATTTCATGAACCGTTCGGTAAAAAGTTCGTTTATGTTTGTTTATTTATTAAATAAACGAACATGAACAATATTTTACGTTCGTTTAGTTAAATGAATGAACATGAACAAAAGTTGTGTCCGTTTATTTATGTTCGTGAACGTCCGATTATGCATTCGTTAACGTTCGTTTATTTATTTATGTTCGTCTATCATATCTTTTAATTGTCTAATTTTAAAAATGGTTCGTTTAAACAAAACAACACTTATTAAACAATATATTGTGCATAATTTAATAAAGTTTATGTATGTTTGTCTATGTTTATTTATGTTCCATCGTTATGTTCGTTTAGCGTTCGTTTAGTGTCTTTATGAACGAACATAAACAAACATGAACAACTCATTTTCTTAATAAACGAACATGAACAAGAAAATCCGTCCGTTTAAGCGTTCGTGTCCATTTATTTGTCCGGTTAAAATTAAACGAACGAACATGAACAGGCTCTGTTCGTGTTCGTCCGGTTCGTTTACAGCACTACCTTCCATGTTAGCATATCAGTGCAATTTTTAAACATATACACTAAAAACGAGAGACAATATTAAATATATTAAATATATCATATTATTATAATATTACCTAATGACACACTTCCCCACAATAACACTTTTCCATTTCCCTATTGTCCTTCTTTTTCATTTTTTTCGGGCGAACAAAGGGTCAAAACCGCCAGTTTTATGGCATTAGAAAACACTTTAGTTGTTGGCAAATTCAGACGACGAGGGCACTCGGATTTTGTGGGTGAGGGCACTGGCCTTTTTTCCTATAAATTTAAACTTTTTTCTTATATGTTTTGTGTATCCGCAAGAACTTGGTTGGGGGCATTTCCCCCACTACTTCCAACATGGCTCAGCCCCTGCACTCATCCACAACTCCACACCATTGTTTGGTTCTATTCATGTATATTTATAGTAAATTTTCTTATTGTCGTATTCCGTGTAGACTGAATTACACATATTATATGAAGTCCTTTATCACGGGCAGCTTAAAAACATCTCATCAAAATTCAAATTTAACCGATCTGTTACATCTCAAACTCTCTTAGCATATACACTAATGCACAAAGTTTCTCAAAAATAATCACAGGCAGTTCCGTTTCTTCTAGTATTCATCAACAACTTACAAAAATTTCCTGCTACCGTACATAAGATACAATTACTCAATCTACATATAATAATATTTTTCAGATTTGCACATAAAACATTTTCTAAAAATTTTATGAAAATTTCAAGAACATGCCTTGATTTCTCTTCTTGAAGGCATAAAATGACACTTTGCATTGATCTTTCAGTCTTCCAATTCATTTCCCCAGTGAATGTGATATTAGCCAAACTATCCAATATCTACCATATAATTATTAGGGGCATTCGCATATATATCCCTCCAAAGATGCGTAATTATTCAATAAGAAATTTATCAATATTTTCGGTAATAATAGGCCAGGCATATATTGGATGTTTTGGTATGGGCATACCAATCTGACTTCTTTGCTTGAGACTGAAGGAGCTTCTAAAGATCAGGGCTGATTCTATAGTTCATGACCGATTTCCCCACAACCAATACTAAGGCTATGCATAGTGGTGACCCGGGTCACCAGCTGCCACATCAGTTTTCTCTCTCCGGTGACCAGACATGACTGATAGTATTTTTTTGGGTTGATCGACCGATATGTGACCCATGTGACACAATGGGCTAGACCGATGTTGAAATTGGTCACCCAGCTGCCTCGACTGATATTTTTCGGTCAACTGTGACTAGCCTAATAGCTAGTATTCGTGATAGAAAATGGTCAATAAACAATTGCAAAGTGAATAAAAGAGGAAGTTGTAACATTAATAAATAAAAAGATCAATCTATATATAACCTTAACAACTCTCTTTAGTCGAGCCGCTCTAAACGATTTCAAAATATACATAAGGTTTTAGCCACGCCAATGTACCTCTAATCACAAAGTTACTCATAGGCAAACATTGCTAAGGAATCATACACGGACATAACTGAATTATCATGGAGCAATCAATTTGACAGTAAATAATTCAAGCATATCACCGAACTGTCCGAACGCCTTATATGCATTTAAAACTACATTCTTTTTGGGTCAAGTGTAAGCATAAAAATAAATGTTAGAAAAAACACAATGAAATAAATCTCACCTTAATTCAACATTTGAACAAATTTCATATTTCATGCTCATGATAATCGTAGTAGCAAATCATCTTATAACTAACAATATTGAAGAAAAAAAATAGCTCCAATATATCATAATATTTATGCCTACTCAAAGCATTTGATCAAACAATTCATTGTGCAGAATATTTTATATACATAAATCTGCTGAAAATAAATCATAGCCAAGAACATGAGAGTTCTCAAACATTTAATATCACTACACTACTTAAACACCCAAAAGTAGAGACAATAACGAAATTAAGTTTTTACTCCTTACAAACATTGTCTTAAAATCAACATTAAGGAATAGTTTTTGATGTCTAAGCGGATTGAGACGTCTAGATTAGCTGAAGTTTAGACATGAGGAATTCACTTCAGTTTCGATTGTCTGTTATCTAATAATAGATGACAACAAAATCCCCAAAATTACTCGACTTAGTATTTACAATAACAGATAGAAGCTCGAAAAACATATATCAACTTACCTGAATAGAAGAAGAAAATGGAATGAATAAAAATCAAAATGGCGAAGCAAAGTTAGTGTAGATAAAAAGTTATGAGTGGGAAGCAATTTTGAATTTAAATTTTGAAAGAGGCAAATGGAGAAGATGGAGATGAAGATTCCATTTGAATTTCAACCATCATGATTAGAGGTGGCAATTCGGGTCGGGTTCGGGTTCACGGGTTCGGGTTCACGGGTTCGCGGGTCAGAAACCTTCAACCCGAACCTGACCCGTTTAATAAACGGGTCAATCAGGTCGACCCAAAACCGACATGAAACCTATTTAGTCTCAACCCTAACCTGCTAATTTTCGGGTCGGTCTCAGGTCTGGTTTCGGGTTAGCGGGTTAATTCGGGTTAACTGGTTAACGGGTTCGGGTTAGTGGGTTCGCGGGTCAGAAACCTTCAACCCGAACCTGACCCGTTTAATAAACGGGTCAATCAGGTCGACCCAAAACCGACCTGAAACCTATTTAGTCTCAACCCTAACTTGCTAATTTTCGTGTCGGTCTCAGGTCGGGTTTCGGGTCGTGTCGGAAATTGCCACCCCTAATCATGATGCTTGTAAAAAGATTAGGCGTGGTAAAACGCACCACCTCAATTTTCACCAATGACACTTTTAATTTAAAACAGACTAATAATTTTTATTCTAACGCTCTGTTCTCAAGTCTGAATTTTAAAGAATGGAAGGGGAAGTGGAAAGTAAGAAATGACACTATGAAGAAACTGGTTATTTTTATTTGTGTTTTTGAGTTTTTATTTTTAGTTGCAAGGAAAAGAAAGGAAGATACACAAATTACCAAGATACCCTCAAAAAGATGCCATACTTTAATACTTTATCTCTTGGTCCATAACTCCATGTCCCATACTTTATCCCACTTCGAAGCTACTTTTGCATTTTATGGAGTTTTTTATGAAGCTACTCTCCATACTTTATCCCACTTCGAAGCTACTCTTGTACTAATTTTTATTTCTTCTTGATATATTAGGGTCTCCATACTTTAATACTTTTCCCCAAAGAGACCTCCCAGCGCTTTCTTTGTCTTCCTGTACGTTATAGTCATAAAAAAGAGAGGCTTTTTTAGTGTTCTAATATGAACTTATAATGTATTTAGCTGCTGATTGGTGTCATCTTATTGTTACAGTGAGGAGTTCCGCAAGACATTCAAGAAAGAAAATCCAACTGTCAAAGCTGTTTCAGCTGTATGTGCTACATAATCAGATATTACATGATTCTTTCCAAGTTGTTTCAGCTGTATGTTCCGCAAGACATTCAAGAAAGAAAATCCCGAGAAGGTTCGTTTGGATGTTGTGAGTACTGGTCTGATTGTGTCGATTTTGATGATGAGTAATGAGGTTATATTTGTAATTTTACACAAGCTCAATATCTTTATAATACCTTCCCCTCCAAACCCCCCCCCCCCCCCCCCAAAATTGGGCGGAACGGATATACACCAAAAAACACATACCTTCCCTCCCTCCCACCTTCCCGTCCCCTCATCTTCCTTCTTAAAAGAACTTAAGAACACCAATATTTTTTATTTCCCTTCCCTTCCCCTTCCATTCCTTTAAAAAAAAATTCGAGAACAGATCGTAAGTGTTTTGAACAGTAATTTATTTAAGTTAAATAAGTATTTTTCATATAAAGATGACGTAAGCAATTAATAATATCTTAACTACATATAATGGAGGAATGGTCAAACATAGGAAAAGTGAAAAGTCAATAATTGTGAAATGTTGAAAATAATGTATTCCTCATTTTGCCCTTCTCAATTAACAAACACACAGACAAATACACACACCGCATATCCTATTTTCTCTTCTGTTCTCTAACCTAAAACACACCACATCGAAAAACAGTAGCCGCCGCCGCCAACATAACCTATCTCCGCCACCATCTGCCGAATTGCCACCATCTTTCGATGGTTTAGGTAGTTTCAGGTAGTCGGGGGGGGGGGGGGGGGAGGGGGTGGGTTTTTGGTTGTTGTTAGTGGTTTCGGTTGTCCATAGCCACCATCAAAGAAATAGCCAATACTGAGCGTCTCACCACCCTAGGAAACCCACCACCGAGACGGACAACACTAAAGGTTATTTAGGAATCTGGTTTTTTAGGAATCTTTCGCCACTTTTTTTTTTTTTTTTTTTTTTTTTTTTTTTTTTTTTTTTTTGCTATAACATTTTTGAATTTTTTTTTTTATTTGTTGTAACATTATTGTTTTTTTGTTGTTTTCGTTTTTCTGATATTTTGTGAATATTATTATGGCTTAGCCGAAAGTGGTAGATAATTGATATGAGATCTGCTTTGTTTTCGAAATTAAATCTGTATGGTGGTTTGTTTGTACATGTTTTAATAATTAAAAATGACCAATGTGTTTTTATAGATTGATTTTAAATTAATATGTTTTCATAGATACAAATCTTTTATAGTGGTCCAAGTATTTTTTTGAGTTTTGTTAATGTGTTTTTTTATTATATAATTGTGTTTGGGTTTTGGAATTTGTAGCTGGAGTTACGCCGTTTGTGGTTGCTGGAATCGAATTTAGCAAGAGAATTGTAAGTTCCTTATGTCATTATTATGTTTGGTACGACTAGGTGTGTAAATGAGTCACGAGCCGAGTTTGAGCTTGACTTGTAGACCGTTTAAGTAAACGAGCTAGAGGTCATTTACCGAGGCAGAAGAACAAGACAAGAACTAAATGCCGTTAACAGAAAAACAAGGCCATTACCGAGGCAGAGGTCATTTGAGCAGACCGATATTCTGCAGTGGCGTGCAAGGTAAACAATATGTACAGTTGCACATTTGTGATTGGTTTAGCTAATTTGACATGTGTGTGATCAGCTATGATGTATTTTATTGTTCTGATGACGTGTCTGGTGAATATGAAATTGCAGCATATATGTGTTGAATTATATGAATCATAAAACTATAAACATATAAAAACATCACAAAGCACGCAGCGGAAAGATCTAATGAACATGTAATTAATTAACTTAAATAAATACGTACCTTAATCGCGTAATCACCAAGAACAACAAGAACCCTAATTTGGGTGTGATGTGGATCGAACCAAACAAGGGAAAAACACCAAGAATCACAAGCTAAAATAAGCTTGTCACTCGTTCTTGTACACACGCGATAGTAGCGTTCCAATGGGAAAGCTAGGTTCAAGATTCACTAACAACCAAACACTTAATTTGCTACCCTTGATTCGCCAATACCTAATGGTATTAAAAAGAGGGTCGAACAAGGTGAGCAAGAAGGAGAGAAGAAGAGAAGTTTGGCTATAGTTAGGGATACTTGATTAGGTGAAAATCAAAACAAGTGAATTTGTATTTATAGGCAAAACCTAAAAACACAAACTTGCTCCCTACTCTACCCATGAAATCGTCCAGCCCATCCACAAGGGATTTCCAGCCGACCCAAACCCAACCATGGGTTTCTAGATCCTTCTCTTCCTTTTATTGCATAATTAGTCCTTTAACGGTCGTTATCTCTAACCCCGTTAAGTACTAACTATCGTTAAGTATTTGTTTTAGTGAAATGAATAAATATAAATATAAAATATATTTAATCTATTCAAACCATTGGAACTCTCACGTATTGTGTGCAATCCCGAGTCTCGGGTTCGAAACCGGACATACAATTATTAATATCATTATACACAAAACTAACAGCTCCCACTTGGATAATGATTAATATTGTAATGACATGGGCTAGTCTAGCTTTAACAGATCCCAATGCCCCCAGCTCGATCCGAGTTGTGGTTCTCCTGGAACAACCACTTGATGATATAATCATCATACTTATCCTTTTGTTACTAATACCGCGTTAATTTGGATATGGATCTTTGTCATTCCATAATTAACAATAGTTTCTCGTTTGTACATAATTGAGCAAGATTACCAAAACATCTAAACGTCTTCCAGATAGACTTTGGGCATGCGCACACAAACATCTTGTCAATTCTACGAGTGGCCTAGCAGTATTAAATTTCAACACAAAGTTGAAAGAACAAATCCCTTATTGACTGCAAGCATAACCCTTGAACTTCGCATCATTTCTGAAAATAGCCCTTATAACTACCTTTTACGGATAGCGTTAGACTATCTCACAGAAAATGAGCTACATCCTCGGCAATTATCTGGCATCTCAAGTCAGAGGATAAATATTCATGATATACTTAATGACTATGATCCATAAAGTATAATCATGTTGTTGGGATAAGTCCTATATTCAATTTATCCAATATTGAATATCATGTGACATTGGTATCTTAACCTTACAGTATATTCTACCAATCCTCACATTTGTCTTAGTTCAATAATATTCCCATATTATTAATTGACAACAGACTATTTAGAATAAATAAATTACTCATGGATTTAAACATGCAAATATAGGACACAAATATTAATAATGATAATAAACGTTAACCGCACTTTATTTCATTAAAATAATAATTTTTTACACGTCCCTATCGAAATACTAATCCAACAGATTTACATGAAACTATCTGCTAAACGAAGACCAATACCCTGAGCATGACGATTAAATGTCTCCTTAGGTAATGCCTTTGTGAAAGGATCAGCCAGATTGTCATCTGTGTGAACTTTGAGTACTTTTATTTCACCATCATCGACTTGCTCTCGAACATAGTGAAGTTTCCTTTTAAAGTGTCTGGCGCCTTTCATAACTTCAGGTTCATTGGCGAATGTAATTGCAGCAGAGTTGTCGCAATATACATTTATAGGTAATTCTATTGAAGGCATCACTCCAAGATCCTTAATGAATTTCCTTATCCAAACAGCTTCTTGTGCCGCTTCCGATGCAGCAATGTACTCAGCTTCTGTAGCAGACATGGCCGTTATGCTCTGCTTCTTACTCTTCCAGTCCACAGCTCCTCCATTTATGACAAAAACGTAACCCGTCTGAGACTTCGTATCATCTTTATCAGTCTGAAAGGATGCATCGCAGAAACCTGTAACATTCAGTTCTGCGTCTGGATTTCCCCCGAAAACAAGAAACATATCTTTAGTATTCCGTAGATACTTAAGAATGTCCTTTACAGCTTTCCAGTGTTTTACCCCTGGATTCTGCTGATATCGACTGGTCATGTTTTGAGCAAATGCCACATCTGGCCTTGTGCATCTAACAGCATACATGATAGAACCAACTGCCGAAGCATATGGAACTTTCTTCATGTATGCTTCCTCTTCAGGTGTAGAAGCACACATTTCACTGCTCAATTCATGTTTCACTTGCATGGGCAGATATCCTTTCTTGGAATTCTGCATACTGAATCTCTTCAATATTTTATCCATGTAAGCACTTTGACTTAAACCGATTAACCGTTTAGATCTGTCTCGATAGATCTTGATTCCAAGGATATAAGCTGCTTCTCCTAAATCCTTCATGGCAAAACAACTACCAAGATATTCCTTAACTTCATTAAGGATTGGTATGTCACTTCCCATGATTAATATGTCATCGACATATAGAACAAGGAAAACAGTGTTACTCCCACTAACTTTGTGGTATACACATGGCTCATCGAATTTTGAGTAAATCCAAACTTCTTGATTTCCTCATCAAATTTCTTATTCCATTGCCTGGATGCTTGCTTCAATCCATAAATGGATCTTTGAAGTTTGCATACACGCTCAGGAAATTGTGGATTCACAAACCCCTCAGGTTGCGCCATGTAGATATCTTCATCTAGGCGACCATTCAGAAAGGCGGTTTTGACATCCATTTGCCAAATCTCATAGTCATAGTAGGCAGCTATGGCTATAAGAATCCTAATAGCTCTAATGTTGGCCACAGGAGAAAAGGTCTCCTCATAGTCAACACCGTATGTTTGGGTAAAGCCTTTAGCTACCAAACGAGCCTTATAGGTGTGTACATTGCCATCCATGTCAGTCTTTTTCTTAAATAGCCACTTACACCCAACTACCTTAGCATTGGGTGGAAGGTCTACTTCAGTCCAGACTTGATTATCCCTCATGGATTGCATTTCCCCATCCATGGCAGTTTGCCATTTTTCCTTTTCAGGACTAATAATGGCAGCTCTATAGCTAGTTGGCTCATCAGTTTGATCCAATAGTATAGTTTTCTCATCATCTATGTTCAAACATAGACGCTCAGGAGCCTTTGCAGATCTTGAAGATCTACGGACGGGTACCACTTCTACTTCAGGTGGAGGACCTAAACTTTCTGGTTCCACAGGAAGTGTGTTAGTGCTTTCAGAAGGTGAAGTATCTTCATGATCATTTTCAAGATCATATGCTCTCCCACTGATTTCTTGAGATATTAGATTATCTTCAAGAAAATCACCGTACCTAGCCACGATGACCTTATTTTCAGGTGGGAAGTAAAAGTAGTAACCCTTCGTTTCCTTAGGGTATCCTACGAAGATACACTTAACAGATCTTTGTTGGAGTTTATCAGGTGAGTCACGTTTAACAAACGCCTCACAACCCCAGACCTTTAAGTAAGAAAAGTTGGGAGCTTTTCCAGTCCATACTTCATATGGAGTCTTATCAACCTTCTTAGTTGGAATCCTATTCAACACGTGAACAGCCGTTTCAAGAGCATAATCCCAAAAGGATAAGGGAAGAGTTGTAAGATTAAACATGGATCGTACCATATCTAACAAAGTACAATTTCTCCTTTCAGATACACCATTTTGTTGTGGCGTATAAGGAGAAGTGAGTTGTTGCACAATGCCACACTCACCCAGATAATCCTTAAACTCTTGGCTTAAGTACTCACCACCAGATCGGATCGAAGTGCCTTAATCTTCTTTCCGAGTTGTAATTCTACTTCATTTTTAAAGACCTTGAATGTCTCAAAGACTTCATGTTTATGTTTAAGTAAATAAACATAACCATAACGACTATAGTCATCCGTGAAGGTTAAGAAGTAGACAGCACCGCGTTTAGACACATGTCTAAATGGACCACACACATCCGTGTGTATTAATCCAAGTAGATCCGAAGCCTTCTCCATATTGCTATGGAAAGGTTTCTTTGTCATCTTTCCAGATATGCAAGATTCGCATTTATCAACTGAATCATCATTGATATTTTTTAAAAGCCCATCGTGTTGCAGCTTTTCCATGCGATTCTTGCCTATGTGGGCAAGACGGCAGTGCCATAAATAAGACGAGTCCAAGTTAGACTTGACTATCTTATTTCCGATGCTATACATTGAATTATTTCTATTGGATACATGGTTTTCCATGTCAATTTCAAACACACCATTTAATGAAATAGCATTAAAGTAAAAAACAGAATTTAGAGAAACAGAAATTCTATTATCATTAAAAGTATGCTTAAAACCCAAATCCAATAACAAAGAAACTGAAACGACACCTCTAACAATAGAAGGTGCGTAATGACAATTGTCTAAAACCAAAATTAAACCAGATGGTAAAACTAGCTCAAAAGTCCCTATGGCTTCTACTGCTGCACGTATTCCATTTCCCACGTACAAGTAGCATTCCCCATAGTTCAGCTTCTTTGCTCCTCTAAGCCCTTGCGATGTATTACAAATGTGAGTACCACATCCTCTATCATATATCCAGGCATTTTGCTTACGAGGAAAAGAAAATAATTCAACCATAAAAATACCTGAAGTGCTGGCGCCCTGCCCAGCCTTGGCATTCTTATTTTTCCGACACTCCTCTAGCAACAATGGACAGTCACGCTTCCAGTGTCCAGGAGTATGGCAGTGGTGACAAGCAGCCGCATCCTTTTTGGGATAATCCTTCTTGGGAGGAGGATTCTGCTTCTTTGGCTTTTGCTGATGGGTCACAATCTGCTTGCCCTTGTCAGCGTTGCCCTTTCCTTTCTTGTTCACATGTTTCGGTTTACCGGGCTTAGCTACTCTACCACCTCTTATTGCCATAACAGCAGGTGTAGGAGCTTTCTTTGTGAGTGCCTTCTCATGCTCAATAAGCATTGCATGCAATTCAGAAAATGTCTTCCCCTTGCAATGCATGTTAAAGTTGCGCACAAATTCACCATATAATTCCTCATTGAGGGATTTGTTGATGAGGCCAACTTTAACGTCTTCCACAAACCCGCAATTAAGTGCATCTAGTTGGTCAAGATAACCTTTCACTTTAAGTGCATGATCACTTACGGGTGTTGTCACATCCTGCTTGCACTTGCCCAAGTTGTCAAGTACATCATACAATTCAGCCATAGGTGATTTCTGAAACATACGTGTCAGTTCATCAATCATGTTTTTCGGGCCATATTTCTCAAACTGTTTTACCAGTTGATCATCCATCCCCGATAGCATGAGACAAGCCGCATCATTGTGCTTGTCATAGACTTCATTGAACTCCCTAAGTATTTCATTAGGCGAGTTTGCAGGAGGAGCTTCAGGAAGGTCCTCAGTAAGACATTCTGAACGTTTGGCAATTCTAAGAACCAGCCTTAGATTTCGATACCAAGCGTTAAAATTCTTAGTCCCAGTCAGTTTTTCCTTTTCAAGCATCATCTTGAAACAGGAAGTTAAGTTTGACGAGTTTCCGGGTTGGGCCATTTCTACAGAAAAAGTTCAAAAGTTAGTACTTTCGATAATTAAACATTTCATGAAAATTAAACACCCATTGGTTAAAAACCATTTAATTTTCACTGAAAACTAGGATCCTAATTGACGCCGTTTCAAATTCTACATCAGCTTTGGCTGCTAGCAATGAAAGTGCTCAACAAGGTACGGGATCACCCAATTGCCAATGTCAAATTGCAATTCCTAGAAATCTTGGGACTTACATTATATTGCCAACATCAGTTGCAAAATGTAAGCATGTTTCATCCCTAATTCTTTATGCCTTGGCGTCGTTCCATTACATCAGCTTTGGCTGCTAGTAATGAAAGTGCCCAATTAAGTTAACCAACTTAAGAAACTGTAAATTGACGTCAGTTTATTGCATTCAGCTTTGGCTGCTAGCAATAAAGTACTCAATTTTTACCCTTAGATGACCACCCTTTGAACATCAACATTCAGCTTTGGCTGCTAGTGATGTAGGATGAAACCTTAGGTGTTTCTTTTTTGTAGTTGGGTGACATATAACTTAAATTTATAGGGTAAAATTTTTGATGTGTGAAATCAAAAAATATGTACAAAGATGTCATGCATTCATCTTTGTATCATATATGTTTGCAAAAACAAAACCGTTTACTAATTCGTAGCTCAAATCATCAAATTTTTAATTGAGGCGTTGAGAAAATTACAACATTGCCTTAAGATGCTTCGTACTTTTTCATGGTGTACTTGGTAAGTCTATTATTGACGCACAGGCGAGCGGAGGGACGATAGCCGCCGAAGCTGGTTAAAACCGTGCCCCTTTAAGGTCACAATTTAATGTGATCCAACCTTAAACCCACTTTATAGTTTGTCAATAATAGGTTCGCCGCTTCGACCACTTTTGTACAGTTGCAATCAATCAACTAAAAAATATGATTTTCTTGCTAAAACAATTTATGTAATAATTTATTAATTGCTAGTCTCGTCTGGGAGCAAATTACCGTGCGAAGCGAACCACTGTCGGCACATAAGACTTGGCAAAAAATAAAATTACTACAAAGGTTTCATAGTTATTAGTCTTGTTTATTTTTATTATGAAAATTACCCTCTTATGTGTTGCAATCCATCATAATATATAAACACAAAAGATCAAGTAATTACAAAAAAAAAAACATATAATAACAAATATATGATCATAACAATATCATATAGCCACATGCAAACCTTTTTTCAATAAATCCTATTATTAATTCTATGTGTAATTAAATATGTATTAAACTAACAAAACTTCCATTGGTTTTCGAGCTCATTGTACCCAATGGTCCACAGACACCAAATAACTTGGCTGCGTAAGTTTTAGTTAATTTAATACCACATTGCACATAATTAATTAATTAATATATTGAGGTCTTCCCCAATTTAAGATTTATTAAACAAAACATGTAGCAAAACAATACATACACATCGTCCCATACATCAAACCATGACAAAATATGCAAGATTTTGTCATGGATACCATATTAACACATAATCATGCAATCCATATTAACATGTTAATATCTAGTACGTATTTAATTAATTGGTGACATCACATAGTATTCACAAATTAATCCCTAAAAATTTTCCATGCATAATCTAGGGTTTCTAACAAGTTTTTAATAAAAAAACTAACATAAACCCTAAAAGAAAATAAATGTGGATCGATCCACATATATAAAAATTAGGGTTTCAAATTAAAACCCTAGAACATTAAATGCATGTATCTAATCAAGATCCAATTTTTAGGTTTTAGTAATTAATTACATAGTTCTAAACGAGGCTCATGATGCCACTGTTGAATTATATGAATCATAAAACTATAAACATATAAAAACATCACAAAGCACGCAGCGGAAAGATATAATGAACATGTAATTAATTAACTTAAATAAATACGTACCTTAATCGCGTAATCACCAAGAACAACAAGAACCCTAATTTGGGTGTGATGTGGATCGAACCAAACAAGGGAAAAACACCAAGAATCACAAGCTAAAATAAGCTTGTCACTCGTTCTTGTACACACGCGATAGTAGCGTTCCAATGGGAAAGCTAGGTTCAAGATTCACTAACAACCAAACACTTAATTTGCTACCCTTGATTCGCCAATACCTAATGGTATTAAAAAGAGGGTCGAACAAGGTGAGCAAGAAGGAGAGAAGAAGAGAAGTTTGGCTATAGTTAGGGATACTTGATTAGGTGAAAATCAAAACAAGTGAATTTGTATTTATAGGCAAAACCTAAAAACACAAACTTGCTCCCTACTCTACCCATGAAATCGTCCAGCCCATCCACAAGGGATTTCCAGCCGACCCAAACCCAACCATGGGTTTCTAGATCCTTCTCTTCCTTTTATTGCATAATTAGTCCTGTAACGGTCGTTATCTCTAACCCCGTTAAGTACTAACTATCGTTAAGTATTTGTTTTAGTGAAATGAATAAATATAAATATAAAATATATTTAATCTATTCAAACCATTGGAACTCTCACGTATTGTGTGCAATCCCGAGTCTCGGGTTCGAAACCGGACATACAATTATTAATATCATTATACACAAAACTAACAATATGAGCAGAACTTGCGAGCCGTGCCTTGTCCTAGCAGAAGGCCCCTTGAGCTGGTATACACCTTAATCATTTTCACTTTCTTAATGATGAATTGTAAAATGAACACAAACAGGAAGGATGATAGTGCATTCCTATTTGAGGTTTTTGGTATGCTTCTGCCGAAACAAAAAGAATGGAGTTCATGATGATGAGTATTGGAACCATATATCAAAAGGAAATAATTGTTTTTTCATCTCTGCATGCTTCTCATGTTTTTTCCTTCGTCAATTTAGTCATGCTAAGATTTGGAAAACAAATAACCTGTAGTTGTTTCTTTACTATTGAGGTAAATACTATCCAATGATACTATAGGAGCATCTCATGTTCACATTTGCGGATATGAACTATTGCAGCGAGCTTGATGTTGTATATAATCATGTGTAAAGTGAGCGTCAAAAGTAGCATTCTTAATCTGAATATAATCCATCTGATAAAGTGGCTCTGCTTTTTTCTAGGTTACTCAAAATTAATTGTTCACAAACTTTGAAAGTATGGTAGTTTGAACGATACCTTATTGCATCCTTCCCAAACGTTGTTCTGTTTTTGTTTATCTAAAGAGAATTATCATCTAGATATCGGTTTAAAGAAAAAATGCACTTATATAACCTTGTTGAGAAGTTTTTTATGTTCTAAGCAATTGGAAGCCAGAGTAATTAGGAAAGTTTTAATTGCAAGGCTTTTGGTCATTGGAGATGGCCACTTTTTCTAGGATGGAGAACATTAGTTATCTAATTGAAGACACTGATAAGTTTATCATAATCAGAGCTGTCTACCTTGAAGTATATAATCTGAAATTTAGGGTCATGTGTAGTAAATCATTTGAGATAACCACCAACCTGAAAATTTGAACTTCATGATTTATATGCTATGAGCACCCACTGAAATACATGATCATCCAAACTAACTTAAATTGAGCTCTTAGATGTATAGATCATATATAATCAACTTGACGAAACTGAAAGGGTGTTTGTCTCTATTTTCAGTTGTTGGGTTCTTGTTATAATCTATGATGTGTGCCACTTGATAGATTAGAAGATGAGAAACATCTTGAACGCCTATCATTCCTTATGATGGTTATTTTGTTTTTTTAATGGACTTCACATGGTATTACAGTTGATTAGGCGAATAAAAAGTCAGGATGATAATGGTAGTGAAGAGGAAACAGCATCAGCCACACCCAATAAGATCTTCCAAATATTGAATCAGACAATTGAGGTTTTGTCAACGGTTCCAGTACCCGACCTTGCATTGAGGTTATACTTGGAATGTGCCGAGGTACGTCTATGCATTTCTTGACCCAAATAAGTATCTGATATATTGTATTCCTTCTAACCTACACTACTATGGTTTTGTTTTTTAACAGGCTGCCAATGATTGTGATCTTGAACCTGTAGCATATGAGTTTTTCACCCAAGCATATATATTATACGAAGAAGAAATTTTGGTAAGTTATGCTTCTTTTATCCTAAGATTTTTGAGGTCCAAATAGCGCATATGGGATGCGTTCATTTCATATCATTTATGCTCTCTTTTTTTTTCATGAGTGACAGGATTCGAAGGCACATGTTACAACACTATATCTCATTATAGGGACTCTTCAACGGATGCACGTATTTGGGGTTGAAAAGAGGGATACCTTGACCCACAAGGCCACAGGGGTAATATGCTTAGCTATTTATCTGTTAATGCAATTTATTTTGTATCAGTCAATGTATTACACCATTCTAATCTTTCCCTTTCACGTTATGGTAGTATTCGGCAAAACTCTTGAAGAAGCCAGATCAGTGCAGAGCTGTTTATGCTTGTTCACATCTGTTCTGGGTAGATGATCAAGATGGAATCAAGGATGATGAAATGTCTTATAATTAGATGATCAAAATTCTTTATGATTGCAATTAGGTTTAACCTCTTTTTGTTAGTTAATATCTTATAATTGATGGTCTAACTAAATATGTTTGTATGTTGTTTGATACATGATAAGAATTTTTGCTAGATTTGAATTATCGCATGTTACAACCGTTTGCAATTACATTTTGATATTTTCACGTTTTATTTTGAACTTTATACGAAACACTTGCCACAATATCACATATCGTTAATTGTCTGCCGCTAGGAACCTCCGTTGCTATGCACGGGTACTCGCCTAATTTAATTGAATAAACCAATAAGAAGTTTCCACCAAGTCAAAGATGAAATACGCATAAACCTTTGTTTAATAGTATTAAATAGATTTTTTTTTTCCCTTAAATTACCCAATTAAAATATCAAAATTTTATATTTCCACGACACATGCTTTAAAATCATTGTACTTGTGTTTAGAGAAAAAAAATGAAATTTTGATGTTTTGCCCAGATAAATATGAAATTATCCCGCATTTAATTATAATACTTATACATCGTACACTTAAATATATACCCTAATAACACAAGATACATCATTAAAGGTGTTTGGCTAAGCTTATATCATGGGTTACAATATATAGTTTATCTGTATCTTGTAAAAATTAGCCTAAACGAACTTATATGACTCGGATTATTAATCTAATATAAAGGTGTTTTTTTTAGCAAACCTATTTATCGCCATGATAAATACTATTTTTTTTTTTTTTAATTTTTTTTATCAAAGACATTTTTGGATAAACTAAGAAACTGCTTATAATGATATCCTTTTTCTAACTTGTATCACCATAGCATTTGTTAAATACAATTAATAAACTTAAATCACCATGTTTAAATGTTAGTTTGCATTACTAATTTTCTAATTACCATGATTAACTTTGTTTTATCTAGAAACAATTCTATTTTGGAAAATAACTTAGTTCATTTAATGCCTTTAAACAAATGATATGGTGCACAAATTAGAAAATCCAATAATGAAATGATAAACTTTGGAAGGATGATATTGTAAAAAAAAACCACCAACTTTCTACTAAACTTAGAAACAAGTATGATATCCTATTTGAAAAAAAGCCAACCAATTCAGCTAGATTCATTCAAAATAAAAAATAAAAATAAGTTGGATTCTCCATCGATAGGAATTGACCTTTTAACTGTAATTCATCATTTAACCGAGTCCAAAGTATGATTCAAAGGTCGTGGTTTACCAACAAAAAAAAAGTATGATTCAAAGACTGGATTCAACAAGAACAACATCTCTTGTCAAACAAATACATTATCAAAAGTTCAGTCTAAGACCACTGAATTGTATTTTAAATATGTATAATCAGTACACATTATCGCTCGGAGTGCCGGAGTATGCAATCATGGTCTTACTCAGTTTTTGGATTGGGATCTGAAACACGCAAAACATCCACATAAGTTCCTGATCCTTATGGTATTGAAGTTGGTAATCCACTTGAAATTCCTGCTGGATATGAAGAGAGATGGATGTTTAATATTCATGCAATCGACACTTGAGGTGCAGTGGATGCAATGGGATGCACTGAATGCAGGTATCATGAAATTTTATGTAGATTTTGTTTTAGATTTAGTATATGTTTTCAAATTTTATTGTTTTTGAAATGCAGATGCAACTTATATAATGTGACGAATGATGAATATGGTCGACCTTTGAAACCGGATACAATCACTATTACCAGTAGAAGATGCAGCCTGCACATGCATCTTGTCCAAGTCATGGCTACACACTTGTTCTACTAACCCTATACCCTAAGGTTTCGTCTACATTCTATAAGCAAACAGAAACTAAGAAAGTACACCAAGTTGATGGGCAACACTATAGAAAGATATATTGAGAACAACATACCAATCATAAGTTTTGATCTTGATATTTACATCCACAATCTAAAGTCAGCTGCATTTGCTGAAGAATGGATTGAGTGTGTAGCTTCCAGAAGCTGTCATAAGGAACTTTGCCTCAAAATCATTTTTTTTGTCAATACGTGTAACACTTGATGATATGAAGAACTATTCCCTTTTCATGTGTAGCAAACCTATGGTCAATTGTTCGTCTCTACGAGTACTGGAGTTGACTAATGTGAAAATAAGTGAAGAAGTACGTACCTCATAACATATTGTCTTGGTGTAGCCTACTCGAAAAGATAAACCTTTCATTGGCCAATGACTTAAGTAAAATCAAAGTAAATAACCTCCGTTGTCTCCGGGAACTGAAAATAACTCCAAAAGAACTAGGATATAGTATTCTGGAAATTTATGATGTCCCAATTCAGTCTTGGCTTCTTTTTCTACGCCTTATCAATAACATCACAGTGAGAAAACTATAAAATTCAACATGGGTGCATTAGGAAGCGTGAGGGAGCTGTATTTATCTAATGTGAGCATGGATGATGAATTTTCCGAGATGATCAACTCGAAATATCCCTTTTCTCGAGAGTAACCCTCAAGATGATTGAATGTACATGGACATATTGGATATAACATGTTTTTCTTTAAGAAGATTGATCATATATACATTTGCTGGAAAAGAGGCACATGGACATACGAGTTTATGCTTCACAATTACTTAGTTTCCATTACAAGGGTGTGGGCATACCTAGTCTCTTGTTTCCAACAAGTGCTCCCGAGTATATTGATCTTAGAGAAAAGTTGAGAAATCACATTGATCGTCATTCCTTATTTTATAATATGAGGAAAACTCTCGATTTATCAAGCACGTTTAGGATTAAATATTCAAACACTAACGTTTCAACCAATCTCACATGAACGCTTATGGGAGAACTCACAGTTCTTTGATGCACTTTTTTCGATTCTACATCCCAGATATATAGAGGCGTATAAAGGAATCACAGACGAAGTCAACAATGATTCCTGGAAGCTAATTGTGTGTGTGTGTGTGGGGGGGGGGGGGGGGGGGGGGGGGATGGAATTGCAAACCAGAAAGAATTATTGGCCAGACCTTAAAGAAGTTGAAATAGAAGACATACGTAACGGAAAATGGACAATCCTAACAAGTTTCTGTACTAGCTTTCTTGACGATGTGACTTATTTCGACTGGGATTTACTTAGATTCAGATTAACTTGGTGATCTCCATTGAAACTTCTCATCTTCAGTCGAATGAAATTGGTTTTTCATTACTTGAATTACTGTCCTTTAGGGTGCTTGTTTGCTGTTATTAAGAGGTTGTTTTCGGGTCATTTCCGGGCTGTTTTGGTAGTGTGTTTTAGTGCTCTATTACAGGTTGCAGGTTTTGGTTCTATATATACAACAGTAAATACATCAATAGTTTATACACAGCTTCTAAATGACTTTATACTCTCACTTTGTTTTAGAACAAAAAATATATATAGTTTGACTTTTGAGGTCAAACTTACACCTTCTCAAATTCATAAGTAAGGCGGAATTCATTGCAAATATAACACCAGCATTCTCATACTTTTAATTGTTTTGTACTCAGAATAATATTTGCAACTTTCTTTGATTTGATTTATAGATTCATAAAGAATCGAAACTACCAATCATCTTATGGGGCGTAGCTTTTTTTTCTTTTTTTTCTTGGGTAACCGTGATTTCCGAACTTTTTGGCCGACTAATCCACGGGGTTTGAACCCACCACCACATAGACTCAAACTAGGTAAAGCCCTCCCTTTTCAGGAGATTGGCGTGGCCACTTAAAGTTGTTTGCACCTAGCATGAATTGAACTTGAGACCTCACACATTTTAGAGTGATAGTCACAGGCCCTTTTACCACTAGGCCACCCTTAAGTGGTTTGGGGCGTAGCTGTGTTTGGACTAGCAATATTTGCAGCTGATGTATTTGCTTATCAAAGAAGAAAGCAAAGGGAGAACGGGTACCGTAGAATATTAGCTTGACCAGGCTTGTTTGTTTTATTCGAGATAATGGGAATGCCACGACACAAACTTTGTTGGTTGGTAAAAGTAACACTATTATGTTTTGCGAACATACATATATATCTGAAAAGTATACGCATATATATGTTGCTTGAAAATAATATTACATTGAGTTTAATAGGTGATTGAACAGTTATATAAAGATTTGGTCGACCCAAACACGGTATTGGTGTATGCATCAACATGAGCTCTATGATTACTAATCATCACTCAGTTATCCACTACGACTTTAATCTGCATGTTGTTGTCCCATGGTTCACTACTTGATCAAACGTATTGTATTAAAAAAACTTCCACAAACCTTACGTCATTACTATCTCTCTGTCCAAGCCACACACGATTCTCATTCACCCATAAACAATCTCTAGTTTTTATTGTCAGTATCACCCTTATTCCAACAGCTAATGTTGGTTATCAAACTCCTTTTCGACTTATTTACAAATATTATGTCATTGTACAAGGAATCAAATTTTATGTTTTATATGTCATTGCATTAACACTCTTCAGATTTTCATTGCTGAAAGCCTGAAAGGATGACATGAGTCATTCACTGATCAAAATGACTACACCTACTCATAACTAGAAGTGATATTTGGCATACCATGAGGACAAGTGGCAAATTATAAGCTAAATGAAGACCACTGCCTCAAATTTCTCCTTTTACACACAAAAAAAGGTCAGTGGCATTTTGCTTAATAATTTTATGGGTTTACGTTTAAGTAACTTCAAATCTAATGGGTTTAGGTTTGATCCTATTTGCTTTTGTAGGTTTTCAAATGCTCTATTCTTTGTTGGTGCAGTAACAGATGAGCCCACGGGGTTTGATTAATGGTGGTGGTTAGTTGCAGGTATGTAATTTAGGTTTGTGGGTTGTTGTCTAAAAGCGATGGATTAACTCTTGAACAAAGACGAGAAAGGTTTATATCCTTCTCCTTATTTATTACTGTATTTGTTAGAATGCTTATTCTGTTTAGAGGTAAATTAAGGTTGCTTATGCAGTTATGGGTAGTAACAACTTAATCATCTTTTTTGAAGATAGTAAACAGAATTAGTTTTGTAACAATCGAAACACCTTTGAAAAAAGTCTGGACCAATTTGTTTGCTCACGTTGTCGGGTTATTGTACCGTCATCAAAAAAGAAGTTACATATGCTGGCAAGACAAATGTACCATCTAGGACTTTGATGAGCCGGTAATAATGTAATAAATACCGAAGCTTGATTTGCTTGAGTGTTTGTTTAAATGTGGTTATAATGTTGATGATGTGATGTTGTAGTTTTTGAGAATAACTTCAGTCACTTGGGAATTTGACGTGCTGTTAATTACTTAAGTGCTTTAAAAACTGTAGCCACCTCTGTATATCGATATGGTAATAATAGATTCCAATTAAATGGCAGATACGTACCTTTGCCTCATCTTTTATTAAAATTCATGATTTGCTAATTTTCAGGCGAGCACTTCATAATTGTTGGATGTTGTTTAACTTTACAGGAAGATTGAAGCATTTGCAGCAGATGTGAGTGAGGCCACCCGAGCCAGTGAGGTGGACATCCTGAGTGATGGGCATCGCTGGCGCAAGTATGGAGAGAAGTGGACCATTTTGGTCAGTGTTGGGCATCGCATCCTGAGCGATGCCCACCACCAAGCAGATCATCGCATCCATCGGTCCAAAATGGTCAGTGTTGTAATGAAAACCCACGTGAATCATCGCCCGTGTTTGTACTTTGATGGTCCACATCTAATCGTTGAAGATGCAGCAGTGTGAAATCAAGACAAAAGCGGGCTGTAGGAGGGTTGAATGGTTCAATGGTCGAGGCATCTCTGCTGCTGCTTATTAACAAAGATGACGGAAATAAAAGGTGAAAATGCATTTGTATTTGATAGATTTTCATTAGTTGTATGATTGTGCATTAGTGTATAAGGCAATCCATGTATGTGTCGCAGAAGTGAAGAGAAGCGGCAAAGTGAAAAGGAAGCAACCAGTTGTTGAAGAAAATACAGCCGATGATCCGATTGATGTGGATGTGGAGAACAGTGAAGATGACTTTCAACGACAAATTAATCCAAACCAAGAAACTCCTGGGAGCAGTGGTAAGCATATAAAACATATGTATTAGTTTGTTCTTTGTAGCATATATTGATTTTTTTGGATTGATTTCATAGGAACACCTGTGAAATGGACAAGAAACATGATTTTGGGAAGATTACCGGACACAATACCAGAAAAGAAAGGTTAGTTTGTATTTAATTTGTGAAAATTATGCTTCAGCTTTTGTTTGTAGCTAATATTAATAAAATAAATACACAAACGCAGCGTCTGCTGGTAAGAAAGGAAAGAAGCGAGCTGCGGTTAATGTTGGAAAGAAAAATAACAAGAAACAGAAAGGTATACATCTGTGATTGTTTATAGATAATTTTTTTTACAAATAGAATGAAAAACATAAGTATTAATTCTTAAAATTTCTATATTATTTGTTAAAAGGGAAAAACCTAAAGAAGCTGATTTGGCGAGTCTTACAAGGTCAAGTCCACAAGTTGATTTGGCGAGCCCATCAAGGATTACATGGTCATGCCCACAAGCTAATTTGGCGGGTCCATCAAGTAAAGCGTCAAAAAAGTACACATATATATCTGCTACATTGAGAACAAGGTCAAGCTGACACCCATTTATCTAGCTTTCAACCCACTCGACTTATTATTATTTTTTTTTAGATATTTTCTTAACATAATTATTTGGTTTTTTGTTGAGTTGAAGTAGATTATGTGTCTGTGTGTGCAAAATCTTAATTCAGATTGTTTTTTATGTAGGAAAGTGGATATTTAATGAATTGTGACAGTGCGTTGCGTTTCATGCGACTATCAACACAGCAATACTACAGAAAATCAAGCATAGCTGGTACTAATCTCGCTTTCATTTGAGTCCGCCCCTGATTTCTCATAATGGCAGCGTCTTTGGGATTAATGTTCTATACTTTATTTTTTGTTTGGACTGTCTACAGAAAATCAACCGTACGGGATCAGTAAATGAAGATCCGCATTGGAGTGTAAAAAAGTGAAGGGGTTTATGAGGTAATGGGTCAGGTCGAGTTGTTAGGAGATCAGGTAGGAGATCAGCTAGGAGATGGATGCTGTTAGGAGATCAGGTAGGAGCCGATATTCGGACAGTTGGAGGATGTTAGTTTTTGTGTATAAATATTAATATATGCATGTCCGGTTTCGAACCCGAGGCTCGGGATTGCACACATTAGCGTGAGAGTTTCAATGATGAATAATTAAATATTTATATATTTCATGTATTTATTTATTTATTCATTTCACCAATAAAAACACTTAACGACGGTTAGTACTTAACGGGGTTTTAACTAACGACCGTTAAAGGACTAAATATGCAAGATTGGAAAAGAAGGATCTAGAATTCCCATGGGGGAGGAAGGTCGGCCGAAAACCCTTTAGGGTTGTTTGGTTCGATCGCATGGAGTGGGCAACAAGAAAAGAAAACACTATAAATACATCCCATTGTGTTTTAGTTTTTCTCTAGTCTTGTATCCCTAACTCCAAAGCCAAACTTCTCTTCTTTCTCCCTCTTGCTTGTGCTAGTCGACTCTTTTATTCCCACTAGGGAATTCGGCTTGAGCTAATAGCATTAAAGTGTTTGGTTTGTTGGTGATCAAGAAACTAGCTTTTCTCATTGAAACGCTATAATTACGTGTGTACAAGAACGAGTGACAAGCTTCTTTTAGCTTGTGATCTTGGTGTTGATCGATCCAATATATTCCCAATTAGGGTTTATATTATTTGTTCTTGTTCAAGAGATTCCTTGTTCTTGCTAGGAATCATTAAGGTACGTATCTATTTATGTTTAATTAATTACATGTTCTTGTAGATCTATTCCGCTGCGTGTGCTTGATGATTTTATGTGTTTATGATTTATTTATAGTTCACATATTCCAACAGTGGCATCATGAGCCAGGTTTAGAACTTGTAATTAATTACTTAAACCTAAAAATTGGATCTTGTAGAGATTGCATGCATTAATTAAAAATTAGGGTTTGTTTTTTTTAAACCCTAATATGGTTCGATCCATATTAATTAAAAAAATTAGGGTTTTAGTTGTTTTATTAAAACTTGAGAAACCGTAGGATTGCATGAAAATTTTTAGGAATTAATTAGTAAATACCGTATGTGATGTTACTAATTAATTAGATACGTACAATTAATATTGACATAATAATATGTGATGCATGATTATGTGATCAATATGGTATCCTTGACAAATCTTGCATATTTGTCATGGTGTGTTTTGTATGTTTTGTTTTGAATTGTTTGCTACATGTTTTAAATAAATCTAAAATTGGGGAAGACCTCAATATATTAATTAAAAGGTTATGTGCAATGTGGTATCTAACTAACTAAAACTTACGCGGCCAAATTTTTTTTTGGTGCTGTTGTCCATTGGGCACAATGAGCTCGAAAACCAATGGGAGTTTTGTTAGTTACATACATTTAAAATTACACATAGAATTAATAATAGGATTTATTGGAAAAAGGTTTGCATGTGGCTATATGATATCGTGGATGATCATATATTTGTTATTATGTGTTTATTTATTTTGTGATTACTTGATCTTTTGTGTTTTATATTATGATGGATTGTAAACGACAAAAGAGGGTAATTTTCATAATAAAAATAAATAAGACTAATAACTATGAAACCTTTGTAGTAATTTATTTATTGCCAAGTCTTATGTGCCGATAGTGGTTCGCTTCGCACGGTAATTTGCTCCCAGGCGAGACTAGCAATAATAAATTTACTACATTAATTGTTTTAGCAAGAAAATCATATTCTTTTAGTTGATTGATTGCGACTGTACTAAGTGGTCGAAGCGGCGGACCTAAAATTGACAAACTAAAAAGTGGGTTCTAGTTGGTACGCATTAAATTGTGACCTTAGAGGGGCACGGTTTTAACCAGCTTCGGCGGCTGTCGTCCCTACGCCCGCCTGTGCGTCAATTTTAGACTTACCAAGTACACCACGAATAATACGAAGCATCTTAAGGCAATGTTGTAATTTATTCAACGCCTCAATTAAAAAATTTGATGATTTGAGCTACGAATGAGTAAATGGGTTTTGTTTTTGAAAACATATATGATACAAAGATGAATGCATGACATCTTTGTACATATTTTTTGATTTAACACATCAAAATTTTATTACCCTAAAAATTTAAGTTATATGCCGACCAATTAACAAGGAAACACCTAAGATGACATTCTATCATTGCTAGCAGCCTCAGCTGATGTGATGATTCAAAGAATGAAGTCAATAGGGGTAAATTGAGCACTTCCATTACTAGCAGCCTCAGCTGATGTGATGGAACGGCGTCAATTTACAGGTTTCTAAATTGGTTAACTTAATTGAGCACTTTTATTACTAGCAGCCTCAGCTGATGTAATAAAACGGCGTCAAGGCATAAAAGAATTGGGGATGAAACATGCTTACAATTTGCAACTGATGTTGGCAATAAATATTGTAAGTCCCAAGATTTCTAAGAATTGCAATTTGAAATTGGCAATTGGGTGATCCCGTACCTTGTTGAGTACTTTCATTGCTAGCAGCCTCAGCTGATGTAATGAAACGACGTCAATTAGGATCCTAGATTTCAGTGAAAATTAAATGGTTTTTAACCAATGGGTATTTAATTTTCATGAAATGATTAAATTATCGAAAGTACTAACTTTTGAACTTTTTTCTGTAGAAATGGCCCAACCCGGAAACTCGTCAAATTTAACCTCCTGTTTCAAGATGATGCTTGAAAAGGAAAAATTGACCGGGACTAAGAACTTCAATGCTTGGCATCGAAATCTAAGGCTTGTTCTTAGAATTGCCAAACGTTCTGAATGTCTTACTGAGGCTCTTCCAGAAGCTCCTCCTGCAAACTCGTCTAATGAAATACTTAGGCAGTACAATGAAACCTATGACAAGCATAATGATGCGGCTTGTCTCATGCTATCGGGGATGGATGATCAACTGGTTAAACAGTTTGAGAAATATAGCCCGAAAAACATGATTGATGAACTGACACGTATGTTTCAGAAATCACCTATGGCTGAATTGTATGATGTACTTGACAACTTGGGCAAGTGCAAGCAGGACGCGACAACACCTGTAAGTGATCATGCACTTAAAGTGAAAGGTTATCTTGACCAACTAGATGCACTTAATTGCGGGTTTGTGGAAGACGTTAAAGTTGGCCTCATCAACAAATCCCTCAATGAGGAATTATATGGTGATTTTGTGCGCAACTTTAACATGCATTGCAAGGGGAAGACATTTTCTGAATTGCATGCAATGCTTATTGAGCATGAGAAGGCCCTCACAAAGAAAGCTCCTACACCTGCTGTTATGGCAATAAGAGGTGGTAGAGTAGCTAAGCCCGGTAAACCGAAACATGTGAACAAGAAAGGAAAAGGCAACGCTGACAAGGGCAAGCAGATTGTGACCCATCAGCAAAAGCCAAAGAAGCAGAATCCTCCTCCCAAGAAGGATTATCCCAAAAAGGATGCGGCTGCTTGTCACCACTGCCATACTCCTGGACACTGGAAGCGTGACTGTCCATTGTTGCTAGAGGAGTGTCGCAAGAATAAGAATGCCAAGGCTGGGCAGGGCGCCAGCACTTCAGGTATTTTTATGGTTGAATTATTTTCTTTTCCTCGTAAGCAAAATGCCTGGATATATGATACAGGATGTGGTACTCACATTTGTAATACATTGCAGGGGCTTAGAGGAGCAAAGAAGCTGAACTATGGGGAATGCTACTTGTACGTGGGAAATGGAATACGTGCAGCAGTAGAAGCCATAGGGACTTTTGAGCTAGTTTTACCATCTGGTTTAATTTTAGTTTTAGACAATTGTCATTACGCACCTTCTATTGTTAGAGGTGTCGTATCAGTTTTTTTGTTATTGGATTTGGGTTTTAAGCATACTTTTAATAATAATGGAATTTCTGTTTCTTTAAATTCTGTTTTTTACTTTAATGCTATTCCATTAAATGGTGTGTTTGAAATTGACATGGAAAACCATGTATCCAATAAAAATAATTCTATGTATAGCATCGGGAATAAGAGAGTCAAGTCTAACTTGGACTCGTCTTATTTATGGCATTGTCGCCTTGCCCACATAGGCAAGAAACGCATGGAAAAGCTGCTAAGTGATGGGCTTTTACCTAATATCAATGATGATTCAATTGATAAATGCGAATCTTGTATATCTAGGAAGATGACGAAGAAACCTTTCCATAGCAATATGGAGAAGGCTTCGGATCTACTTGGATTGATACACACGGATGTGTGTGGTCCACTTAGACATGTGTCAAAACGCGGTGCTACCTACTTCCTAACCTTTACGGATGACTATAGTCGTTATGGTTGTGTTTATTTACTTAAACACAAACATGAAGTCTTTGAGACATTCAAGGTTTTCAAAAATGAAGTAGAATTACAACTCGGAAAGAAGATTAAGGCCCTTCGATCCGATCGTGGTGGTGAGTATTTGAGCCAAGAGTTCAAAGATTATCTAGCTGAGTGTGGCATTGTCCAACAACTCACTTCTCCTTATACTCCACAACAAAATGGTGTATCTGAAAGGAGAAATCGTACTTTGCTTGATATGGTACGATCTATGTTTAATCTTACAACTCTTCCTTTATCCTTTTGGGACTATGCTCTTGAAAGTGCTGTTCGCATATTAAATATGGTTCCAACTAAGAAGGTTGATAAGACTCCATATGAATTATGGACTGGAAAAGCTCCCAACTTGTCTTACTTAAAGATCTGGGGTTGTGAGGCGTTTGTTAAACGTGACTCACCTGATAAGCTCCAACAAAGATCTGTTAAGTGCATCTTCGTAGGATACCCTAAGGAAACAAGGGGTTACTACTTTTACTTCCCACCAGAAAATAAAGTCATTGTGGCTAGATATGGTGAATTTCTTGAGGAGAGTTTCTTGACTCAAGAATTCAGTGGGAGAGTATATGATCTTGAAAATGATCAAGAAGATGTGTCACCTTCTGAGAACACTAACACACTTCCTGTGGAACCTGAAAGTTTAGGTCCTCCATCTGAAGTTGAAGTGGTACCCATCCGTAGATCTTCAAGATCTACAAAGGCTCCTGAACGCCTATGTTTAAGCATAGACGATGAGGAAACTTTTCTATTGGATCACATTGATGAGCCAACTAGTTATAAGGCTGCCATTAATAATCCTGAAAAGGACAAATGGCAAGCAGCCATGGATGGGGAAATGCAATCCATGAAAGACAACAAAGTCTGGATTGAAGTGGATCTTTCACCCAATGCTAAGGTAGTTGGGTGTAAGTGGCTCTTCAAGAAAAAGACTGATATGGATGGCAAAGTACACACCTACAAAGCTCGTTTGGTGGCCAAGGGCTTCACCCAAACATATGGTGTTGACTATGAGGAGACCTTTTCTCCTGTAGCCGATATTAGAGCTATTAGGATTCTTATAGCCATAGCTGCCTACTATGACTATGAGATTTGGCAAATGGATGTCAAAACCGCGTTTCTGAATGGTCGCCTAGATGAAGACATCTATATGGCGCAACCTGAAGGTTTTGTAAATTCAGAATTTCCTGAGCGTGTATGCAAACTTCAAAGATCCATTTATGGATTGAAGCAAGCATCCAGGCAATGGAATAAGAAATTTGATGAGGAAATCAAGAAGTTTGGATTTACTCAAAATTTCAATGAGCCATGTGTATACCACAAAGTTAGTGGGAGTAACACTACTTTTCTTGTCCTATATGTCGATGACATATTAATCATGGGAAATCACATACCAAGTCTTAATGAAGTTAAGAATTATCTTGGTAATTGCTTTGCCATGAAGGATTTAGGAGAAGCAGCGTATATCCTTGGAATCAAGATCTATCGAGACAGATCTAAACGGTTAATCGGATTAAGCCAAAGTGCTTACATGGATAAAATATTGAAGAGATTCAATATGCAAAATTCCAAGAAGGGATATTTGCCCATGCAAGTAGATCATGGCTTAAGTAGCGAAATGTGTGCTTCTACACCTGAAGAGGTGGCATACATGCAGAAAGTTCCGTATGCTTCGGCTGTAGGATCTATCATGTATGCTGTTAGATGCACAAGGCCTGATGTGGCATTCGCTCAAAATTTGACGAGTCGATATCAGCAAAATCCAGGGAAAGATCACTGGCATGCTGTTAAAAACATTCTTAAGTATTTAAGGAATACTAAAGATATGTTTCTAGTTTTCGGGGGAAATCCAGACGCAGAACTGAATGTTACAGGTTTCTGCGATGCGTCCTGGCAAACTGATAAAGATGATACGAAGTCGCAAACGGGTTATGTCTTTGTCATAAATGGAGGAGCAGTAGACTGGAAGAGTAAAAAGCAGAGCACAACGGCCATGTCTGCTACAGAAGCTGAGTACAATGCTGCATCGGATGCTGCACAAGAAGCTGTTTGGATAAGGAATTTCATTACGGATCTTGGAGTGATGCCGTCTATTGAATTACCTATAAATGTGTATTGCGACAACTCTGCTGCAATCACATTCGCCAATGAACCTGGAGTTATGAAAGGCGCCAGACACTTTAAAAGAAAGATGCACTATGTTCGTGAACAAGTCGAACTGGGTGAAATCAAAGTACTCAAAGTTCACACAGATGACAATCTGGCTGATCCTTTCACGAAGGCATTACCTAAAGATACGTTTACTCGACATGCTCAGGGTATTGGTCTTCGTTTAGCAGATAGTTTCATGTAAATCTGTTGGATTGGTATTTCGATAGGGACGTGTAAACAATTATTATTTTAATGAAATAAAGTGCGGATAACGTTTATTATCATTATTAATATTTGTGTCCTATATTTGCATGTTTAAATCCGTGAATAATTTATTTATTCTAAATAGTCCGTTGTCAATTAATAGTATGGGAATATTATTGAACTAAGACAAATGTGAGGATTGGTAGAATGAACTGTAAGGTTGAGACACCAATGTCACATGATATTCAATATTGGATAAATTGAATATAGGACTTATCCCAAATACATGATTATACTTTATGGATCATAGTCATTAAGTATATCATGAATATTTATCTTCAGACTTGAGATGACAGATAATTGCCGAGGATGTAGCTTATTTTCTGTAAGGTGGTCTAACGCTAACCGTAAAAGGTAGTTATAAGGGCTATTTTCAGAAATGATGCGAAGTTCAAGGGTTATGCTCGCAGTCAATAAGGAATTTGTTCCTTCAACTTTGTGTTGAAGTTTAATACTGCTTGGCCACTCGTAGGATTGACAAGATGTTTGCGTGCGCACGCCCAAAGTCTATCTGGAAGACGTTCAGATGTTTTGGTAATCTTGTTCAATTATGTATAAACGAGAAACTAAGTTAATTATGGAATGACAAAGATCCATATCCAAATTAACGCGGTATTAGTAACAAAAGGATAAGTATGATGATTAATTTCATCACACGTGGTTTTTACCAGGAGAACCACAACTCGGATCGAGCTGGGGGCATTGGGAAGGTTAAGCTAGGCTGACCCATGTCATTGCTATATTAATGTTTATCCAAGTGGGAGTTGTTAGTTTTTGTGTATAAATATTAATATATGCATGTCCGGTTTCGAACCCGAGGCTCGGGATTGCACACATTAGCGTGAGAGTTTCAATGATGAATAATTAAATATTTATATATTTCATGTATTTATTTATTTATTCATTTCACCAATAAAAACACTTAACGACGGTTAGTACTTAACGGGGTTTTAACTAACGACCGTTAAAGGACTAAATATGCAAGATTGGAAAAGAAGGATCTAGAATTCCCATGGGGGAGGAAGGTCGGCCGAAAACCCTTTAGGGTTGTTTGGTTCGATCGCATGGAGTGGGCAACAAGAAAAGAAAACACTATAAATACATCCCATTGTGTTTTAGTTTTTCTCTAGTCTTGTATCCCTAACTCCAAAGCCAAACTTCTCTTCTTTCTCCCTCTTGCTTGTGCTAGTCGACTCTTTTATTCCCACTAGGGAATTCGGCTTGAGCTAATAGCATTAAAGTGTTTGGTTTGTTGGTGATCAAGAAACTAGCTTTTCTCATTGAAACGCTATAATTACGTGTGTACAAGAACGAGTGACAAGCTTCTTTTAGCTTGTGATCTTGGTGTTGATCGATCCAATATATTCCCAATTAGGGTTTATATTATTTGTTCTTGTTCAAGAGATTCCTTGTTCTTGCTAGGAATCATTAAGGTACGTATCTATTTATGTTTAATTAATTACATGTTCTTGTAGATCTATTCCGCTGCGTGTGCTTGATGATTTTATGTGTTTATGATTTATTTATAGTTCACATATTCCAACAAGGATTCGTGCTTCACACTTATCGTTCTGTCTCACAAGGTTTGTTGATTCTATTACTTTCTCATTTTTCAATTTCCTTAATATGTTTGTGCATATACATATACCATTATATGATTATGTTAGTTTTCCTTTTTAATGATTTGAATTTGGTTGTCGGTTGGAGGACATAGGTATGAAAGGGTAATAAAGAACTGCTGATGTTCAGGCAAACGACGCGTTGCTGTTGAGGTTGTTGTCTTTTTTGTGGAAAATTCCAGGTCATCCAAATGCTGATTTCTACAACGGTTTGTAAATAGCGTTTCATCATCTATTTAATACCTTCCTTTTCTTTTATTTGCCTGTGCAGGACTTTTGATCGATAGAAATAGGTTAACGCATAATGTAACCATACGTCTGTGTGGTCAAGATGATGCAAGTGGTTACAACGAGATCCACAGATCCAGAAAAAAAACGAAATAAGAGGTTGTGTGTATGAAATTAGGGTAGGTCTTTTTTTTTATTATTATTATTTTTTTATAACAATGATGATGAAGTTGATTATAAGAGGTTGTGTGTATTTTTTCTAGGTTTTTTATATTTGAGTTGATCAACAAGCAGGAAGAGGTGCCGCTGTTGGACCACTGCCGTCACACCTCCACCTTCGTTGCATCCCTGTGCCGTGTTTTTAGTGAGTTCGATGTCCTGTTTATTTTTTAAATTTCATATGCCGTAGCGATTTTATGATATTGATTATGTTATCTCCATGAAATATATGGGTTTTAAATCATTATTTGTTGTAGACACTTATTTTATTGTCTCCTTTCAAATTGCAGCAGTTAACTCTACAGGTTCCATGCTTGGTTGCCGTCAGAACACGCAAACCACTGCGAGTATAACATCAGGTTTTACGACTTTATGCATTGGCAGTTTACATCACTCTCAATATATTAGGACGTGTAATCATGTTGTGTGTGTGTGCCTTTTGAATTACAGCCGCTCACAGGCCTGTGTGCAGTGCTCTCAATAGGAGGTTTGACGAAATGCGTGCAGGTTGGTAGAAATATTAGGAGACTGCAACTATAGAATCTTTGCTGAACATTGGTAACCAGTTTCCTAATCACTTTATTCTATAATGATATTAATTTCAAATGCCGTCGGGTACCTTATAACTTTCCATGTTAAGACTTTTAACTGAAACATGGGCCCATAGACTAGCAGGCTTTTATTAGGACTCAAATTTTCGTGACACCAACTACGCCTTTTGTAATTCTTATCTTGGATGATGTCTGACTTTAAGAAAAAACTGTTACCACTTGCATTATAATCCGTTGGTTGTTTTAGCAGCTTTGTATGTGGAATTTCGTATAAGTAGTCATTAACGACATGTTCCCTATGCTGTTTTGCTGAAAGATATTTGCAACTTTGCACACCCACAAATTTCCGATAAGCATGGCCTTTACGTTATATGTATTGTAGACGTGTGATAGATGTTGCAATATGTATTTTACAACATTAATAGGCTGTTTGAACTTGCTCTTTGGTGTCCAAAATGAGGGTTTCTCTGTTTATGGTTCGATGTGTGAGAGCAAATTACCAAACTGTTTAAACCATCAAACACAAATATGTGTAGCTAAGCAATGTTATTCGTGCAGACACGATTTCTTTAGAAGTGATAGCTACTCAATGGTAGTCGCGGTGGCTGTGTACCAGGTGTACTATGATATAGTTTTCTATGCGCAATCAGGTACGTTCTTTTTTTAATTAATTGGGCCAGTTTCTGTTAGCACTGTACCAGGACCTCACATAAGAGGAAATACTTTGAGAGCTTTTTCCGTAGGTGACAAGGGCGGCGAGCTTCTTCTTCCCACTACTGGAGGGTCCGTATTCCTAATCGGTTTTCACTATTCTCTTAAAAGTCTAAAATGTAACCATTACTGCTGTAACAAAACGACGCAAGCTTGGACAATTTTAGATTCAGATGTTGAGTTTTAATCAGGTATCAATTATTTTTTCAGATTACAAAACACCTACAAATGAACATGCCAATCTAGGCAAACCACAAGGTTTAACAGTATATTTCGGGTTTAGCGGAATACAGCTGCAAGTAAACATACTAGCCTAGGGTAGTTGCAATGTTTAACTGTAGACAAGTTAACTTTTAGAAGGTTTATAAATAGACGGGTTGATTTGGCCAGCTCTAGATATGTAAAACCAAAAGATCATGAATGTTAGCGGTAATGTGCTTCGTCAAATATAAGTATTTCGATCTTTAGTCTTTAATTAATTGTGGTTGTCATTTTTCCAGGAAGAAAGGACAAAAATGGCTGCATATATACAGTTAAGGATGCTTATTTCAAAATGGGTCAGTTTTAACTCATTTACTTATGACTGGGTTACTTTGTGTTTTTCCATTACAAATGGATCAAAATAATCAGAATTGGATAGTTGGTTTGATTAAGCAGCGTCTAAACAGCTTATTTCAACAGCTGTTCACAATCAATTTGATTATATTCAAATTCTAAAAACTGCTATCGAAATGCAATAATTTTTTTTTTCCTGAAAGTTTTACGCTAACTGGATACCCTTCTACAGATTTACGGATCCGCCACTGACTTAGCAGTAGTTTTAAACAATCTTTAAAAGTCCTGTTTGTTTTGTGTGTGCTTATGTTGTTACTATTTGCTTATTTATGTAGGTAAAAGAGAAAGACACTGCTTGGTTTGTGAAGTTCTGTGTGCCTTGGTGTAAGCACTGGTGAGTAATTATTTCCATTTTCATCCGTATGTTATATGAATCTGTTTGGTGATGAATCTGAGATGTTACTTTGTATTGAGATTACAGTAAAAAGCTCGGTTCATTATGGGACGATTTCAGAAAGACAATGGAAGAGGAGGATCTACCATGGTGTCAATAGCAACAGTTGATAAATTGGGCTGAAGAGTGCTGCTATTTGGTGGAGGCATTCTAATGATCATTTATCAACTAAGTTTGAAAAAAGTTTGACTTATTGCATTACAGGCATATTGATATATAGGAGTCGATAAATATTGTTTAAAGTGTGCTTTTCAGTAAACACTTTATAGGTTACATTGTTGTTTTGTAATAACAGCATACTTTAATCAAATTTTCATATGAATATTACTTCTACTTGATTCGTAGTCCTTTGTCGACATTAATACAAGTCACATTTTTTCCCTGACTAAACTAACGTATAAAAACACCCCGCGGCAGCGCGCGGGCTTCAAAACCTCGTTTTAATCTATGTATGAAACTTTATATGTAATACAAAACTTACAAAGGTTGAAAAGTATTTCAATCAATTAGCATCACGGGTCAAAAATGTCACCTGGTACTCTTGGGCTGGTGTTCTTATTGATTAGTGTGTTTTTAGCAATGTGTGCTCAGCATTCTGTTGCTAGTGTCACACTCGAAAAGGGGTTAAAAACAAAGGTGTATTTATCACCAAAGATAAAATTACATCCGGGTTCCGTTTCAAGCAAAAATCACTATGATATTGAATTCCTGAAAGGTCATATTGCTATAACGAGTTTCAATGCCGAACTTGTTAATGAAGCGGGGAAACCAGTTTCTCTTAAAGAAACTTATCTCCACCACTGGTTTATAGTAAATTACTACCAAAGGATTGGTGCTAAAGATTTGAAGTACAATGGTAATGTTGATCTTGGGTCCCACCAATCAGATTTTATTACCGCTGGCAATGCTGGAGTATGCACAATCTTTCCACAGTTTTTCGGTATGGAAGCTGAAACACGAAAAACAGCAGCACATGTTCCTGATCCTTATGGAATCGAGGTTGGTAATCCACTAAAAGTTCCTGCAGGATATTTAGAGAAATGGAAGTTTAATATTCACGCGATTGACACTCGTGATGCTATAGATACAATGGGATGTACTCAATGCAGGTATCATGTAATTCCACATATATTTTGTTACACAATTGGTATATGCTTTTTATTTTAATGGTTTAAAAATTCAGATGTAACTTATATAACGTAACGGAAGATGAATATGGTCGGCCTTTGGAACCAAGTTATGCGGGAGGGTTACACTGTTGCTATGATGGAACACAGTGCAAAGTGAAAAAAAGGCATAAAAATGTTTCAAGAAACATTTACTTGAAGTACACGGTTAAATGGGTTGATTGGAGTGACTTTTAGTACCCGTTAAAGTCTTTATATTTTATGTCACTGATACTTGGCAGAATACACGAGCCCTTGATTGCCTAGTAAGTTGAATCATTTTTGGTATAAAGATTGAAGCTTCCTGTAATCTTGGTAATAGTTAAACTTTTTTGTTCTACGATATCGAGTATAATATTGAACAATCTGGTGATGTCAGATTATATCAGCACTAAAAGGTCTAGTGTGCGTATTCCAGTTGCTGGTGATGTCATTTATGGTGTTGCACATCTGCACAGTGGTGGAATAGGTTCTGCTCTATATGGAGAGGTAACACTTCCGGTTTTAACCATCAGGTTCTCTGTCTTAACTAGTATCTAGCAATGCATACAAAATATATAAATGTCTCAACTTTATTCAGGATGGACGGGTTATTTGCTTGTCTAAACCTATATACGGGAAAGGAAACAGTGTAGGAGATGAAGCTGGTTATGTTGTAGGAATGTCCACATGTTATCCTAAACCAGGTTCCGTGAAGATAGCTAAAAGTGAAATGCTAACTTTAGAGTCTAACTACAGCAGTGAAAAGAGCCGTACGGGAGTTATGGCCCTCTTTCATATTTTTGTTGCAGAATCTTCTGTGGGTATGAATGATTTGGTTCAGGTAAGATTTCTCCGTTTTATTTAACATACTTTTCCAAGAAATATAATCTTCATAAAGATATTCGTTAAATATCATAAATACACTAATAAAGAAATTTTTCTTTAGTATTGATATGGACATTTTTTCATGTGCAGGTACACGAAGAGTCAAAAGTACCAAGCTTTGTATGCGGTGTAGCTGTATTTTTCTTAGCAATGTCTGCTGCTGTTATGGTTTCATATCGACGAATAAAGCAAAGTGAGGACGGTTACTTTTCTGTCACAACTCCAGCAGTTTATTTCTCTGATTTGAGATGATATGCTGAGATGCTATGTTGCTATGCGATACAAACCTTAATGATGTATTACTAAAATATAAAGTTATGTCGAGTTTATTTCAAGTTAAAAAGCAGTACAAAGTCATAATATCATAAATTTAGACCCAACCAAAAAAAATTCAGTCATCTTCTCCATTCTTTTACATCTTCTCCACACAAATAAAATCTACACACAACCTTACAATATCCATCAACACAAGTTGAACAAAAACTCATTTAACCCGGGTCCAACAACCACATTCGATTTCAGATCCGTTCGTGGTTTGGATTAGGTTTTTGTTATTAGTTTCATACAATCAACTTCTCAAGGCTACTGATGGCTTCCCTATAGCAAATTTGATTGGCGAGGGTGGGTTCAGCTATGTTTATAAAGGAATCCTCGATTCTGATGATAAATTTGTTGCGATCAAAGTTCTACATCTTTAAAATCGAGGAGCTCACAAAAGTTTTCTAGCAGAATGTGAAGCATGGCGGAATTTTCAAGGCAATGATTTTAAAGCTTTGGTTTGCGAGTTTATGCCCAATGGAAGTGTGCACGATTGGCTTCATTCAAGTGCAAATACATCGAAACTCAACCTTCATCAAAGAATAAATATTCTCAGAGATGTTGCAACCGCACTTGATTATCTTCACAAAACTTAATGGTTTAAGCCTTGCGGACAATAGACTCGGTGGAAAAATACCCAATCAAATTCTTCAACTTCCATCACTGAAAACATTACTCAAATAAGTGAGACATTGTTTCCTTTCATTACTGAACAAGCATCTTAAATAGAAGAAATGACGAAATTGCCCTCTAGTCAAATATAAAGTCAATGTGTAATATCGGGTCTTAACACCTAAACACAAAGTCACAAACTCAAAATCATACTTGCGCTAAAAACTAGATCAATCAAAACATAAAAACTCAAAACACAAGAACCCATTTTTTAAAAGAACACAATTTAATTTATTAAAAAAGAAACCTTAAATTAAGGATATCAAATAAACTCAAAATTGAAGACCAAACAAAAATACAAGAACAATACTCATATGTCAAGTAGATGGAGCGATGGTATGTGCAGAAGAAGGTGAAACAGAAACACCCCTAACTTTGCCCCCAGATTCAAATAAAATATGGACAACAGGTCCCAAATTTAGGACAAGAGTCATCATATTCTTTGGTTTCTTGTCTCAAACAAATAATCCCCACACAAAAAGCCTAATCAAATACCCTCATTTTTCAATTTTGGGTTCAAACATGAAAACTTACTTTTTGTGCAATTGAATCATACACTGCGAAACCCAAAATGTTTCGAACCAGAAGTGGGGTAAGTGCTAAGCTTTCTCATTTAAAGATTCAAGAAAAGTCAATTTTATGAAATTAATATTGTGGCAAGTAAATCCATTGCTACGTCTCTAACATTACTTATGCAACAAGAAAATTAGACCACACTTGCAAACATTTTTAACAGCGTGATGTTTATTTAACTACGAGTCTGCGACATGCACTGCTCCTTGTTGCAATTCCCTGTGATGATTTATAGACAAACTTATGTAAAACCACATTCTACAAAAAGAGAGAACATAGTACCTTATATATTTTGAAGCACATCTAGAATACGCTGCAACTCATTGATAGTTGCAACCAAATATTCTTCCATTTTCTTTGCATTAGCTTCCGTACTTTGCAACACAATTGCATCACCATCAATAACAACACTGCATGATCTGGTAATGCCATGTGAGCAAATTTATGAAGGCTAAGACCTTCATTGAACATGTCGTCCGTCGGCTTTTTCCCAATCATCACCTCAAGTAATATTGTTCCAAAATTGTAGACATCCCCGATACTTGTCATCTCACTCCCAAGACAATACTCTGCGGAATAAAAACAGTTGGTTAATTTACAAACTGAAATTTGTAAGTAAATATAAGCATCATGGAATACTACCATTAAGTCATGTGAAGATAATCAAGCACAGTTGCAACATCTCTGAGAGTATTTATTCTTTAAAGAAGGTTGAGTTTGGATGTATTTGCACTTGAATTAAGCCAATCATGTACACTTCCATTGGGCATAAATTTGTAAACCAAAGCTTTAAAATCATTGCCTTGAAAATCAACACTTGAACATGAAGTTATAATCTTCTACAGATTACAGTGTCAAATATTCCGCCATGCTTCACATTCTGCTAGAAAACTTTTGTGAGCTCCTCGATTTTGAAGATGTAGAACTTTGACCGCAACAAAGTTATCATCGGATTCCTTTATAAACATAGGTGAACCCGCCCTCGCCAATCAAATTTGCTATAGAGTAGCCATCAGTAGCCTTGAGAAGTTGATTGTATGAAACTTATAAGAACCTTTCGGTCCATCAAATTTGCGTTTCTTCTTACACACAACATAATATGACGAGCAACGTCAGTGCAATCAAAATGACTAAGGGGGTGTTTGCTTAAGCTAATCTGTGGGCTTACGAGCTTATTTGATTTCAACATATATTTCATAAGCCCAAAATTTCCGGCTTATTTTGAGACTGACAAGCTTATATAAGTTTATGAGTATGATATAATAAGCTTATTTAACCCCATGGGCTTATGAGATATAAGTCAAAATCAAATAAGCTCATAAGCCAACAAATAAACTAAAACAAACACCCCCTAATACGAAGAAAGGAAGCTTTTTTTTTTTCTTACTACCCGTTTCCTTCCTGTTGGGTAACTCAAGTGTAACTAAACCACCATAGAGCCTATTGTTCCCCAAAACCGAAAATGCACTAGCATTAGAAAACACTCCTAAAACCGGCACCTCACCCTCAAAGTCATTAAAAGGTAGGTTCAAAAATTCTAAGGAAAACCCATTTGTCTAAGAAAAATTAATTTGAAAAATGCAATCCTCCTAAGGAACTTAATGAAGATGGTATTATGCCTTGCCACTAAGGTATAACACTGTAAGGCTAATAGTACCTGATAAATTATTATAAGATAGATTCAACATCTTGAGGTCTTTAATATCTAATGAAATTGATCCAGTTTTGAGAAAGATCTAAAAAGGGTGATTGAAACTGAAAGCCTTGCAGACAACAGACTGTTGTCTGCAAGGCTTTGTGTGTGATAGCAAGAAAAAGGTTGTTTGCTAAGGGTTTTGATTTGATGATGAGGATGGTTGAATTGAGATTAAAGAAACTGGTGATGTGTTGATGAAGAATATGATAGATGTGTTTGGATTAGGTTTTTGTTACTATCAGTTGGGGCCAAAAAGTCGGGTTACATGGCAAACGCATAATAGCTGTAGATTCCATTCTAGATATTGCCATCTCACGATACATTTATGCACTACAGGTGGGCCCATGATTATTTTGTTTTTTTTGAAAACCCGTTCATTGTATTATTTTTAATTTAAAATACAGATATGCATGGATTGTTGCTACTACGCGAGTACCCTGAAATAATATTTTTCGGTGAATTATGTATTTTAGAATTATGTATTTTTTAAAGTCATTCGTATAACATGAGCCCGTTTAGCCCATGCCCGTTTGGCCCGTGCCCGTTCAGGCTCTAACACGTTTGGCCTGTGCCCGTTCGGGCTCGAGCCCATTTGGCCCGTTGCCCGTTCGTGCTTGAATATTTGTATAATGTGACTTATTATTTGTATTAGTAACATTTAATGCAAGAATTGTGCTTAAGTTGATTGTACAATATGCTTAATAATTTGTATTTCTTATGTAAGGGGTGTTTTAATAACTACATTAATTGTATTTATTGACCAGTTAATTAATTGACTACATTAAATATCTTGACCAAATTAATAGTGCTTTGTATTTTGTACTTTAAGCTTTAAAACTTGTAAGTCTTAAAATTAAGATTGATGAGAAAGATCATTAATAATGCTTTGTGTATTGTACAATTAGCATTATAGCTTGTAAGTCTTAATTTTAAGACTAAGAGGAGAGAGATTCATCCCTACATTATATGTAGTATAGATTATTTAGATATTGTATCACGGAGTACTCCTTCCGTCTCAATTTAATTGTCCATATTTTCTTTTATGGATATCTCAAATTAATTGTCCACTTTCTTTATTAAGTAAAAACTAGATAATCTAGTGGAGGAATATTCTATTTTAGTAGTTGAAAATTAAAATGACCTCACTTTTATTAAACTTTGTAATTTCTCTCTCATGACAATTAAATTGAAACGGAGAGTACTATTTTGTTAGGTTTTTTTTGGTAAACATTTATGGTGCCGTATGTTTTTATGCAAAGTAATTGTTTACAGTAATATTTTTTTAAATTTTATTAGCCATTGTGGAGGTTTTGTATAAAATTGATATATTTATGTGACGATTATGTGGAGATACATCGAACCTTGTAATACACTATGCAGGGGTGAAGGGACATGGAGAATAAAGGGGCTGTGCCCTCAATATCTAGCCCAAAAAAAAATATTATATAGTGCAAAAAGTTTTGTTTATTTGACTTTTACATAAAATAACCTTCAATTTTTAAATTGCCTTTAACAAAATTAAACCCACATCTTATATTTTAGTTTTGTTAAAAGATATACTGTAAAAGACAAGAAATCCAATCAACATTAACATTTGTAAAAAATAATAATTTAATATATTCACTCCGTCTCATATTAAGTGTCCACTTTCAAAATGCACAAAGTTTTAGGAAATTCCACTAACTACACTCTCCACTAATCAAATATCATTTTTACCCATTAAAGTCTAATCTCATTAGTTGAAATACAATATGGACACTTAATTTGGGACATTCCAAGATTCTATTGTGGACAATTAATATGGAACGGAGGGAGCAATATTTTTTTGCCCTCATATTTCAATATCTCACTGACAGTGACACTATGCATTGCAGATGCTCGGTACCCTTGTTAAAATAAAAATTTTAGTACTGTGAATCATTAAAGGTGAAGATATAGTACATTCAATTTGACTTGGTGGAATTTTTAGTGCCCTCCAGCCCATAAAATTTAACGGAGGAAAACAAAGATGTTAACTCTAATTTCAATAGAATGTTTCACATTGAGTATATTAAAAACAAATGAGTTGTATAAGTCTCATTTTACTTCATCTTTGTGTCTACTCATTAAATTGTAAACGCCCATATGTACTTATTAAAAACATATCAATTACAGTTTGTGTTTATTTATGCACATACATATAAATTGCAAAATAACTATGCACCTAAAAGTAATGTCAAATGGTTTATATTAAAAATAGTAACAAATCCAAACACTCAAACACAAAACTCTTGGGTGCAGCTACATTATTCACAATACTAGTTAGGGCAGCAAAATTACTCATTAGTGTTGAAAAATTACTCAAACAGATTACTTGTTAGTACAACAAGATTACTCAAACAAATTACTCATTAGTATAGCAAGATTACTCAAACAGATTACTAGCTAGTGCACCACAAGATTACTCATTAGTGCAGCAAAACGTGAAACAAGATAAACATTAGTGCGAGTACCTCACATCCAAAAAAACACAAGATAGATTCCATCCCATGCATGAAAAGATTTAACTAGACTCCAACAAACTTGAAAAGACAAAAGATGACATTATAATAACCGAAAAAACACCACGTCCAGTTCCAAAAGTGTAATGAGCTCTAAGGAGATTTGTTGTAGGCTACAAAGTAGTCTTCTTGAGTGGTTTCTTACGCTTCCTTCCAGCTGCGCTTGCATCATGTGAGGTGGAAGCACCTTAGAAACAATACGACATTCACACAAGTTAATTCGAAACATACATACCGGCTATTACGAAAAATATTTAGTAAAAAGTGTTAATGGACTAGTACTTAGTGTTACCATTGTTTGTATTGAGCCAAACTCGTTTAATCATTTAGCATTATTTATATTTTAGTCAAACACATTATTCAATCATAAAAATTACACAAATTTTACATAGTCCATAACCAAATAAAAAATAAGAGTCGCCGTCAATATAGTGTGCTTCTACTTGTTTTTCTTTTCCAATATATCTATTGTACATCTTTGAATTTGCTCAAAAAAGTATCAATCTTTGAATTGACTTCACACATAAATATGTGCCATTCATTTTCACGTGAAGAATAAAAGTTTTGTCTACATCTCCCTTTTGACATTACTTTTTATTTTATTTTTGGGTAGATTGCAAAAATGGTTCTTAAAATAGTACAAAAATGCAAAAAATACACCGAGATAAAAAGTTTTGCAAAAACGACAGTAATGTTTCATATTTTTGAAAAACAACCACCGAGAGCTACTTTTTGCTAACGCCCGTTATTTATCTCGTTAGTTGCATGCGAAATGACTAATATACCCTCTTCTTCTTCCCCACTTTTAGGGACGTAATTTAAAATTTACCCAATTCTTTTTTTTATTGGAAGCCACCACGTCACAAACACAGCCACCACCACCACCACACAACCAACACCACCACCCTTTAGCGACCACCACCCTCTACCACCACACAACCACCACACTGCGTCATAATCACTACCACTACACTGTTAGGTTCGGAAGGTTTTTCTTAAGGAACTGAAGTAATGGACTTTGTCGTTGGTCCTTGCTTATGATGAGGCAAATGCGTGGCAATAAGTATTTTTCAATTTCCACATCACGAATTGTCTTGATTGCAACACTCTGGCACTCAACTAAATAATTACTCAAAGTAAGAGAACATCTGGAGATATTTTTTTTGTTATCACGAAGAGCAATCTACAAATAATCTATACTACATATAAAGCATGAATGACTCTCTCTCCTCTTGGTCTTAAAATTAAGACTTACAAGCTATAATGCTTATTGTATAATACACAAAGCACTATTAATGATCTTTTCTCATCAATCTTAATTTTAAGACTTACAAGTCTTAAAGCTTAATGTACAAAATACAAAGCACTATTAATTTGGTCAAGATATTTAATGTAGTCAATTAATTAATTGGTCAATAAATACAATTAATTTAGTTATTAAAACACCCCTTACATAAGAAATACAAATTATCAAACATATTGTACAACCAACTTAAACACAATTCCTACATTAAATGTTACTAATACAAATAATAAAGCACATTATACAAATATTCAAGCACGAACGGGCAACGGGCCAAACGGGCTAGAGCCCGAACGGGCACGGGCCAAACGTGCTAGAACCCGAACGGACATGGGTCAAACGGGCACGGGCTAAACGGGCACGGGCCAAACAGGCTAGAACCCGAACGGACACGGGCCAAACGAGCACGGGCTAAACGGGCACTGGCCAAACGGGCTCATGTTATACGAATGACTTTAAAAAAGACCCAAAAAGACGACATAAATTCCTTAGTTAAGGAGTTGAAATACGTCACATGAAATTCTTGATATCCGTAAATTTATTATTAAAAAGAACATAATAAACTAAAATACATGATTCACCGAAAAATATTATTTCAGGGTACCCGCCACCGCAACGCGCGGGTACCCTGCTAGTTATCAATAATCAAGAAACCAATTAATACAAATACTCTTGTGTACACGGGACTATAAACTATTGTCTCCATTTTAATTACAATAATAAGTTAAGAAACATATTATATTTATACATAACATGTACTAAAAACTAGTTATTCATAATAATCGTATTCATCGTCTTCACTGAGGGAGTCATCATCTTCGTCATCATCCGACATAATGTCATTTAACTGAGTAATAAGATTGGTCATCTCTAATAGGATAGGTGAGGCGAATTCTGTCACGTTCTGTAAAACCAACTTAGAATCCACCACGTCACCCTCATACATCAAACGTAACCCACAACTTGAAACACTTACTGTATCGCCATCTTCAAGAAATTGGAGTAGCACAATGTCAGCGGGTTCCACTACAAGTGTTGTATCGTCAAGTGGGTAAAACATGACACATGTGCAACACTTAGGAAATGTCATTACTTTGAGACGATGACTTTTTTTTTCTCGTTTTATTGAACATTTTAGGAGTAAGGTACCACTCACTGACGTTTTTGAACTCTAAGGTTACACATAAGATAACACCACATATTTTGTTACGAAAGTGGGTTGGTGCAATAAAAGATAAAACATCTCCCCCCTGTTTCTATAACTGCACCACTTAGGAACCTCCTCCACTAAGAGATGTATCTGTAATCGTCTAGTAAAGGGTGATTCATGTTGCATTTAGGTTTGTAGTAAAGGGTGGTGGTGGTGAGGAATCGTCGGAGTCGGCGAGGAGAAGCTTGTCGAGCGCGGTGCGATGTCTGTGATCATTTTCACCGTCTTCATCGGAAGTTTGTGATTAAAGGAATGCGTCTAGACCGAGTTCCATTGGAGGTGCTGTTATGTTTCTGGTCATCTTATAGTTTATTAAACACTGTAAATAATAGATTATCCGATTCGAATAAATATAAGTATCCAGTGATTTAATGTAATTGAATAAAAAAGAGTTGGGGTTTAAAGTGAATTGTGATTGTTTTAATTTAGTTATAATAATGAAGTGGAAATAAAGTCAGAAAGTTGCTTACTTGGTGATCATCGGAGATCGAGGGGAATTGTCTGCAACGCTGGAGTTGGAAATTTGGCAGTGTGTCATGGCCATTTCTATATAGGGCCCATGGTGCTAAGTAGCAAAATGTATGAACTTATTTTGTATTAGCAAAATAGATACATCATTTGTATGGCTATATATCGTTATTAAGGAGTTAATGGTAGAATAGGATGTGGGTATTGTGTTCATTTCAATAGCTTCATCGGGGGTTGCTTTTCAACATATGAGCCAATCATCTAATTATTTGTATTTGTTACTTTATTAAAGCAACGAAGCTGTTAAACCCCAACTTGAATAGTTAAATCTGGGGATGTGATTTCAAATGATGAAATGAAAGGAGGAGTGTGGTGGTGGTGGTGGTGGTAAAGGGTGATGGTGGTGGTTGTGTGGTGGTAGAGGGTGGTGGTGGCGGTTGTGTGGTGGTGGTGGTGACTTCCAGTAAAAAAAGAATTGGGTAAATTGCAAATTACGTCCCTAAAAGTGGAGAAGAAGAAAATGGTATATTAGTCATTTCGCATGCCACTAACGAGATAAATAACGGGCGTTTGCAAAAAGTAGCTCTCGATGGCTGTTTTGCAAAAATATGGAACATTAATGTTGTTTTTGCAAAACTTTTTGTCTCGGTGTATTTTTTGCGTTTTTGGGCTACTTTAGGGTCCATTTTTTCAATTTACCATTTATTTTTTTTCTTTAGTGTGATTGGTTCAACCATTTGATCAATTGATTATTTAATCGGTTACAACTTGTGTGATTTAATTCTGAACAAAGAAAAAGTCCCACATGTGACTACTAGTTTTAGATCCCGTGCACACTGATCAGTGTATTTTACATACACCTCATAACATGTTAATTAAGAAGTATTGCATTGTTATACGTTGTTATACATGTACTTTGAGGTGTTTTGTGATTATGTAGGATATGCACACAAAGGAGCTAAAATTGCGATATTACAAGTTTAAGATAATGACATGAGAGATTTGGACGTTGTTGCATTCTTTTTCGTTCGAGTTCCATTTTAGTTGATGCAAAAGACCCATGGACTTGTTTTGTCTTGGTGTTGTTGGACGAGAACAAGAGCAAAAGAAAAAGGCTTTTGGCCTATTCGGTTTTTGGTGTGCACAAGAAGAAACAGAAGAAAAAAAGGGGGACCACATATGACACAGAGAAGGGGAATATATATCATTCACAAGCAATAGCAGCCGACCCCACCCCATTTTATTTAACACAATTCGACCAATCCCACTTTTATAGTCAGCCACTATTCTGTCTTGTAAAAAAAAAAGCATTCGGTGGATCCCATATTTTATTGGAGACAATATATCATTCGAAAGAAACAAAGGTCAGCCGCCACTTTTGGCTTTGATTCGAAGACAGAGAGCAAGTGAATAGATTATATATTAGTGGTTTTCTCGATGAACGTACATGGGAGAAAATGATTTAATTCCTTATGGTATAATTAATATGATGTCTTTGATGTCTACGATGATGATGCGCGGCTAAACTGCTTTTGTAATCTCTCTCGGTAAAAGATATTTCGTTTGATCATGTTTACGAATTTTATTTTGTTTGTCAAATATTAATTCACATGATTTTAATGCATATCATTTATTTGATTTTAATGTTTTAATGTAATTATTTGGTGAATCATTGTGAGACATATTATTGCGAGTCAACGATTGTGCCGAGCCTAATTAGTATAGAGGTTAAGACGGTTGTATGTTAAACATAATTTGTACCCATAATTGTTCATTTGAGTAATTATAAAATTAATTGATAGGATTATTATAAGACATGTTATTGCTAGTCAATGAGTCGTGCCGAGTCTAACTAGTTTAGGGATTAAGACGATTCATGTGGTGAATATAACGTGTGCCCAATATTGTCCTTTTCAATTAATACAAACTATGTCTATGTGGTTTGAAGGCAAACATTAGTAACAATCCGTAACTTAGTCATATCAATATATCTGGAGCCGGGAGGGGTTGCTTTTTACTTAACTGTTTACGAATCTTATTTTTATTTGTTTATTTACTTTTTATTGCTTATTCGCTTTCTAGTTAATTAGTAGTTTTATTATTAAGTTTTAAGCAAGCCAAAACTTTTATTGATCAGTGATCACCCCAAAACTTAAATTAAAACCACATACTCCTCGTGAATACGATACCCGCTTGCCCTATCTAGCATAAGGTAATTAGGTTTATTTTTTATCAGTACAACGACATCGGTCAAATTTTGGAGCCGCTGCCGGGGAGTGAGTGCGCTTTTAGTTTAAGCTTTTGCTAATAGTTTAAAAAAAATACAAAAAGATTTTCTTTTTATCTTGTTTTGTTTTCTTGTTTGTTTTGTTGGTTGTGAGTGTGCAGATTAGTGTATGCGCAAGCGTAGATCGGGATGTACATCACCATTAGCTTACGATCCCGAGGTAGAGAGAAGTGCAAGGTCGAGGAGGAAAGCGGTTAGACAGTTTTCTACTAACCTTGATTTTGCAGGTTTAGCAGAGCTTTTCACGGAAATGCCAGGTGACGACGATGCCGCCGGTGCAGAATCCCCACCACGGGGTGTGGATTCCTACTACAGACCAGGGAACTTCGAGGATCCCTCGCCGATTGTCTATCCGGCTACGGCTAATGGGGCTGTGAGCAACTTCAAGATCCAGCCGAACCTCATAGCGATCTTACCCGTGTTTAGAGGTCATAAGGAGCCGTACGCACATCTGCGAGAGTTCTTCTCCATTGCAGATACATATCAAGTTAATAACACCACTAAGGATGGGGTAAGACTTCGCCTTTTTCCTTTTTCTCTTAAAGATCAAGCTAAGGCCTGGTTCACATCTCTCGAACTAGGTAGTATTACATCATGGTCTGAAATGCAATCTGCGTTTCTTGATGAATTTTATTCTATAAGTAAAACTACTGCCATTAGGAATAAGATTAAATCCTTTCGTCAAATCCCAGGCGAGCAGTTTCATGAAGCTTTTAATAGGCTAAAAGAGTTGTTAAGAACTTGCCCTCACCACGATGTTCCAAAATAGGAGCTTGTCAAAATCTTCTATGATGGGTTGGATTATCACAACCAACAATTTGTGATGGCAACTAGTGGGGGTACGTTTTTCTCACGTCCCATGGAGGAAGAATGGGAGTTTTTTGAAAATCTGAGCAAGGGTTCCAAGACCCAAGCTTCGGTGGATCGAAACAACAACCACACATCTTCCGCCAATTTTGTGTCTAACCAATCTGGCACAAATTCTGAAATTAGTGAGTTAAGTAAGAAAGTTGATCTTTTGTTGATAAATCTAGGAAAAGGTGCCTCAAATGTATCGCATGTGTCACATGACGTGTGTTCAATGTGTGGTGATCCGAGTCATTCGGTCAATAATTGTCAAAATTGGGGGACACCATCGAATGAGGAGGTAAATGGAGTCTATGGAAACCGTCCACGAAACGACCCATTCTCCGAAAGTTATAATCAGGGATAGCACAATCATCCCAACTTCCGTTGGAAGGATGACGACAATCGCTCTAACAATTACCAACAACAAAGCTCCTACCAACAAAGGCCACATCAATACCAAAATCACGGTCAAGGTTCAAGCAATGACATCAAAATTCCAAGTGTTCATGATTTTTCACATGATGTCGAGGATTTCGTTACTGATGATGAAATTGTTGTTAAAAGTAAAAAATCTGATAATGTTAAGTCTGATTCTGAGTTGGTAAATGATTTGTTAAAAGATTTTCCAAAACCAACAACACAGAATCCTGAAGCTACTGAATCACCCAAAGTTGGGGAGGGTGGTGTGTCAAGCACGACCACTCCTTACCCCGCAGCTTTGGAAAAATCAGCATCTGCAAGATTGGCTAAAAAAGGTCCTCATTCTGAGGATATGTGGGAGACTTTCAAGCAAGTAAAGATCAATCTCTCCCTTATTGATGCTATCAAGCAAATTCCTGTATATGCCAAGTTTTTAAAGGACTTGTGTACCCAAAAGAGGAAGTTGAAGGCAACTTTGCCTAAAAAGATTGATCTGACTTAGCATGTTAGTGCAGTCTTATCTAGCTCTCTTCCTCCAAAATTCAAAGATCCTGGAGCACCATTGATTTCAGTTGTGCTGGGAAATATTGCCATTAAAAAGGCGCTCCTTGATCTCGGTGCTAGTATCAACATCCTTCCTGCTAGTTTGGTCGATAAGTATGACTTAGGAACTCTTCGTAAGACTGACACTATAATTTCTTTAGCCGATCGATCTACCAAAATTCCTAGAGGTATGTTAGAGGATGTTATTGTAAAAGTTGATGACTTCTATTACCCAGTTGACTTCTTTGTTATGGACACCGAGTCACCATACAAGGATGTTCAACCAACCATTATCCTGGGGCGACCATTCCTAGCCACGATAGACGCTAGGATTAATTGTTGAAATGGCGCCATGGATATTGCCTTCGGTAATAAGAAGCTAAGATTGAATGTATTAATTCTGTGAATTCTCCTACTATGAATAAATGCTACGAAGTGGATGTGATCGATGAGGAAGTCCAAAAGCATGCACCCCGTATGCTTAAGGATGATCCTTTAGATTTGTATCTAACTGGTGAGAATGAGGAGATTCTCGATGTTGCTGAAGTACAAGAGATTCAAGAGTGTTTGGTCAGTTATTTGGACCATCAAAAACCACATTGGTCTTATAAAGTGGAGCCTTTGCCTGCTAATTTTGACACGGCCACAAAGCCGTCACTAGGGGTGCCTTGGTATGTGCTTAAACATATACCTTTTATTTACCAAGACCGGACCCAAATAGACAAAAAACTAACCAATTATGCCAAATATCTCGTGTTTTTGTGTTTATGATTGTGCAGGGATGGATATTGTAAAATTGGACAAATATCGAGATAAAAAGACAAACCGAGCACGAGATATGGAAAAGATTTAAAGCCGAAGCCGGGAAAGTTATTATTGCTCAAAAAGTCAAAGTCAACCCTCAGAGTCTCACCAAATGACAAGAATGACCCTTGGATTTATTTTGGAAAATTGGCAAAAGTAGTCCCTGAAATTTCAGAATGTTCACAATAGGTCCTTATATTTTCAAAACCACACATCCTAAACCTATTAAATAACAACCAAACCCAATATTAAACCCATAAACCTTCCAGCCCAATACACCCCACAGCCCAATCCCATGACCCCTTAAACCGACCCATCCATTATCCCTTAACCCGGTCAATGATAATAACTTCCAAGTCAAAAAGAAAACCCGCGCCCCAAATTTTATTTACCCAGAAAATTCACTGTTCCTCTATGAACCCTAGATTTACCCCGTACAAAATTACCGAGATTAAGGGCATAATAGACCAATCATTGGGTGTCAGAATGTCAGAACTAGCACAGAAACACACGCATGGCAACGTGGCAGAATATAATTGGACGTGACACCTCATTGAAATTGATCAAACGGCTGTGATGATTGGAGAAAGATCTGAGGGTTGATAATGAGCTCAAGAAGTGCGGATTGATGACCTGGACAAGCCCAGAAGCTTCATCCATTGGCTATAAATAGCCTTCTTCAGTCACGAATGGGGGTGTTAGGTTATTAGGAGTAGGAGTAGTGTAATTTAGGGTAGGATTTATTATTGTCTCAGCTTATTTGTAATTGCTTTTCCAGTTCTCAAATTGTGTACTCATTTCCAGTTTTAATGCAAGTCAAACTTTGCTCAATCACTGTTCCTCTGCTTATCTCTGCTTCTGGTACTGCTTATTCTCTTAATCTCAGCTTAATTCTGTTACTTATTGCTTTCTAAAGTTCATTGGTGGTTAGGATTAGTTTAATTGCCTTTTGCCTTTGAAAATCTCAAATTAGTCTTAAATAAGCCAACTGCTTATCTAGCTTATTCAGGTGGTTAATTGCTCATTCTTAGTGCTTATCTCAGCTTGTGTTAACTAGTTATAGCTTATTTTATGTTTGTCTTGAATTTCTGTTTGATTTGAGTGTGGTACTGTTCTGATTCTGCTTAAACTGCTTTTTGTTGATCTAGTTGTTAGTTGCTGGTTTTTACTATTCTAAGGGCTTTTAACAGAGTCAAGATAATCAGTTGAATCATTGTTTTGGTGGTTTAAGGCTAAACCCTCCTAAAGTTAGTGCAACAGCTTGATATAGGGGTGTTTGGTTTAGAGTAAAATGATTGAGTTCAAGTCTGCTATAAGTAGTAAATCTAGTCTAGTTAGTCCATATTAGGTTCATATAGGATAGTAAACCTGTTAGAATAATAGTTTTTTAACACAAAAGTCAAAATCATTCTTAATTTATTGTTTCTACATAACAGTTAGTAGGATAGTCAGTTTAATCATTCATATAGTTGCATAAGTAGGTAATTTAGCTAAGATCATTCTTAATATAGTTTATTACATCATTATTAGTCATTTAGGTTCATTCAAAATTCATTTAAGTCAACATTTGCAAACATTGAAAAAAAATATTTTCTGATGCATCACACTTAGTTGCAGACCCGTACACACTAGGACTGCTCATATCAGCATTTAGCTTGCCTTTTATCCGCTTATATCTCTGAGATTTTTGCATTATTCTTGGTTTTCTCAGTAGCTAGTAGTAGTAGCTTTTAGGATCTGGGATTACATTTCACTTTGTAGCTTATGGAATAACTTACTTCTGGTCTGCAATATTCCCATTTAGAACTATCTTAGCCTGCAACAGAATTTTGTCCAATGATCAGCTGTTCTTTGCCTCATTTGAATAAGCAATTGATTCACATATTTGGGCATTTTTGGTTTTTAAGTAGTCTGATGTACTAGCTTTTAGTATCAGCCTTTGATTTTCCCTTAGGAGCTTTTTACTAGCTTTTAGATCAGCTTTAAGTTAGTTGTTTGGCCATTTGAGTCTGCCCTTTATTCACATCTGTGCAAGTGCTTTTTGGATTATTTTTTGAGCTTATTTAGTCTTTTTAAGTTGTTTCAAGCTTCTAGTGGTATGTTAAACTGCTTCTGAGCTTTTGATAATCTTTGGCACTGTTTGGCTTATTCTAGAGCTTATTACAAACTGCTTATTTGCCCATATAGCTTATTAAGGTTTAGATTAGTTCTATTTTCATTTTTCCTAGCTTCTTAGTATAATTTTAGATTTATCTGCAAATTTTCATATTTTTCTAAAGTCATTTACTATTTTTAAATCATTTAATTAGTTTCTTTTAGTTTTAAATTCATAAAAAATAAAATAAAAATCAAAAAAATAAAATTCTTTTTCCTAAAATTTTCTTTTATCATTTAGAATGTAGGAAAATTATTTTCATGACCGTAGGATTAGTAGTGCTTCAAATTCACTTTTTATTTTGCGCTCGTACGTAGTTTTTGATTTATTCGCGCGTTTTTAGGATTTCCCTTACGTTTGCCTTAGAATAGAATTTTCCCTTGCCTTATTTACTGTTTTTAGTTTATGTTTCATCATTCTAGTTTTAAAATAATGATCACTCACTTTTATTCACCATTCACTTCACGAATCACGATCCCGAATCACAATTCCATTCAATCTTCAATCGGGACAACGAACCTAGGGTTTTCACATTATTTACCTTTTGTGATTTCTCCCTTGATCTATAATTGTTACATCAATTTTTGGCGCCGCTGCCGGGGAAGGTTGAAGTGAGTTCGTGATTCTCGTTTATTGATTCGTGTTTTGAAGATCCTTCCCCGTGAAGTTCTCGTTCTTCTTTGTAAATATTTTCAAAATATAAAAAATCCAAAAATATTTTCTTTTCAAAATTATTTTCCTATTCTTTTGTAATTTTCCATGTTTCTAAAATTTAAAAATCCAAAAATATTCTTCTTAATCCTCTTATTCGTTTAATTCTTTATTTCTCTCCCTCTATCCGTTTAATTCTATCCTCTTATCCCTCTAAATGTTTAATTCTTATCTTCTTATCCTCTCATCGTTTAATTCTCCACAATGATTGATTTTCCACCATCTCATCCCCATGATCCTCGGACCATGGAGGATTTTTATCGTCCGACACTTATCGGTAGAGGAGGACCGATCGTTCCAGGAACCGATTTCAAATTAAAAAATCATATGGTTCGGATGATCCGGCAAAATTGCCAATTTCACGGATTTCGAGATGAGGATGCTAACGAACATTTAAACAAATACCTATCCATCACTCAATCCATAAATCAAAATGGAGTTTCTCTTGACAACATCCGTTTAAATCTCTTTCCATTCTCTTTATCCCACAATGCTGAATATTGGTTTTACAATCTTAAAACCCACTCAATTCATTCATGGGAAGATATGTTCGTCAAGTTTCTCTCAAAATACTTTCCACATTCTAAAATGGTGCAGCTTAGGAAAGACATTCTGAATTTCCGACAATTGCCCATGGAGTCAGTATTCGATGCTTGGGAAAGATTCAAATTGTTGTTAAGGAAATGTCCAGACCATAAAATTTTGCTTCTTGATCAAATCCTAACCTTTTATAATGGTATAACTCCGATTAATCAAGACAAAATTGCTTTGGCAGCCGGTGGGAATCTCATGCGGAAAACCCCTCAAGAAGCATATGATTTGATTGAGAATATGACACATCATCATTATCAGTGGGACGCTGAAATTCAGTATGACTCTATCCCTGTGATGAGTGATCATTATTCCAAGAAAATTTCCGCTATGAGTGCACGAGTTGAGGTCCTTGACAATAACACTATTCCAAATTGTCAATATCAACAAGGACCAGGTCATCCTCACACCTTTTACTATTGAGACTCTGATGAGAGTGATGAGGATGAACCTTCAGAAGTATTAAAAGTTCAGACGTCGATTCCTCCTCCGAGTGGCAATTCCACTCCGTCTTCTGAACTCGTCATTTCCGACTCTTCCCATCCTTCTCCTCCACCTGAGGGAAGTAATATTTCTATGGAAGAGCTCGATGATCCAATTTCGCTAGAAATTGTTGATGAAGATTGTGATCCGGGGGGAGATGCTCCGTTATCAGAAAAGGAGATATTTGATGAACCGCCATTTTCCCTTCCCCCGAAGGAAATTAAGGAAGTTATTTTTGAAGATAAGCCGTCCGATCCTCCGGAGCACGAGCTCGAGGATTTTGTTCCAGAATATGAGAGTTTTATCTTTGAGACCGAAGAAGAGACTAGTGGCAATCCCACTTCTCATCCCGATTATTCTCTCCCGGCTTATGAAGCATTTCACTTTGATATCGATCATACGGAAGAGACGAGTAGTGGCAGTACCACTTCTTATGCTCATATCTCTCTTCCTGAGTATGATTCGTTTCTCTTTGATAAGAATGATCCGGTCATTTTTGAAGAGTTCTCCGGTGAACTCTCTCATCCAGAATATGATCATTTTTATTTCAATCTTGATAAAGATTTTAGTCTGGGGGGAGGTGTACTTGATCAGAAGAATTTTCTTATTGATAATTTCATCCCAACCCTCCCTCCCGAGACTTTTGAAAAATCTGATTTTGAGGATGAAGAATTGATTTTCATTATTATAAAAATATTTCTTCCATTCATCACATTTGATGTGACTTCTCCTCTTCTTCACTCCGTTGGGAGTGAGGATACTATCTTTGACCCCGGTATTACCATTTATGGTTTTTCTTTCTTAAAGCCGTGGGTATCTCATCGGAGTGGAACTTTCATATGCTTCAGTGTTTATCCAAACATTTTGAATGAAAGTCCGATTGAGAGTATCTTTTCCACTTGCTCCCGCATGGACAAATGAATCCGGGGCGAGTCTAAGCTTTCCGACTCGATAAAAAACAAGCGCTTCGTGGGAGGCACCCCATGCTTATCATTCTATCTTCTTATCTTATTTCTAATAAAACATGAAGAGGGCTTCCACTTCCATATCTTGTGTTTCGTGGTTGTTTATGTCCAGGATTGCCCGATGATTGAAGACTCTCGTGCTCGTGGTTTGCATCTCTCCACTCGAGTTTCATCATTCGTTGCTTATCCGATATCCAAAATCTTATCGTTTTACGTTTATCTTTGGCATAATTAATAAACGGACTTAGATTTATGTAATACCTGAAATTCAGATAACCTGTAAAATGACCAAATTACCCCTGAAATAATAAAACCTAAATAAATAACTTACAAAATTCTGAAATAATTCCAAACTTCTGAAAACAATCTACATATCAAGTAAATTTATTTCTGGGACAACATTACATTATTTTTAAATGTCCAAAAATCATAAAGTCACATATACACATATATATGGGCCGAAAATAAATTAAATAAATCTAATTATATTTTGTAAAATCATTTTATTTAAGATAAATACAAACTAATTTAAGGAATTATACAAGAAATCAAAGTGTGATATTGTGATAATACTTGGGCCGAAAATCTGGATATATCCCCCCTCCTAGTCGGTTTTGATAAGTATAACACAAACCATATTATTTTCTAAAAACCCTAATTGCCGAAACCCTAATATCGACACACACAAAAATCGACCAAGCCTCCATTCGATCTTCTGGACCTGAACAAGCATTTTTTTGGAGTTCATCAAGGTGTAAGGGAGCTACGAAAAATAAGAGTTGGAGTATTGAAGCCTTCGTTCGATCGTGGTACTCTTGTTTGTTCGATTTGTTGCATACGATAGGTATAAATCCACACGACTAATTCTTACATTCTAATATTAATCTAGCATTTTTCTAATGATCTTTATGTCGAATATAACTCAGTAAAAATGTTAAACATGAATCATGCAAGCTTAATCATGCGTACGGAAATTAAAAGAGATAAAACACACGTAATTTCCAAATATTGTCATATGATTTTTCTGGAGTGTAACTATAATTTTTACATGTTCTATACTGATAATATAAGCCTATAAAAATAACCATGTGATTTGTAGAAGCTCAGAATAATTGATCTTGATTTATGTTTGGATCGGATTTAAAAGAAAAATAAAGGAAATTAGGAAGAAAACCCTAGAACGATTAGGGTTACTGTTTATGTGATTAGATCTGATGTAATTAATGCTAGTAATGAAGGAATAATTATGGCATAATGATTGGATAGAAGTAGGGTTTGGTTTTAGAATAAAAAGTGCAATCCAATTTGGTTTTTAAAAGTATAAGGGTATGTTTTGACAACTTTGAAACTTCTGGGATATTTTTGTAATGTCATACAAGTCAGTAGGAATGTGGGAAAAATATAACTTGAGGGCCCTAAGTGTAAATGTTGCAAGAAAATGAATTAATTATATTTATAAGGGTCGATTTGTAATTAATTAAAGTAGAGGGACTAAAAGTGTAAATTCTGGAAACTTGAAGTTATTTTGTGTAAATAATGTCATAAAGAGTATAATGTGTAATTTTGAGTATTTATGGGCTTGGTGTGTAATTATAAATAAATTATGATTTAAATTGTAAGTTTTGTAAAGTTAAGGGACCAATTGTGTAATTACTAAATTCTGAGGGTCTAATTCGTACTTCATATAATTCTGAGGTGATGTTCTGTAAATTTATAAAATAAGGTGCTTGTTTGGTAAATATGAATATTATTGGGATTAAATCATGAATTATGTAAATGTAAGGTTTGTTTTGTAATTAATGAAACTAAAGGGTATAAACTGTAAACTGGGAAACTAAAGGGATTAAAATGTCATTCTGAATAATATGAGTATTTAAATCAGTAACTTAAAGTATTTTCATTTTAAAACCTTTGAATCTAATGAATTTACAATTAAAACCCTAAACTATGTAAAATTGTTATAATTAACCCTAAACTTTTGTAACTTGATAAAAAGGTACCTTAATTCCATAATAATCTGGAAATAAAGACTTAACCTAATCTGTAATATTTATATCTTACTAAATATGGAAATCTACTAAATCTGGAAAGTTATTAAAAATAGAAGATTACTTAAAATGGAAAGATAAATTAAAAGTAATAATCTGAGTTTGAATATTTCGTAATTCCGTCTTCTACTTCTTTAGGTGTGAAGAAGGAGAAGCCCTGATTTCTGCTTCGTGTTTGCTTTCTTGTCTTTCTGCTGTGCTAATAAGGTACAGATATTCTGCCCTCTTTCAGTAAGGGTTTTCATTTCCTTTTCTTTCAGCTTTTCATTTTCCTTATTAGGATTTCCTATACCATTGCTATGTTCTCTTTTGTTTGTGAACTTTCGATGTGATCTTTGATTTGAATCTTTTTGCCATGTACCCTTAAGATATGACTTTTGATTATTTGATAGTGTGCCTGACCTTTGACCTACAGTTTGATATTACGAGCCAATCACTAGGCATGAGGGTCCATGTCCATGTCATTGACGCACCTCTGACATGACTCTAGGGCAGGAGAGTGATGACCTGTTCCGTCCCTTAATTATTATCTGCTATGGCCATTATGATTATGATTATGATTATTGATTTGTCTGCGGGGGCGTATGGGTGCATCCTAGATTTGACCTGTTATCTGTATATGTTATATATTTATGATTATTGTATCTGGTGACTGATTGTGTGTGCGATACACGTCTTTCACTTTGTCTGAGAGCTGATCACTCTACACAGGTTTGTTATTTTTAGTATTGCTATGGTATTATCGTCATCTGGGCTCGTATAGATCTGTGTCATATTTTCTTAATCTTATTCACTTGTTCTTCTTTATTCATGATCCATTTCTTATTCCTTTCCTTTTGATTTTGTATCAGTATGATTTGTATTCCTGAATTGTTTTGTACTGCTACCTGTTACTGCCTTGTTTATCTATATATCTGTTCACTGAGCTTTTGAAGCTCAGCCGCATTTCTTTTCCTGCGGCAGGTACTTAAGCTAGGAGCTGGGTTTAGCTTTGGGATGAGAGCGATCTATTTTGGAGTTGACCTTAGTTATTTAGCTTTACCATTTGAACTTCTATTTATTTTGATATGCCATTGTTTAGGCATTTGAATATTGGATTTTGTACTTAAGTTATTTGTCTTGCATTTTGATTTAAGTCATGTTGACTTATTTTGGATTTAATGTTAAGACTTTTGAAGTTTTATATTATTGAATGTTCTGTGATTTCTGATATGCCACCATTGTTGTCATATCTTTACCCTTGTCGGGTTTGGGTGTTACAATTTATGGTATCAGAGAACAGGCTTTCATGAAAACCTTAGAGCTTAGGCTATTGACCTGTGAGGATTGGGTAGACATTAGGTTTCCTTTCGCGTACTCTCTTTTCCTGTCCTGTTCTACCATGTTTTTCTTTTGCTCTATCATTTCCTGTTCGATCTTTCTAATCGTTTGAAAATCCTGTAGATGGTTGTTACTCGTCGTGGTGACTATTCCGATGGGGAGGAGCAAATCCCTAACCTGGAGGAGTTGGTGGCTAATGCTATAGCCAATTTGCTACCTGGGCTTAATGCTAACGAGGTGATCACTCGGATGATCAATGATTTCCGAAATGGAGCTGGTCCCTCTGGTGGTTCTGGTGGTGCTGGTGGTACTGGTGGTGGGGGCCGACCCACTACCATTAATGGTTGGCTTGAGAGTTTCAATAAACTCAAACCGTTGTCTTTCAGTACTGCTTCTACTCCTCATGCTGCAGAGGACTGGATAACACACATGGAGAAGCTGTTTGAGGTACTGGGTTGTGAAGACGAGTTTAAGACTCGTCTGGCTGCGTTTAAGCTTGAGGGTGATGCGCTTAACTGGTGGAAGGCGCACAAGGAAGCTAAGGGAGGCGATACTTATGTTCTTGGTTGTACTTGGGCTAACTTTCGTACTACGTTCTATAATAGGTACTTACCTGTGTCTGAGCAACAAAGATTTATTCGGGAGTACAACACTATTGCCCAGCTAGATTCTGAGAATGCAGGGGAATTTCTGGAGTGATTCCAGAGATTGGTTAGCTTTGTGGGTCCGGTGGCTGAGGATGCTGAGCATCAGGCTAAGCATTATAAGTGGGCACTGAAGAGTTGGGTTTTAGATCGTCTTCTTAATCAGGAGTTCGCTGATCCGTCAGCATGTCGCGACGCAGCTCGCAACATCGAGATTTTTCATGAGAAGGTGGGTTACAAGCGAAACCGTGATGGTGATGCGTGGTTTTGCGACCTTACAATAGGTTTTACCTCTCGAGGGATCTCAAGAGGCTTACAACCCCACCAGTCAGTGTACCTGACCGATGTAGTATAGTGTAGTGGTAAGTACGGGGGATTGATCGTTCTCCACAGGGAATAGTGTCGTTAGGATTGAAAAACTACTCTAATAGGTCTAAGGGTGAGAGAAGATTCTTTTTTTGTTTTTTATATTTTTTTATAAAAGCAAGTAAAATCTCGGGTTTGAAAGAGTGGGCGGAATTAGTTGCTAGTCAACTAACCCAAATAACTACGAATGCAAATAAAATAAAATAACTGAAATGAAAAGGTCGTGAAACTTATGTGGAGAGAAATGTGTTCACTTAGATTTCCTTACTCCCTAACTATCTTTTACCGGTTGATTAGTGTGTATTAATTGCGTGGATGACGGGTGTATTCCTTAATACCAATCGTGGGGTGGCGTACGTACTTCCCCAACTCTACAAGCTCCTACTTCACTCCTATGTCGAGCCGGCTAGGAAGCTCCTAACATGGGATCACTAGAATTCGCTCATGCATTAAATACAACCATAAAAACCTTAGTACGCATTGGTTCATGTTTCTTAAGACGTTCAAGCAAGTTACCGTATAGGAAGTTAGCCAGTTTTCTTAAGCCTAACATCGATGAACAATCATCCAATACAATTAATAACACACTAATAACTAATAATCAATAGTTAGGTTTCATTAGATCTAAGCAAACACAAGATAAATCTAGCCTAGCATGTTAATTAAAAGACAAGAACAAGACATAATCAAACAACACATAGACATATTGATTGATTAAATGATTACTTATCTTCAATTAAACATGGGAGATCCAAGGGTATGAAAACCCTTAAAAATGGCAGAAATTCGTCTTAGGGTTTCTCCTCACAAAGTTGCACACTAATGACAAAAAAATGCAAAACTATATATAGAGTTTAGTGGCTGACGGCGTCACGTTATAGATCTTGACGCCGTCACCTCGCCGTGTCTAGGGTTCCCGGATGGCCTTCCTGACGCCGTCCCTCTTTAGTCCTCCAAAATCCTCCCTGGCTTATCAAGTCTTGACGCCGTCAGAATAGAGCTTGACGCCGTCTCTCTTTAGCTTAAACCGTGATGGCCTTGATCACCTTAAAGGGTGACGCCGTCAGACTTTCCATTGTAAAATTCTCTGGCTTATCATGTGTATTTTTCATATCCACCTCTTTTGCCAAGCCATGACGCCGTCTAGAACAATCCCTGGCGCCGTCAAATGTACTTTTCCAGCCGATTTTGAGACTTTGTCGTTTTCTTCACTTTTATGCTCCAAAAACGTCCAAAATGCTTCCTTTTCCAGATTTCTTCTCCAAAGTACCTAAAATGACAAAAGGAACGATTTAGGGCAATATTTGATCAAATAAATATGATTTAGGGCTTAAATGACCCCCTAAAAGCGGTACACTTTTCGCTTCATCAAATACCCTTACACTTGAGATTTGCTTGTCCTCAAGCAAATGCGCTTTTATTCTAATCAAAATACAAGTTAGGGGTCATTTAATGCTAATATAAAAGTAATTACAACAAATAGTCGTTCCACTTTAATCATAATAAGCACGGAGATTACAAACTAGCACCTCACAAGTAGTGTTTAGATACTCACATCTCTCAGGTGTCATCAAATTAAATCTCATAAATGAAAACGGATAATATCTCTCACTACCTGTCATAGCAAATAGATTACCATAGGCTTGGGAAAGGATCAAAAACCTCCTCCACTAGGCGTAAGCACCTAAGATAAACTATCAAAGAGGGCTTTTAAACGGGTTATAACGTGAGGTGTAGGGATATGATAAACACGGTTTTGTTGGATAAGGGATATTTTACTGGTGGCGAGTTAAAGATCTTGATTAATTACATGTACAATATGGCGTTGCTAAGCCAAGACTAGACTCGACTTAAGCTAAAAACAAACTAACAAAAACATAAAACAAACATAAAATGAAACGAGATGGTAGTCCGTATGTTTTTTTCTACTTTTCTTTTTCTCATTTTTTTGTATTTTTCTTGATTTTTTCGATTTTTTTTTTATTTTTTATTTTTTTTTATTTTTTCATACATTCTTGCCCTACCATCCAAAATAATACATCATAGGGGCGTTGCATTCCCCTTACACTTAAACTTTTACATAACTTTACAAATAACTATTCTAATGACTCGAATTAAGATAATCGAAACACTTGGAGTACTTTTAAAATATTTAGCACATATGGGGGTAATAATGTTGTTCTTCCCCATTACTCCATTACACTAATACTTTACCCATGAGTCCCAATCGTCCCAAAATAATATGTACAAGGATATGACTCGACTTAGCAACCATGTAATCAATTAGATAATTAACTTGGGGTTAAACAAATGTTGTCACAATAATGCACTAAAAATGAGTGCATACAAGGTAGGCTAAGGCGATTTGGGTGTACATTTAAGTGGGGTGTAAACAAATTCTTCCTTTAAGTAAAATGCTTAAAGTTAGAAACGAAAAGATAGGCTCTGAGGGGTGTACTAGGGGTATCGTGTACTAAAAATGAGTACAACGCAAAGGGTGTGGGAGAATTACTTGACCAATGTAGCCAATGTAATTATAACAAAACACAGGTGTAAACAATTGGTTAATCCTAATGCCTCTTATCATGTAGTAAATCTAACTACACGAATGTAGTCTCACTTGTGGCCTCGGAATGGTCCTAACGCAAGTTCTAGAATCTAAGTGCTACCGGTACACACATCATAGCATAAATGCTTTTCCTACCAATTCTAGGGGCGAACCTCACATATTTGGGGGTGGAAAATTTTTTAGTGGTACGATTTTGTGCTAGTCATATAACTCCTATCCATGAGACGCTCATTAAGACCAAAGTTTCACTCCTAAATATTGTAAAAAATTTTAAATTTGGCACTAAAATTGCCTTAACAGGTATTTCTCTCAGTTTTATTACACATCTACCATTAAACAAACAAAAATCAAGCGTAATAGCATTCTCTAGAGTATCGTACTTTACCCCCCCTTACACTTAAGATGAACATTGTCCCCAATGTTCAAATAACAAGATGTAAAAGTAAATAAGGTAAAAGAATGAAATCAAATACTCCCCTGATTCGCTCGATGGATAAAGAGGTAACATGGTTAGATCTTCTTCCAAGAGAATGTAGAAGCTCCAAGACTAATGCATCGCCAAAAGCTTGATTCCACATACATCTCCTTGTCCAAAATAACCTGTTAAACCTGAGAAAACAAACACGAAAACCTGCATAGCATCGGCGGGATAAATCTATATATAAGGATATAATGCTTGTGGAATGATAATTTTGCAGATTCCTGGAGTTTATAAGTTAGAGATTTAATAAAAACTTTTTATGAAAACAAAACTTTCAAAAATTTCAGAAAATTAATACCTGACGCCGTCAGAAATGATCTGACAGAATTTTCATGTTAAGTTTTCGGAAAATTTCTGGAAAAACCTATACCTTACTTTCTGGAAATCCTGCAAAACATCATTATGACTCGATACAAGCATTTGACTCAAACAATTACTAATATGTATGTTAATTTAATATTATTACGATTCATGTTCATTTGTTCTAATAAACTGATTTGGATTTCCCTTACACTTAACTTTTGCAAAATACCTTTATATGTAGTTAAGACGAAGTTAAAAACAAGATAAAGCATTTTCACAATTTAGTTTTGAACATGAATCAATAATAATAAAAATTAAACATACATACGGAAGCAAATAAAATCAAACAAATAGATAAATAAACACACAAAGCAAATAAAGCTTGGGTTGCCTCTCAAGAAGCGCTTTTCTTTATTAACGAGTCTTATAGCTAGACTCAAAGTCACGGGTTCTACGTTTTTCCGTTTTGCTTCTCAATTGCCCCTCTAATCATCCTAACAACCTCCATATCAACTTTGTATTTAGGTCCTAGGCTCAAGCAATCTTTATAATAAAGGCTTCTCTTATTCCAAACATAGTCCATGCCTTTTTCTTTATCCTCATCATTGATGTCCTCAATCGCACCAATGTTGTCCTTGTCAAATCGAGGCACAAAATGAAATTCATTTACCCGATAAGGCATCCTATATGTGATCCTATCTATGTGATTAGAAAACTGAACCGTGCCTCTTAAACGATCATACTTTAAATTGGATGCTTCAATAAACGGCTTACCTAACACTACATGAGATAGGCGGCAGTCAACAACACTTGCCAAATCTTCTAAGATCATGAAGTCGGTGACAAAGGTAAAATTCCCAACAAGGATATGCATGTCCCTAACCCTTCCAACGAAGTTGCAAACTCCGCCGGGGCGCTTGGGGTCTTTCCTAGGCTCAAGTGGTGTGTTTATGATCTGGCTATAAAGGCCTGAGGACATCACGTTGGTTGGGGATTCACAGTCAATGTAAGCATGCTCAACGTATCGGTACCCAATCATACACGGTATCTTCACATTCCCGGGATCACCCCTCTTAATCTTTGGGTCAATTCTAACAAAATGTGGTTGAGGGTTATCAACTAGGTTGTTATAGTAAGCAATCTCATCCTTAGTGGGGTATTCATTGAAATAATCATCCAACCTAGGATCTACCTTCACTTCATCAATTTTCTCAATCAATTTCTCAACCGTAAGATTATTACGTTCTAAGTAATTATCTGAGTATATGGCGGTCTCTAAGTTGTTCAAGGCATAATCAAGCTCTGTATCAATCATTCTATTGAGCTCTCTGAGCTCACTAATCTCACTCTCAAGTTGGCTACGCAACAAAGCCACTTCGCCATGTGTAAGGGGTGGATTCGCATTTTCCATAATGGTAAACTGAATAGTCAATGAAAATCTTATACGAACAAAAACACGAAGAAAATAGATAGACTAAAGAAAAACCTAGAAAAATAAAATAAAAATCTCACTAGAAAGGAATCTAGTGAGTGGACCTAATAAAATAAAAATTCAACCTAAACAATAACTATTCCCCGGCAGCAGCGCCAAAAACTTGATGCGTGGTTTTGCGACCTTACAACAGGTTTTACCTCTCGAGGGATCTCAAGAGGCTTACAACCCCACCAGGCAGTGTACCTGACCGATGTAGTATAGCGTAGTGGTAAGTACAGGGGATTGATCGTTCTCCACAGGGAATAGTGTCGTTAGGATTGAAAAACTACTCTAATAGGTCTAAGGGTGAGAGAAGATTCTTTTTGTGTTTTTTATATTTTTTTATAAAAGCAAGTAAAATCTCGGGTTTGAAAGAGTGGGCGGAATTAGTTGCTAGTCAACTAACCCAAATAACTACGAATGCAAATAAAATAAAATAACTGAAATGAAAAGGTCGTGAAACTTATGTGGAGAGAAATGTGTTCACTTAGATTTCCTTACTCCCTAACTATCTTTTACCGGTTGATTAGTGTGTATTAATTGCGTGGATGACGGGTGTATTCCTTAATACCAATCGTGGGGTGGCGTACGTACTTCCCCAACTCTACAAGCTCCTACTTCACTCCTATGTCGAGCCGGCTAGGAAGCTCCTAACATGGGATCACTAGAATTCGCTCATACATTAAATACAACCATAAAAACCTTAGTACGCATTGGTTCATGTTTCTTAAGACGTTCAAGCAAGTTACCGTATAGGAAGTTAGCTAGTTTTCTTAAGCCTAACATCGATGAACAATCATCCAATACAATTAATAACACACTAATAACCAATAATCAATAGTTAGGTTTCATTAGATCTAAGCAAACACAAGATAAATCTAGCCTAGCATGTTAATTAAAAGACAAGAACAAGACATAATCAAACAACACATAGACATATTGATTGATTAAATGATTACTTATCTTCAATTAAACATGGGAGATCCAAGGGTATGAAAACCATTAAAAATGGCAGAAATTCGTCTTAGGGTTTCTCCTCACAAAGTTGCACACTAATGACAAAAAATTGCAAAACTATATATAGAGTTTAGTGGCTGACGGCGTCACGTTATAGATCTTGACGCTGTCACCTCGCCGTGTCTAGGGTTCCCGGATGGCCTTCCTGACGCCGTCCCTCTTTAGTCCTCCAAAATCCTCCCTGGCTTATCAAGGCTTGACGCCGTCAGAATAGAGCTTGACGCCGTCTCTCTTTAGCTTAAACCGTGATGGCCTTGATCACCTTAAAGGGTGACGCCGTCAGACTTTCCATTGTAAAATTCTTTGGCTTATCATGTGTATTTTTCATATCCACCTCTTTTGCCAAGCCATGACGCCGTCTAGAACAATCCCTGACGCCGTCAAAGGTACTTTTCCAGCCGATTTTGAGACTTTGTCATTTTCTTCACTTTTATGCTCCAAAAACGTCCAAAATGCTTCCTTTTCCAGATTTCTTCTCCAAAGTACCTAAAATGACAAAAGGAACGATTTAGGGCAATATTTGATCAAATAAATACGATTTAGGGCTTAAATGACCCCCTAAAAGCGGTACACTTTTCGCTTCATCAGATGGCGACAGGATTCAGCAGCAGAGTCAGAATCGGGACAACAAGGGGTTTTCTGGTAAGGGCTTTGAACAGCGGGGTCAGTCAGATCGTGGTCGTGATTATCAGGGTCAGCCAGGTAGGAGCTATGATCAGCGGAGACCAGATTCTAGCGGTCAGGATTCTGGTTCCATTTCTAGGCAGGGTGATGAGCGCCAGGGGCGCAATAATGGTCAGAAACAGTGGAAGGATCAGCCTTCTAAGGGTTTTCACCAGCAGTCTCGTGGTTCTGAATCGAGTGCTCAGAAGGGTTCATCTGGGAACTTACCTCCACCTCCTATCTGTACTACTTGTGGGAAAAGTCATCCAGGAGAGTGTCGTAGAGCGTCTGGTGCGTGTTTCCGATGTGGGTCTGCTGAACATCGGGTGAAGGACTGCCCAAAGCAGAATCCTGCATCTGCCAGGAACTATCTTCTTCCTCCTCCTCCTCCACCTCCGAATACTGGGCGTGTGTTTTCTACTACGCGGGATCAGGCGGCTAAGGCTACAAGTACCATTACCGATTTTTTGTATATTGGTGATTTTACTGTTTTCGCGTTATTTGACACTGGAGCAACACATTCTATCATATCTATGAAATTGGCTAAGAAACTGAACATACCTTCAACACCACTAAATAACCCAATTGCTATATCTACCCCTATGAAAAACCACATTCTTATCAACCATGAATATTTGAATTGTCCGTTACGCTTCGATGATCGGGTTCGTCCGGCGAATTTACTTCCTCTGGACATGATTGACTTTGATGTCATCCTGGGTATGGACTGGTTGGCTTTCCATCGAGCAACCATTGACTGCCACGCCAGAAATGTGATTTTTGGTGATCTGAATAATCCTGAATTCATTTACCATGAATCTCGTCCTCCTAAAACTGTTAAAATCATTTCTGCCTTGAAAGCTCGAACCTTGATGTCTCATGGTTGCCAAGGTTATCTAGCCTCAGTTAAGGATTCGTTTGTTGAGAGTCCGGATATTTCTAGTGTTCCCATTGTTCGGGATTTTGCTGACGTTTTTCCTGAAATACTTCCTGGTCTTCCTCCGGCGAGAGAAGTGGAATTTTCTTTTGATTTAATTCCCGGTGCCGAACCTATCTCTAAGGCTCCGTACCGGATGGCACCTGTTGAACTGAAAGAGTTGAAGGATCAACTGGAAGAGTTGCTGGACTGTGGATTCATTCGACCTAGTGTTTCGCCATGGGGTGCTCCTGTGCTTTTCGTGAAGAAGAAGGATGGGTCTATGCGTCTGTGTATTGATTATCGTGAGCTTAATCGCATTACCATTCGAAACCGTTATCCGCTTCCTCGCATTGATGACTTGTTTGATCAGTTGCAAGGAGCTAAAGTCTTCTCCAAAATTGACTTGCGATCTGGTT